>JAINUG010000840.1:25000-48976 GCA_029706075.1 Aldrovandia affinis | reverse complement strand
ACCGCAGCCTGTCATGCCGCTATCGAAAACACATATGGCACTGCACTGCATAGCACTGGAGAGTACTTTTATTACAAACATCATTAGTACAGACCAACTTCAGCAGTAACTCCAATATATATAGAACTTATATTACTTAACAAACAGCCGTTCAAAGAGGGATGCTGAAGAAAACAGATAAAGTGGTCGGGTTCGAATTACGACTTTCGAAAAGAACAGTAGCAGCCAGATCGCGTCGTGCCTGATTTGTGCGGTTAAGACGCCAGCAAGGCGACGCTGATGGAGAGTTTGGGGTGATTTTCTTTTCCGCCAGTCCGCCTCGCCGCGCCGTTCCTGCGTGCTGCGATTTGCTCAGCCTGCCGCTCTGCGAACGCTAAAATGGGAATTGTGCAACACGAATCCCATTTCAGTTGGTCTTCTTCTCACCGGCATACGCACAGACCAGCAAAACAGAGCGCCGCGCTCATCTTGCCAGCGTTACTGCCTCTAGTGTGATGCCTCAGTCCGCACGCCAGTTGCACCAGCCTAGCGCGATGAGTTCACTTGCCCGCATCCTGCCATCATACTGCCTTCTAGCATGTGGATGAAAGCTCCTCATGATCCGTTACAGCATTGTTTTAGTGTGTGGATGAGCCTCAGGCCCGGGCATGCCAGTTAACACTGCCCCAGTGTGTGATGAGTTCTGCCCGACCCTGCCACATCACTGCTCCCAGCGTGTAGCCTCGTTCCTGATCCTGGCCAAGACACAATGCCTCACGGCCGGGTATTGAATTGACCATAATACCGTGTTACAGGCCTGGGGAGGATGACTATACTGAGTCGCAGTGTCGCCTGTGAGGAAGCACTGTTGGCGATTTACCATGTCCTTTTCGAAGACATCAGTAATTTCTCTGGTCATTAAAAAGAGACAAGCATAGGCCAAGTACTTCTAAGAAATCTCTACAATAAAATGTGAAATAAAGCGAATAATAGTAGCACCACTGTGTTAAATGCCTGTGTGCAAATTTATAAGGCAAAAACAATACTTAGTGTCTCGATAATTTCACCATAATATGAAAACAATATAATACATACGTCAGAAAAACAGGCTTCGAGACAATTAACATAAAAGGATCTTATTCAAGGCAGTGAAGCAGCACGGGAGTTGTCTGCTATAGACGTTGAGCAAGTCAGGCATAGAAGAAAAGGTGCCGTCAACTTCACGCAACAAGGGGGAGGAGGTGCGCCTGAGAATCAGTTACCTCTCCTCTTATTACGTTATACGCCAGCCGGCGTGAGGCCCGCGCCATCACATTAAAGCCGAAGCTACCTGGGCTGCACAATGGCCTGTACAACTAAATTAGCGCCGGGCAGGGGAGCAGGCGTGATCTCAGCCATCGTCTGCTAATAAGAAGGACACAGTTACTTTCTGTACCTGTTCCACCGCACCTCAGCTCAACCTCCCCAACAGCATTTTGCACAGAGAACAAAGACAGTAAAATGTATTTCTATTTTCCTAATAAATAATATGTAGCAATTGATTATATTTCATTCTGCAACTGATTACATTTTATTCTGCTTCCAGTGTGCAAAGATTTAAAAATGGTTTCATGTAAAGAAAATAAAATTGTTTTACATTAATGGGATAAGGCTGAGAATGTCCCTTTTATCAGAAAGATTATATTGTGAACACTAATCTATTGCGTCTAATACTCTGTCGCATAACGTGCAGTTCCATCTCTGCAATCCAGTAGGTGGAGGTATTGCACCAAAATTGGGATTTAAAAACTAACAACCCAAAGAAATATAACTAAAACAATATGTACTTAACACGTACTTTTACACTAGTAAATGTTTTAATAACGTGTAGTTAATTCACGATTCTGACAGATTTTGTCTTTTTTAAATTTCCATAATTGGATTTCTGGTCCTGTATCGTGTCCTCTTTGTGTGGATAGGTAGTGTGTTCTGAGACCAAATACATAAAGTACAGTAAAGGCCCAGAGATCACAGAGATGTTACTGTGTCTGAAGGGACAAGTCTCTGCAGGGATTTACAGGGTGAAATGAGTCCTGAGACACCACTGCATCTGCAGTCAAATCTGGAAGAGAGCGAGGAGAACGCTGAGAAAGTCAAACTAACGAGTGCTCAATGACACACATTAAAGGATGTACGCTGACAGGACTGTGTTCTATCAGAGCCCCTGGAAAAGCATTCTGCTTCATCACAAGCACACAGCTGCTTTTACCTACATTTATGAAATCAAGTTTTGCCCAATGATTCTAATCAATCAAAATTAAAAATCAAAAGACAGCAAGAAAAAGATTTCAGTCATAACTGAACTCTGCAGGTTGGGGGTCAATTTTAAATCGGTAAATGAAAAAAATTCCATTAATTGAAAAACCGCTTATGGAACATTATGGCAATTTTCCCAATTAGTTTCCTGAATTGATCAATTGAAATGGAATTCTCGCAACCCTGGAACTCTGTCCTGCAATCCAGGAAGGATGAAGAATTTATTGAGGAGATACTGGCCCTGATATGTGCATTCTCTATAACGTACGTGACAGTTCATTAACTCAACAAGTACGTCTAATGTAAAGGGAATGGAAGAATAAGTGTTGAACAGGTTTCTGTAATACAGAGTCAGAACAACGTTGCTGTTAATGTTTTACAGACACGGTCACTGGGCAGATCTGCAGGGCTGCAGGGTTACTGCTGTCTTTCTTAAATGAGGAGAGAAATATGGGAAGAGTCTCTCAGTGAAAGTGTGTTTAAAAGTGTAGATGAGTGACATGTCACTGGGGTTGTAGAAGGACACCTCTCCACTGTCATAGTCCAGCTGCACTCTGGATCCTCTGGGGTTTCCTCTCCAGTGAAGTCAGCAGCCCCTGATGCTGTACTCATCACCATTCCTCAGCATTACAACCCAGAATCCTCCTTGGGCCTACTGTAATCTTCCCTTCCTGTTGGATGACTTTGCACCACTCTACATCCCATGCAGGTGTATTCCCCACCTCCACCTCCCAGCTGTAAGCCTTGAGGTAAACCCTCAGAGCCCAGCACACGGACAGGAGTCAAACCTCTCTGGGTTGTCAGGAAGCTGCTGCCTTGTATCAGTGTCTCACACTGGTCAGACTACATCAGACAGAGAGAGAGCGGCATGCGCAGTGTTGGGGTCCAGAGTCACAGGAGCTGAAAAATCCAAGAAGGAAATATCTTTAAAATGGTGTAAAATGAGTGTTACATCTGTGTAAAAGTCTCTGATGCTCCTGTATCTCAGGATGTTTTTAGTGCTCCTGTATCTCAGGATGTTTTTAGTTCTCTCTTGATCAGTTTGCATGCTCCTCCCGTTTCCACTTGTATTCTACCTGTGCTACCTGTGTGACGTAAGTTACCTGTTACCTGGCTGGCAGCTGCTGTTGTCCCTTGAGCACAAGGTACTTAACCTGAATTGCTTCAGTTAATATCCAGCTGTATAAATGGATTGTATGTAAAAAAAATGTAATTCTGCTAAATGCCCATATGTAATAAACATTCTGTCTCCCCAGATACTCACTGTACTGCACCATCTCCAGCATCTTCTCCCAGACTCTGTACTTCAGATTGCCCAGGTGTTTGGCCACATCGATCAGCGCTCCTGAAAGCAGCTGTGGATCCTGGTGTGCACTGGGCTCTGGAAGGACAAGCAGGAGTCAGTCATGCTTCCGGCTTTGAAGGGACTTAAACAGACAAGAGGAAGACAGGTGAGAGTTCTACATACCTTTCTTTGATGTTTCTGAGCTCTGAAAAACACATTAACAACAGAATTATGATAAGATGTATGTGTGTGAATGTAAAAAGGTCATTCTATTTGCATAATTTAAATAAGGAAGATAATTAAGAGAGTGTGGTGGTACAATGAGGGTTTGGCAAAGAGAGACGGGAGAAACAACAAGAATGGTGAAATAAGCATTAATGCAGGTATTTTTTATTTATTTAACCTTTTATTTAACCAGGTTAGTCCCACTGAGATCAGAAGATCTCTTTGCAAGGGAGACCTGGGCAAGAAGGCAGCAGCATATTAAATTACAGATACAAACAAAGACAGTATATTACAGTACTCAGACAAAGTAAGAGCAAAGAGAGCAAAATCAGAGTGAAGTGATCATGACAGAGAGAGAGAGAGAGAGAGAGAGAGAGAGAGAGAGAGAGGAGAGAGGGGGAGAGACAGACAGAGAGAGAGAGGGAGAGGGAGAGAGAGAGAGAGAGAGAGAGAGAGAGAGAGAGAGAGAGGGAGAGAGAGACAGAGAGAGAGGGAGAGATAGAGAGAAAGAAAGAGAGAGAAAGAGTAGGAGAGCAGGGAGAGAGTAAGCAGGTTCAGCCAACACACTGGCCATTGCCCTCTCACTTCAGCCAAACACACACACATATATTTCCCTAAAAGCTCAAACACACACACAGTCACTACGGGCTGACCACAGCAGCTTAACGGTCATTTGTCACAGCCAGATCGATGTTTCTACTGAACAACGGAGAGCATTTCGCCTGCCATAAGAATACACTAAACAACTCTCATTTTCAATATCAATATTGAAATCAGTCATTCCAGAGTGAAAGTGGGAAAGTTCACTTCTGTTGGCATAGATTTTGCTAAATGCGTGTGTGAGTGTACCAAAGCTCCGTGCGTGAAAGCGTGTGTGTTCGTGTAAAGCCTGTGTGTGTGTTATAGTGTGTGTGTGTGTGTGTGTGTGTGTGTGTGTGTGTGTGTAGTCTGTGTGTGAGCATGTGTCTGGGTGTAAAGCCTGTGTGTGTGTGTTGCAGTGTGTGTGTGTGTGTGTGCAGAGGTGTGTGCGCAGTGTGTATGTGTGTGTGCGAGTGCGCAGCCATAGTGTGTGTGTGTGTGTGTGTTAGTGTGTGTGTGTGTAGTGTATGTGTGTGTATGAGTGTATGTACAGTGAGCACTATTCATTGGACAGTGACATATTTTTGTTATTTTGCCTCTGTATTTCAGTTATTCCCTTGAGATTGAAAGTTGGCTGTGTAAATACAGTCTGCCAATGTGAATGTCAGCTTTGGCTCTCCTGAGGGCAGTTACTCATACTAGATGAATCGCTTAGAAATTACAGAACCTTTTGTATGTACTTCTGAGTTATACTGTAATTATTGACAGTTTGCTAATGTAGAATAGCAATCATTTTTAATATTTGGAACATTATTAATCTTAAACAATCCTCAATCATAATGACAATCCCAGATGGACTATTGGGAAAGCTCATTTGAGAGTCAAGGTGAGCTTAAAGATTGTCAATGCTTGTGCACAATCGCAGTTCAGTTAGGGCCAAGCAGGTTTTCTGTCTGGGCCAAGGAAGCCACTGCGACAGTAAAGGCGTAAAATAGACTGTCCGTACAACAGGGAGGTACATGCCAGTCGTAGGGGAGAGACAGATTCAACATAGGGACAGAGGCAATGGCGTCATTAAAAGCTGCTGAGTTACGGCAGATTTGGTCACACACAGTGGCAGAATCCCGGCGGGGGCAATACATGTTATCACTGGTGGAAAATGAAAGTTTGTTGCCTTCCACGACGTTTCAGTCTGGAGTCGCCAGCCTACCGCGGAGGGGAGTTGCGTTGTGTCGTGGGCCTCATGCTTGGTATCTGCGTTCTGGGTGAGGACCAGACAAAAGCGCAGCTCGCCAAGCACTTACGGTTTAAACAAATTGTGCCGGCCGATGCTGAGTCACCGGGCCACAGGCCTGCCGAGCGCGCCAGGGTTTGAGCTACTTCATGGGAATGCTGCACAGCTCCTCGAAGAGGCAACGTAGACCCTCTTTCCTTACGGGCTCACCACCCGCGGAGGGGCTGTCGGGTGCGTGAGATGGTGCGTCGAAGGCAAGCCTTGATGCCCATCTCTTCGCCGCAGAAGCAGCTCTAGACGGAATGCCTGGCCTTTCGGCAGCTGGCGCGGAGGTCGAGGTGCCTGCCAGATATATGTTCGGGCCGACACGGCATGGGCTCGAACCAGTCTCCTGGGAGAGGTTGACCTCTCCACTCCGGGAGCCGCCCCTGGCAGGCCACGGCCCCCGCTCGGTGCTCCGCCGCCAAGTTCACCCCGCAGGGCAGCCTCCGCCGGGTGGGGACGGGTCTCGACTGTTGTTTGTGCTATGCTCAGAATATGCCCACTCTTGGGAGTCTCTGAGTGGGCAGCTTGAACACTCTCGACTCCTCGCTTGCTGGGAGACTAATGCCACGCGGGCAACGATAGTGATTTCCGATTGGGAGGAATCGCCTTCTGGAGCTTCCGAACCAGAATGGTGCTTGTTGTTGATACTTCGTTGTCACAGATTGTTCATACCTAATACCATGTTCAAGCGCAAGTCCATATAGGTACTCGGGCACGGTCAAGAGTTCAATGATCGAGCCAGGAAACGTGTCGACTTGCGCGCGATGTCTGGGACACTGCGAAGAGAGGGCGACAACACCGATCACCACCCGGCGGTGAAAGCCGCCTCCGATGGTGGGGAGATGTCGTCAAAGGCAGGGCCCGAACGCATTGCGAGGGTCTGCTGGGAACGGCCGGCAGAGTCTCATCAGAAGGAGCTTCAACTCACCTTCCGGAGACAGCTCCGGGAGGATGGGGCACAGCCGCAGTTACGTTCCGGCAAGCCTTTCACGAGCGATCGAAAGCGTGGGTCGCAGGTCGGTGCTCGTCGCGGCGGTAACTCGGCCTCGCCAGGACACCGCAGCGATGTCATTGCCGAAGAACTTATCGAGCCTTTGCCCGTAGTGACTCCGGAGGCAGCAGAGTCAAGCGAGCGAGCCGCCGCGGGTGTCGTGCCGAGGCAAAAACCGGCGCTGGCCGCGAGGCCATGGTTGGGATCGGTCCATGCCGAGGAGGTTCCTGGGACATCCAGCGCCCGCGATGGGGGAGCAGCACCGTCAACACCGCAAGGCAAAGATGGGGCCGCCGACCTTCGACCGATGCTGTGTCGAATACTCTATCTCCTCAACCCGACACGCCCAGCGAGGAAGCAGGGTCTGGGGGACTCGGGGTGGGCCTCCTACTGGGAAGCGAGGCTCACGGCAGGCCTGCGGCAGGCTCGCGGATGAGATCCGCCCGAGTCTCGCCTCTGATGGCGCTTGTTTATTGATATTTGCTATATCACAGGACATATCGGCAGGTGTTCGATATGGCATCTTCTCAAGAAAGGATCGAGGGCGTGTCTCCACCAGATCATTACGTCTTCCCGGTATGTCTATTCAGGGTTCTGGAGAGGAGTACCGCCGATATTGGAACCTCGACTCAGTGAGGAGGGTTTCGCTCCTTGTCGCAGACCAGTTTACATTCTTCGGTCCCGGAGGCATGGGAGTTTGCTCAAATTGTGTCTCGCCACACAGCTTCAGGATCAAGAAGGCTTTGAACAAGTAAAACCGGGGTCTTGGTAAGTTCGGGTACCAGATCTCTGATGTTTGCCATTCGGCCCTGCACTTATCGCACGAGCTTGGTCTCGCATGGTTAGTAAGTCGAGCTAGCCCTCGGTGAGGGACACTCGGCCAGGCTGCCTGTCACCGCCCATAACTCTATGGACAGACACCAGGCGCAGCCGGCGCTGAGGGGGTTCAGGGCCTGATTGGGTCACTGCTCTTGCAGATGATGTGGAACTGTTACTATCGCACTTCCAGCCTTTCGTGCCTGTTTAGCAAGAAGCTGCAGCTGGCATGAAGAATGCTAATCTTCCACCCTGAGACCATGGTTCCTCAGCCGAAAAAGGTGAGTGCATCAGAATGGGAGGAGATCCTGTTCAAGTGAGGAAAGCTAACACTGCCCATCATTTGTGCGAGAAGATGAAATGGGATAAGGATAGTTTGGGGCGACGCAGACGCCGCATCGCTCGTCGCGATAACGGAGCCGAGCCTAAAGGCAAAGCTCACTTCATCGTCGCATTCATGTTCCTACCTCACCTATGGTCACGCAGTTGCGGGGTAGTATCGAAAGAACGAGATCGCGAGCTGAGCTGCTGCTTGTCGAAGTTTTTCAGCCCAAGCTCTCTCAGAGGTGAGCGTCATGCCCGGGGAGGGGCTTCAGAGTAGAAAGCCGGGCAGCCACAGCCGAGAGGAGGTGCCAGATGAAGGTGGCCGCATCTGGCCAGATGCCTCCGCCTCGGTGAGGTGAAATGTGGCACGCCTCACGGGAGGAGGCCCGAATACTCTGTGACACGCTGGAGAGATATAACTGCCGGCTGACCCTCGAAAGAAGCCGAAGCGGCCGGGAAGTTCAAGTCTCCTGCCAGACCGCTCTGCGACCGACTCCGAGCTGAAAATGGACGGATGGACGGACGAGGTCTTCTGCAGTTGTTGATAGATGAAAATCATATTGGCTGCTTGATGAGACGTGCTTGCCATGTAGTTGTACCGAAAGGGTTAGCTCCTGACGCTGAGTTCACTAAGCCATTTCTACAAGGAAGTCAGTTGAGAGTCGAGTAGATCGGGCGACTGGTCTCATCTCTTTATATTTCTCAGGGAGTTTAACGTCAACAATTTTCAAGAAATCATCAAGGTAATTGGGGCCTGGGGTTTTCCAACATCATCAATAGAAAGGAGCTTAAGTCTTGATCATAATAAAAAGTAAATAAATCATGTGCCTGTTCAACAAAGCGCTTCTCATATTTTCTGAATAAAAACTTGGTGCTTCGCACTTTGCGCTTAATTGCAGCACCACACAGCAGCTCTTTCACATCATTTAGCAAAATAGCTACAGAAGAAATATTTATGGGGACATTTGTCAAGCATCAGACAATAGGGCTTATCAAGTACTGGTTGGGGCGAGTGGGACAATCAATAAGCTGAGTGAAATTTCAGCAAGTCACACACAGCTTTAAGATAACAGATATCGCCACAATCTCAGTTTATCATCGCATCAGATTGTTCAAGCAAGGCTCGAATGAAATTGCACAGCTAGGGTACGGGGTGTCGCTAACAGCAGAGGTCTATAGTACTCGGCTGGTCAGTAATATGGTGTTCTCTAGACATCATTCTCGTCATTTAAAGGAAAATGCTTATTACATTTAAGATGAAAAAATAAATGTACACCAGCTGTGTACAATGCCTCTCACAGTCTCCTAGTGATCACTTTCAAATGCCAATTAAAGACTACTCAGCTTAGGCAGCAGGCTTAGTCATTCATAGTCACCCATGCTCCTGTTCATGTTCTGCTCTTTGTTTTGTTTGTTTTCGTTTCCTTTGTGTTGCTCTCGCGCTTATTTATCACTTTAGATGATGATTGAATTTTGTATTGATTTATTCTTATTTTTGGGTCGTAAAGTTATTCCCGTAGCACTGCAGCGAGAAGGGCGCTTATAGAAACAAGTTTACTTACTACTTGAGCTTACTTCTGGCAGTCTCCTCGGTTGTTCCTCTTCAGAAAGCTCAACGAGCAGCGTGTTATGACTGCTCACGCCGTTTGCAGGCAGCAGCGAGAGGTCAGGCAGAGGTAGAGCACGTCAGCTGGAGCAGTGATCACATTGGCAAGCTGGAGCAGGATACATTACAAAGCTGAGCAGGATCACGCACAGGCTGTGTACTAGAACGCTGCAGGTAAATCAAGCCTTACCTTAAGAGGAGAGGTTCACTGTCCACGGCTCTACGGCTGTGATTTTCCAGTCTGAAAGGGAGACGTTAGTCTGCATACTCATCTTCCTCTCACCTCTGACTCCCTCTGCTCCTTCCTCTTTCGCGCAGTTACCCGGCTCTTCATCTCTCGTTAACCGGTGCTTCTGAAACTCTGTTTCACTACCTTCTCTGTGTGCTGCCTGATTTCGCACCAAAAGTGCAATACAAACACAATTGCGCATTTGATGTCTGTGTTATGAAGGTGATACGCCTGTCTGCCTAATTACCCCGATGCGTTTCAAGCTGTTTTTCACACCCTGTTTAACCCCCACGAATCTTCTCCAGCTTTTCTAATAGATTCAACACAACGCGATCTCTGGTAGCAGATGAAAAAACATTGTTGAAGAGACAAGTAGCCCAGGAAATACCTGCCACCCTGTCAAATCGTTTAATTAACATTAATAAGGAAAATTGAAAGCACTCGGCATGCAATTCAGCGTGAATGCAGTGTTATGTTGTTTAATGACTAGTCTTAGTGTAACATTGTTACGGTAAAGCTAAATGTTTTGACTACTTTGTCAGATAAATCATTAATTTATTTGCTTTACACAATAACATTCAAAAGCAAATAGATTAATTGTCAAATGACTAAATTAGAAATCGGTGCTGGCTAGCAGTTTCTCTCTCATGAAAAGACGCAGCGACCACGCCTCTGCACTTTCACCAGTCTCCTGCGCCAGGTAGACTCACAAATGTTTTTGCACCAGCTGAGCAGATTGACACAGAGGTCTTTCCTCCTGCAGAGGGGGACACTTCCTGAGAAGCTCTTTCTTCCCGCACGCTGCACACTAGAAGTTGTATTACATTCAAGATAACAGGCTTCTTTAAAATACGTCACGCATAAAAGCAGAGTTTTCAATGGAGAAATCTAAAGATTTAGTCGCCATGTTAAAGACTCAAAGTCTTCTTCTTCTTCCTGCCTTAAATATCTTTATATCGCGACCGACTGTCTGGAGCTTCTCAATTTCATCTTTACAGTATACTCTTAAGCAGGGCACACCTACGATCAAAAATGGGACATCTCAAGACATAGTCAGAGAGCTTCCACGGTCCCACTCGTCAATGATTTGATGACGCATGTCTTTCGAGGTGAGCTGCAATAACCCAGTTAATAAACACAACCGAGAAATTTCGAGCAGAACGTTGTCGAGCGTGCTGGCTTGACCATGACAGAAATCCCAAAGTAAAGTCATATTTATCAGAAATTTAAAAATAAAGTAATGCTAAGTTTATTATTTAGTCGCCATCTTTACAGACTGTCTCTTCAGTCTGAATCCTTGTTTTCATGTCAAGAGACTTAGACAAAGAGTCACCTGCCGATCCAGCCACATCCGCAGAGGAAAGGCAAGATGCCTCGCCAATGACAAAGGAATTTACCTTGCAGCTCCTCCCCTCCTTCTCCGTCTTCCTCTCCCTCCTCTTCCTCCACACTTCCGTTGTAAATTAGTAGAGAAAACTATTTTCTTTTTATTAATATTTTTGCCACTTACACAAATATTGTCTATTTTATCTTTCAAAGATTGTTCTCAAATGAACAGTCTGCGTCGCTGAGCCGCATTTAAGAGCGAGTCGGGACTTCCGTTCGATCAGGTCACTGTGGAATCAGAATTCCGAATCTCTCGTGCTTCTCCGCAACCAGGTTTGGCTGCTGGCCAGTGCATAGCTGGGATACACCGCCCCAGCAGCTCCTCCAGCTCCATTCGTGTCACCTGATCTGATTGGGATTGGCCATCTGAACCAGGCCTGAACGCATGCTGAGCTAGCCTCCAGCTCTTCTTTCACGACCCCCGACCAGGAATAAGCTGCTGAGATGGATGGATGGATGGATATTGCCGCTCGCATGAAACCGATAGCGGCCCAGTCGCATTTGAAAGCTCCAGTTCGTCATCGTGGAGGCATTTTTACTTGTCTGATTTCGTCTCGAATTGATGACCAGAGCCTCCCGAGACGCTAATATAGAATTAACAGCTGCAATGGCCAATTAAATAAAATTAGTAAGCTCGCGATCGCATCACTTCCATGTCAATACTTCGGCCGCCTGTTATAGCCGCATCACCAAAACATTGTCCAGCATACCGCAGTCAAGGATCAGCCTCAACATACTCGATTCTTCAAAGCCACACAGGCCTGCCGGGCATCATTCAAGCTTCTGCCAGCCTCAGACGCATACTTCTCCACACATGCAAAGCTTCCGGAAACAATACTTTGCCGGTCTTCTGGCTCATCGATGTAGGACGACTTTCCGTGCGGTCAGAACAGCTGAGGCCGCTCTTCGCTTACCTATCGAAGACTCACCTTCTTTTCAGGCGTACCCTTCCGAAACCGGGTTTGTAGCCTAGGGACGTAGCTGTTTAGTATTGCACCATGTTTCATTGTTTGCTGTTAGTATTAGTTTCCGCCGGCATTCGAAGATTTTCCAAGATTGACGCGATTGCTGCCTTGACCAGGTTACAGATTTACCTGGTCCATGTTTCCTAGCACACTATTCAGGGTGGTTCAGTAAATTGGCCTTCTGACTACGTTACCTTCTAAAGAAGGGAAACGCCAAATTCCATGGGTCGTAATGTATCGTATCGCACGTAATGATCATATTATACTGGTCATTATCACAAACAACACATTCGTCATAACCAGGCAAATCAATAGCTTCGTGAGTACGTTTTCTACGCGGCCCGTTATTAGGTATGCCGCCAAAATTCTTGAAATGTTATAATCGAACCTATCCCACCGCATAGGAGCATGAAAAATTCATGAAAATGATACTCATTCACCATATGTTGTTTTAAGAAGTTGGGCGGTCGTTTTAACACTCGAGAATTTGGCTGAGCCTCACGCCAATGGGCGCCTGAAATAAAAGCGATCACAACATAAATGGCCATAACCTTCTTAAAAATAAAGATAATTGCATGACATTTTCAGTAACTACAGATTGAGCATTCTAAAGATATGATATACCCACTTGAATTATCTGAAATATATTACATAATCACCAACACATAATTACATTGACAGCACTTGAAATAAGATTGATTTAAATTTCACGGCAAGGTGAAATATTTACAAAGATACCCGTCAAAATACGCATTTTCGCATCGACAGATTTTCTCAATGAAGCCTTCACATACACAAAGATTTGCCGTCCTGATATCTAAACTTCTGCGATCTATGACGGAAAGACTAAACACGAAAGCCCGACTTGTATGACAAATCAGCAATGTTTAATCAAATTTCGAAACAAGATTTGCGATCGAAGCGCACCACACGCAGAGCTGCAGACGTATGGTGAAATTTATTGCCGTCGAAAGTCGCAGCCGGACGCGCATAATCTGTAATGCTCGCGACATTGCCGTTGCGCACCGAATTGTAACATTTCCAGCCGTTATCATTGTTATTTACTATTAAACATGGCATGCTCGTTCTTAAATAAAAGACAACTTCTTTCTGAAATAGTATTTATCACCATTACGTAGCAACACGAATGGGGGCCGGCCAAGGCAAACATGCCCTAGAACATGGTGTGGGAACATAGAGCTTATCTCGAAAAAGATATTCTGCAAACCACGATTCTCGCATCTGGTGTTTCGTTTGAATATCAAGTTGTTTCTCCGTCGTTGACCGTAAATTGAGAACGTTCGCAGAAGTCAGTTCGTCTACAGCAGACCATGATTCGAGCCCTGACTTTGAGCGTTCGCCGTTACCCGGCAATACCCGGTTCGCGCATGTTAAATATAACGATTATTCGCAAATGTCAATGAAAAATACGACTCATGTAAATATTACAAAGGCTCCATAACAAGACACTGATTTGTCACTTTCCCGACACTGAAAGTCCACAAAGAGAGATACATACCAGCGTTAAAACATGCTTCCATGAAAGTCGCTACGGTGTCAGATTACCAGACAGATAGATTTATCGGACAGATGAAGAAGGAAAGAAGAAAAGACTTGCTTTCAGCCGTTGATCTCTACTAGAAATTTTCAAACTGAGATCATGAAACTTTAGCTTCATTGGGGCTGGTAGCGTTGAAAGAAATCGAAATCTGCCATTCTTCCATTCTTGTAATATTTGCAGGGTTGCGTGCTCTTCATGTGTTTTTGATAGCGCGCAGTTTTTCACGGAGAAGAATAGACTGTCTCCACGTTTTCGATCTTGAATGAAAGATCGGAAACGATACGAATGGATTACTCCGGGCGATATGTAATCTCGGATGGGATCTGGCAGCTCTTCTGAATCTCCATTTCCAGCGGAGTGGTGCAGATGAACAATGACTACTCTGGTTTCCAGAGCTTCCTCAGCATACAATCTCGGGAATGCTAAGATCTGAGAACCACTCAATTCGCGCGAACCTTAAAATTATTAACCTTCCCGAAAAAGTGGAATCCAACAATAATATTAACATTTACCTGTCAAGGATGTTGTCAGAGTTTCTCAAGATTAAAGTGGAGGAAAGAGATCTTGAGTTCCCACAGGATTGGTATACTGGGGAAAACTTCTAAACCAAGAGTAGTCATTATTCGTCTACACCACTTCCATAAGAAAATGGAGATTCAGAAGGCTGCCAGATCCATCCAGGGATTACATATCGCGGGTAACTCCATTCGTATCGTTTCCGATCTTTCATTCAAGATCAGAAAACGTGGAGACGAATTCTGGTCTCTCCGTGAAAAACTGCACGCGAAGGGAATCAAAACCTACATGAGAGAGCACGCAACCCTGCGAATAGTACAGAATGGAGAGTGGCAGGATTTCGGTTCTCCAGCTGCTACCGAAGCAATGAAACTAAGTTTCCATGATCTCAAAGTTTGAAGATTTCCTAGTGGGATCAACGACAGAGGTGCGTCTTTTTTTTCTTCTTTTTTTTCCTTCTTCTGTCTAATCCGATGCGTGCCTCTGTCTGAAGTGATCTATTTTCGTAGCGACTCATGTAGGTATGTTACAACACTGGTATGTATCTCTCTTTGTGAGACCTTTTCCAGTGTCGGGAAGTTGAAACTCGTCCCAGTTGTCTTGGTTATGGATTGCTTGTAATATTTACATGAGTCGGTATGTTTTTTTTCATTGACGTTTTGCGAATGAAATCGTTATGATTTGTATACGCAGACCGGATTGTTGCCGAATTGGCAACGGACATAAAGTCAGAACTCGAATCATGGTCTCTTACATGGACAGACTGACTTCTAGCAGACGTTAACTCAATTTACGGTTAACGTTGGAGAAACAACTTGACATTCAAATTGAAACCTGGATCACGAAGTCATTGGTTTTGCGGGGTATCAACTTTTCGGGGTCATCCCTATGTTCCCACAGCCCTATGTTCCCCCATTTCTAAGACATGTTTTGCCCCCTTAACCCGTGCCCCCCGTCGTATTGCTGCAGTAATAGTGATCATCTTGGTTTCAGAGAGTTGTCTTTATTTAAGAACAAGGAACATTATACATATTTAATAGTAAATAATAATGATAACAGTAGGTATGTTACAATTCGGGTGCGCAGCGGCGCTCTAGGTGTGCCGGTGTCTCTGCGCGAGCGATTACGAGAGATTATGCGCGTCCCCCAAAACTGCAGGCTTTTCATTGGCTGTCGTGTTTTTTTTCACCATACGTCTGCAATATAACGTAGTTAAAAACTAGATCCTTCGTCTTGTTTCCGAAATTTGATTAAACATTGCTTGGTTTGGTCATACGCTACGCTTCAAAGTCAGACTCGTGTTTAGTGCTTTCAAAGTCATAGATCGCAAGTTTAGGACTAAATAAAAGATATCCAGGACGGTAAATCTTGTGTATGGTGAAACTTCATTGAAATCTGTCGATGCGAAATGCGATATTTTTGACCCGGAATGTGAGATATCTTTGCCCAAATGCTCACTGCCTGCCGTGGTTTTTGCCGTGTCGCGGCGGGTGCGCAACATGTAATTATGTGATTAATTGATTATGTAATGTAATTTCAGATAATTCAAATTAAGATATATATCATATCTTTTTTAGAATGCTTCAATCTGTAGTTACTGAAAATGTCATGCAATTATCTTTATTTTTAAGAAGGTTATGGCCATTTATGTTATTGGATCACAGCTTTTGTTTCAAGCCCATTGAAAAGCAATGGGGGTCAATATGCAAATTCTCGAGTGTTAAAATGACCATAACTTCCTTAAAACTTAACATATGAGAGTGAATAAGGTATCAAATTTCATGAATTTTCATGCTCTATCTGGTGGGATAAGGTTCGATTTATAACATTTCAAAATTTTGTAACATACCTAATAACAGATAACAGGCACGCATGGGACAGGCGGGGGAACACGCCCCCAACTCTTCACAGGAAGTTTTATTGATTTACCTAGTTTATGACGAATAATGATAATTGTGATAACTGTTAATTATAATATGATCATTACATTACATTACATTACATTACATTATAGGAATTTGGCGACATACAACAAATTGTTAACCGTAGTCAAGAACAGTTTCGCTGAAAGCCACCCTAGTGGGGAGTACAATTCCAGGTGCTAGGAGCAACCACATAGTTAAACTAGGACCCTGTAGGTAAATCTGTAGCCACAATTCAAAGGCAGCAATAAAACAATCAGTGCGGAAAATATCGGCGAAATAATGCAGAAACCTAATACAACATAAACAAGTAAACATGAGTGCAATACTAAACAGCTACGTCCCTAAGTTTACAAAACCGGACTACAGGGAGAGGTGCACCCTGAAGAGGTGAGTCTTCAGTCGCTTCTTGAAGGTGGCCAGGGTCTCAGCTGTTCTGACTTACAGGAAGGTCATTCCACCATCGTGGAGCCAGAACCGACAGGAGACGTGACCGGGAAGCGCATGTGCGGAGGGGGGGAGGTGCTAGGCGTCCTGAGGTAGCAGAACGGAGTGGTCTGGCAGGTGTGTAGGGTTTGAAGATCTTGAGGAGGTATGTTGGGGCTGATCCCTTGACTGCCTGGTATGCTAGGACCAATGTTTTGAATTTGATGCGAGCTATAACAGGCAGCCAGTGGAAGGTGGTGAGCAGTGGGTGACATGGAAGTGTCTGATCATAATTTTAATTTTATTTAATTGGCCATTGAAAATGACAATTCAAATATTATCGGTCTCGGCGGAGATTACGAGTCATCTGAATTCCGAGACCGAGTCGAGACCAAGTAAAAATGCCTCCGATTCCCAGACGAGACCAAGACTTTCCAAATGCGGCCTCGAGACCGCTACAACTCCGGAGTTTACTCATGCGGGAGCAGCCAATCAGATCATCCATCCATCCATCCATTATCTAAGCCGCTTATTCCTGGTCAGGGTCGCGGGGGGGGGGGGCTGGAGCCTATCCCAGCATGCGTTCCAGGCGAGAGGCAGGAACACACCCTGGACAGGTCGCCAATCCCAATCAGATCAGAACATTTTAATACAGAATAGATTTCCAGGAGGGCTGCTGGGCGGTGTATCCAGCTAATGCACTAGCCCAGCAGCAGCCAAACCTGGTTCTGGAGAAGCACAGGGTTCAGATTCTGATTCCACAGTGAATCTGATCAGACCGGGAAGTCCCCGCTGCGCTCTTAAGAATTACGAGCTCAGCGACCAGCAACACGGACTATTTCATTTGAGGACACCTTTATAATCTTTTGAAAAGATCAAATAGATTAATATTTAATGTAAAAATAAATAATACATGTAAATATTAATAAAAAAGAAAGAAAAATAGTTTTCTCTGACTTTGCGAGGTCTGCCTGGCAGGAGTGGAGGGAGGGAGGGAGGGAGGAAGTGGAGGGAGGGAGGGAGGGAGGGAGTGGAGGGAGGGAGGGAGGGAGGGAGCCACAAAATGCAATTCAGCCTTTTAATCATTAACAGGAGCATCTTACGCGCTCCTCCTCGCGATACGGGCGGATGGTAAACTTGGATCAGCAGGTGTGCTCTGTCCTAAAGTCTGTAACACTGAAAACAAAAGTTCCAGACTGAGAGAGACAGTCTGTAAAATGGCGACTAAATCTAATAATAAACCCCAAAAAAGGGTTAAAACGTTTTTAAAATTTCTATTCAAATATATTTTACTTTTGGGATTTTCTGTCATGAGTTAAGCCAGCTACGTGACAGCTTGTGATTTCTGCTCCAGGATTTCTGAAGTTGTGTTTATTGGCTAGGTTATTGCAGCGCTCACCTCGAAGAGATGCGTCATATTAAATCATTGACAGGTGGGACCATAAGGGCTCCTCCCTGTAATATGTGCGGATGTTACATTTTGATCAGCAGGTGTGCCCTGCTTAAAAGTCTGTAAAAGTGAAAAGTGAAGCTCCAGACCGAGTCGGAATCCGCGTGCCAGATCATTTAAAACAGGAAGAAGAAGAAGACTGAGTCTTTAACATGGCGACTAAATCTTCGTTTCTCGGTGAGGAACTCTGCTGCTCTGTGTGCAGTGATTTTTTTAAAGAGCCTGTTGTCTTGAAGTGTAGCCACAGCTTCTGTAAGGTCTGTCTGCAGCAGTGCTGGGAAGAGAAGAGCTCTCGGGAGTGTCCCCTCTGCAGGAGGAAGGCCTCTGTGTCGGATCCTCCTGTAAGCCTGGTTTTAAAAACATTGTGAGTCCTACCTAAAGCAGGAGACTGAGAGTGAAAGTGCAGAGAAGAGTGAAGATCGCTGCGGTCTTCATGGAGAGAAACTGCTTGTAAGCACCATTTCCTAATTTAGTCATTTTGACAATTAATCTATTTGCTTTTGAATGTTGTTATTTTGACCTCCTGTAAAAGTAAATAAATTAATGATTTATCTGACAAAGCAGACAAGGTCAAAACATTTTAACACCGTAGCAAACTGTTACACTAAGACTAGTCATTAAACTAACATAACCACTGCATTCACACTATGAATTGCATGCCAGTGCTCAATTTTATAATGATTTAATGTGGTTAATTATTGATTTGACAGAATTGTGGGTATTTCCTGAATTTCCTTGTCACCATTCAACAATGTTGTTTTTTTTCATCTGCTACCAGGGGGATCGCACGACTGTGTTGAATCCTATTAAAGAAAAGCTGGAGAGATTCATTAAAGTTAAACAAGAGTGTGAGAAAACAGCAGAACACATCAGGGTGAGTAGAGCAGTTAGGAGAATATCACAGCTTCATAACACAAACATAAATGCATAATTGATGTTTAATATTGCACTTTTGAGTTGCAGAATCAGGCCCAGCACACAGAGAGGCAGGTAAAGGCAGAGTTTCAGAAGCTCCACCAGTTCTTGAGAGATGAAGAGGAGGCCAGACTGGCTGCACTGAGGAAGGAAGAGGAGCAGAAGAGTCAGAAGATGAAGGAGAAGATAGAAACCATCACAAGACACGTCTCCACCCTTTCAGACAAAATCACAGCCATAGAGAAGGCCATGGACAGTGAAGACCTCTCCCTCTTAAAGGTAGAAGCTTGATTTACCTGCAGCGTTCTGGGTTTACACAGCCTGTACGTGATCCCTGCTCCAGCCTGTATGTAATCCCTGCTCCAGCCTGTATGTGATCCCTGCTCCAGCTGTTGTCTCACTCTCTCCCCCTCCCTACCTGCCTACCTGACTCCCCCTCCGCTGCTTGCCTGCAAACAACAGTGACAATGAAACTCCTCTTTGCCTTGCTGTGTCTACTGACTCCGTTGAGCTCTAGGGAAAGTGATCACTGTCGGGTTTGTAAGTAAGTAAGTAAGTAAGTAAAACTTTATTTCTATAGCGCCCTTCTCAGCACGGGTGCACAGGGTGCTTTACATTTAAAAAAATAGAATGCATCAATACAAAATTCAATCATCATCTAAGAAATAAATAAATAAAAGCGCAGGAAACAACACAAAAGGGAAACAAAAACAAACAAAACAAAAAAACAGAACATGAACAGGAACATAGGGTGGCTATGGATGACTAAAAAGCCTGCCTAAACAGGTGAGTCTTTAATTGGCATTTGAAAGTGATCACTGTCGGGTTTGTGAATTTGACGGTGTACACACCCCGCTGGACATTCTGTCTAGGATAACATGCGCTATGTCCCATGAGCTGAAAATACAAGCGCCGTCCCGAATGTTCCCGGCCTCCAATAACTCTTTGAACTTACATCGGTCCTAAGCCTTTCTGGTTTGGGAGACTGTTTCATTGTTTCACAAATACTGTTTCATTGTTTCATTGTTTCAACCATGCCTGGTTATTGTTTTATTGTTGATTTGGGGAAATGTGGAACCAAACCCTGGCCCTGATGTCACAAACTGTAGTACACCGTCTGATTTTAAGTGGAGGTCTGCTCTGGGCATTATTCATTTTAATGTCCGTAGTTTGCTCTCAAAAATGGACATGATTCGAATCTGGGCTGAATCGACTTACGCTGATATTATTGTTTTATCTGAAACCTGGTTTAGTGATTCTGTATTGGATAAGGAGATTTATGTCGATGGTTACAACGTTTTTCACACCGACTGCCCCAAGAGAGGGGGAGGTGTCGCTATTTTCATGTAAATGTAATGTAAACATTTTCCTTTAAATATTGAAGTGTCTAAGGGACACCATATTACTGTTGTCGGTTACTATAGACCCCCTCTGCTGTTAGCGACACCGTACCCTCGCTGTTGCAGATTTCATCACAACTTCAGTACAACGAGATAATCCTGGTCGGTGATCTAAACTGGGATTGGTTGACGCCGGTGTCTGATTATCTTAAAGCTCAATGTGTGGCACTGAATTTCACTCAACTTATTGATTGTCCCACTCGCCCTAACTCCAGATACCCTGAGAAATCGCCCCTATTTGATCTGATCTTGACAAATGTCCCCCATAAATATTCTTCTGTAGCTGTTTTTGCTCATGATGTAAGAGAACACTGTGTGGTTGCTGCAATTAGAAATACCAAAGTCCTCAAGGCCAAGCCTCGTTTTATTCAGAAGAGAAATATGAAGCACTTTGTTGAACAAGGTTTTTTTATGATTTATTTTATTATGATCGGGACTAAATCACTCCTATTGATGATGTTGGAAGAATTTGGAATTTATTTTATGATGGTTTCTTGAAAATTGTTGATAGACACGCTCCTACACACAAGTATAAAAGGATGAGATAGTCCTTGATCTACTCCCGATCTCTCAAACTTATTTCATGACAGAAATGAAGCCTGGGCAAAGGCTAGAAAAACAGGACCTGAGTCGGACTGGCTCCTTTTCAGACAACTACATAACAAAAGCACATCTCATCAAAAACGCCAAATATGATTTTCATCTATCAACAACTACAGAAGACCTAAACATCCATCCATCCATCCATTTTCTACCGCTTCTCCGGGTCGGGTCGCGGGGGCAGCGTCCTAAGCAGGGAGACCCAGACTTCCCTCTCCCCGGCCACTTCATCCAGCTCTTCCGGGGGAATCCCAAGGCGTTCCCAGGCCAGCCGAGAGACATAGTCTCTCCAGCGTGTCCTGGGTCTTCCCCCCTCCTCCTCCCGGTGGGACGTGCCCGAACACCTCACCCGGGAGGCGTCCAGGAGGCATCCTAACCAGATGCCCGAGCCACCTCATCTGGCTCCTCTCGACGCTGAGGAGCAGCGGCTCTACTCTGAGCCCCTCCCGGATGACCGAGCTCCTCACCCTATCTCTAAGGGAGAGCCCAGACACCCTGCGGAGGAAACTCATTTCAGCCGCTTGTATTCGCGATCTCGTTCTTTCGGTCACTACCCACAACTCGTGACCATAGGTGAGGGTAGGAACATAGATCGACCGTAAATCGAGAGCTTTGCCTTTAGGCTCAGCTCCCCTCTTTATCACGACAGACCGATGCAGCGTCTGCATCACTGCCGACGCCGCACCAATCCGCCTGTCGATCTCCGCTCCATCCTTCCCTCACTCGTGAACAAGACCCCGAGGTATTTAAACTCCTCCACTTGGGGCAGGATCTCCTCCCCGACCCGGAGAGTGCACTCCACCTTTTTCCGGCTGAGAACCATGGTCTCGGATTTGGAGGTGCTGATTCTCATACCAGCCGCTTCACACTCGGCTGCGAACCGCTCCAGCGAGAGCTGGAGGTCACGGCCCGATGAAGCCAACAGGACCACATCATCTGCAAAGAGCAGTGACCCAATCCTCAGGCCACCGAACCGGACCCCCTCAACGCCCGGCTGCGCCTAGATATTCTGTCCATAAAAGTTATGAACAGAACCGGTGACAAAGGGCAGCCCTGGCGGAGTCCAACCCTCACCGGGAACAAGTCCGACTTACTGCCAGCCATGCGGACCAAGCTCTGGCACCGGTCGTACAAGGACCGAATGGCCCGTATCAAGGGGTCTGGTACCCCATACTCCCGGAGCACCCCCCACAAGACTCCCCGAGGGACACGGTCGAAAGCCTTCTCCAAGTCCACAAAACATGTGTAGACTGGTTGGGCAAACTCCCATGCACCCTCCAGGACCCCGCGGAGGGTGTAGAGCTGGTCCACAGTTCCACGACCAGGACGAAAACCACATTGCTCCTCCTGAATCCGAGGTTCAACCATCCGACGGACCCTCCTCTCCAGAACCCCTGAATAGACCTTACCAGGAGGCTGAGGAGTGTGATCCCCTGTAGTTGGAACACACCCTCCGGTCCCCTTTCTTGAAGAGGGGACCACCACCCCGGTCTGCCAGTCCAGAGGCACTGCCCCCGATGTCCACGCGATGCTGCAGAGTCGTGTCAACCAAGACAGCCCCACAACATCCAGAGCCTTGAGGGACTCCGGGCGGATCTCATCCACCCCGAGGCCCTGCCACCACGGAGCTTTTTAACCACCGTGGCGACCTCAGCCCCAGAGATAGGAGAGCCCACCCCGAGTCCCCAGACCCTGCTTCCTCGCTGGAAGGCGTGTCGGTGGGATTGAGGAGGTCTTGAAGTATTCCTCCACCGACCCACAACGTCCCGAGTCGAGGTCAGCAGCGCCCCATCCCCACTGTACACAGTGTTGACAGTGCACTGCTTCCCCATCCTGAGACGCCGGATGGTGGTCCAGAACCTCCTCGAAGCCGCTCGGAAGTCGTTCTCCATGGCCTCACCGAGCTCCTCCCATGCCCGAGTTTTGCCTCAGCGACCGCCGGCCGCTCCTCCGCTTTGCTCGCCGATACCTATCTGCTGCCTCCGGAGTCACACAGGCCAAAAAGGTCCGATAGGACTCCTTCTTCAGCTTGACGGCATCCTTCACTGCCGGTGTCCACCAGCGGGTTCGGGATTACCGCGACAGGCACCGACGACCTTGCGGCCACAGCTCCGGTCAGCCGCCTCGACAATAGAGGCACGGAACATGGCCCACTCGGACTCAATGTCCCCCGCCTCCCCCGGAACATGGTTGAAGCTCTCCCGGAGGTGGGAGTTGAAGCTCCTTCTGACAGGAGACTCTGCCAGCCGTTCCCAGCAGACCCTCACAATACGTTTGGGCCTGCCAGGCCTGACCGGCATCCTCCCCCACCATCGAGCCAACTCACCACCAGGTGGTGATCAGTTGACAGCTCCGCCCCTCTCTTCACCCGAGTGTCCAAGACATGCGGCCGCAAGTCCGACGACACGACCACAAAGTCGATCATTGAACTGCGGCCCAGGGTATCCTGGTGCCAGGTGCATATATGGACACGCTTATGCTTGAACATGGTGTTCGTTATGGACAATCTGTGACAAGCACAGAAGTCCAACAACAAAGCACCATTCTGGTTCAGATCGGGGGCCGTTCCTCCCAATCACGCCCCTCAGGTCTCACTATCGTTGCCCACGTGAGCATTGAAGTCTCCCAGCAAAACGAGGGAGTCCCCGGAAGGAGTGTTCTCAAACACCCCTCCAAGGACTCCAAAAAGGGTGGGTATTCTGAGCATAAGCACAAACAACAGTCAGGACCCGTCCCCCCACCCGAAGGCGGAGGGAGGCTACCCTCTCGTCTACCGGGGTGAACCCCAACGTACAGGCACCGAGCCGGGGGCAATAAGTATTCCCACCCCTGCTCGGGCGCCTCCCACCAGGGGCAACTCCAGAGTGGAAGAGAGTCCAACCCCTCTCAAGGAGACTGGTTCCGGGCCCATGCCGTGCGTCGAGGCGAGGCCGACTATATCTAGCCGAACCTCTCGACCTCCCGCACCAGCTCAGGCTCCTTCCCGCCAGAGAGGTGACATTCCACGTCCCTAGAGCTAGCTTCTGCAGCCGAGGATCGGACCGCCAAGGCCCCTGCCTTCGGCCGCCGCCCATCTCACACTGCACCCGACCCCCTTGGCCCCTCCCATGGGTGGTGAGCCCATGGGAAGGGGGTCCTACGTTGCCTCTTCGGGCTGTGCCCGGCCGAGCCCCATAGGTGTAGGCTCGGCCACCAGGCGCGCCCCTCGAGCCCTACCCCGGGCCTGG
>JAINUG010000840.1:0-22500 GCA_029706075.1 Aldrovandia affinis | reverse complement strand
TGAAGCAATTCAGGTTAAGTACCTTGTGCTCAAGGGGACAACAGCAGCTGCCAGCCAGGTAACAGGTAACGCACGTCACACAGGTAGCACAGGTAGAATACAAGTGAAACGGGAGGAGCATGCACAAACTGATCAAAGAGAGAGAACTAATAACATCCTGAGATACAGGAGCACTAAAAACATCCTGAGATACAGGAGCATCAGAGACTTTTACACAGATGTAACACTCATTTTTACACCATTTTAAAGATGTTCCTTCTTGGATTTTTCAGCTCCTGTGACTCTGGACCCCAACACTGCGCATGCCGAGCTCTCTCTGTCTGATGATCTGACCAGTGTGAGACACACTAATACAGGGCAGCAGCTTCCTGACAACCCAGAGAGGTTTGACTCCTGTCCGTGTGTGCTGGGCTCTGAGGGGTTTACCTCAGGAAAACACAGCTGGGAGGTGGAGGTGGGGAATACACCTGCATGGGATGTAGGAGTGGTGCAAGAGTCCATCAACAGGAAGGGGAAGATTACAGTAGGCCCAGAGGGAGGATTCTGGGTTGTAATGCTGAGGAATGGTGATGAGTACATAGCATCAGGGGCTGCTGACTTCACACTGGAGAGGAAACCCCAGAGGATCAGAGTGCAGCTGGACTATGACAGGGGGGAGGTGTCCTTCTACAACCCCAGTGACATGTCACTCATCTACACTTTTAAACACACTTTCACTGAGAGACTCTTCCCATATTTCTCTCCTGATTTAAACAGAGACGGCAGTAACCCTGCAGCCCTGCAGATCTGCCCAGTGACCGTGTCTGTAAAACATTAACAGCAACGTTGTACTGACTCTGTATTACAGAAACCTGTTCAACACTTATTCTTCCATTCCCTTTACATTAGACGTACTTGTTGAGTTAATGAACTGTACGTACATTATAGAGAATGCACATATCAGGGCAGTATCTCCTCAGCCAGGTTATTTCATCCTTCCACTGGTTACAGGGACAGGGTTCCAGGGTTGCGGAGAATTCCATTTCAATTCGGTCAATTCAGGAAACTAATTGGGAAAATTGCCATAATGTTCCATAAGCGGTTTTCAATTAATGGAATTTTTTTTCATTTACCGATTTAAAATTGACCCCCAACCCTGCAGAGTTCAGTTATGAAGCTGAAATCTTTTTTCTTGCTGTCTTTTGATTTTTAATTTTGATTGATTAAGAATCATTAGACAAAACTTGATTTCATAAATGTAGGTAAAGCAGCTGTGTGCTTGTGATGAAGCAGAATGCTTTTCAGGGCTCTGATAGAACACAGTCCTGTCCAGCGTACATCCCTTTAATGTGTGTATCGTGAGCACTCGTTAGTTTGACTCGTATCATTCTCCTGCGCTCTCTTCAGATTTGACTGCAGATGCAGTGGTGTCTCAGGACTCATTTCACCCTGTAAATCCCTGCAGAGACGTCCCTTCAGACACAGTAACATCTCTGTGATCTCTGGGCCTTTACTGTACTTTATGTGTTTGGTCTCAGAACACACTACCTATCCACACAAAGAGGACACGATACAGGACCAGAAATCAATTATGGAAATTAAAAAAAAGACAAAATCTGTCAGAATCGTGTGAATTAACTACACGTTATTAAAACGTTTACTAGGTGTAAAGTACGTGTTAAGTACATATTGTTTTAGTTATATTTCTTTGGGTTTATTGGATTTTTAAATCAATTTTGGTGCAATACCTCCACCTACTGGATTGCAGAGATGGAACTGCACGTTATGCGACAGAGTGATAGACGCAATAGATTAGTGTTCACAATATAATCTTTCTGATAAAAGGGGACATTCTCAGCCTTATCCCATTAATGTAAAACAATTTTTATTTTCTTTACATGAAACCATTTTTAAATCTTTGCACACTGGAAGCAGAATAAAATGTAATCAGTTGCAGAATGAAATATAATCAATTGCTACATATTGTTTATTAGGAAAATAGAAATACATTTTACTGTCTTTGTTCTCTGTGCAAAATGCTGTTGGGAGGGGTTGAGCTGAGGTGCCGGAGTGGAACAGGTACAAAAGAAGTAGTAACTGTGTCCTTCTTATTAGCAGACGAATAACAGGGATGCGACACCAATACTGGCAGCACGCCCAGATTTAGGTTGTACAAGACCGGTTGTGAACTGCAGCCCAAGGCTGTCTGAGCGCCTCAGGTCAAGCTCCCCCGGCTACAATGTGATAAGCACGGGCCCTCACACCAGTAACTGAGAGGCCAAACTATGTGCAGCTATGAGATAAAGAGGAGAATTAACTGAGTTCCTCAAGTCACACCACCTCCTCCCACTTTGTTACGTAGAAGTTGACAGCACCTTTGCTATTTTCTTTAGTTCTATGCCTGACACTCCAGCACGTCTGTGCTTAGACAGCTTCTGTGTCCATGCTGTAACTCCCTGCAATTGCTTGAATAAAGATCCTTTATGTTGAAGATTGTCTCCGAAACCTGTTTTTTCTGACGACAGCATTATGGTTATTGTTTTCATATTATGAGTAAAGAATTATCAGGACACTAAGTCATTGTTTTTACCTTATAAACACTTTTGGGTTAGGGTTTTAGGGTTAGGGTTAGGGTTAGGGTTAGGGTTAGGGTTAGGGTTAGGGTTAGGGTTAGGTTAGGTTAGGGTTAGGGTTAGGGTTAGGGTTAGGGTTAGGGTTAGGGTTAGGGTTAGGGTTAGGGTTTATACACCTATAAACACCTAAGATCCTTGAAGCTTGTGATCATGTTTGTTTGGCTGGATAAAGATAACAGAATTTAAAGATGTAAATAAAGATTAAATCGGCTGTTTTTCACTGTGTCAGCTGCGTTGGCTGCTTCAGCTACAGGAACTTTTATCAACTGCATGGGCTGCATTAGCTTCTTGAGCTGTACACACTCAGAGAGAGAGAGAGAGAGAGAGAGAGAGAGAGAGGGGGGGAGAGAGAGAGAGAGAGAAAAATAGAGGGAGAGAGAGAGAGAGAGAGAGAGAAACAGAGGGAGAGACAGAGAGAGATGGAGAGAGAGAAAGGGGGGGGGTCTTGCTGCTGTATCTCATGGGTGTATTGGTTGGGGAAATAAAATGTATTATGATAGTTATTATTAAATTAAAGGATGTCATTTGGCTCTTTGTGATGGCACGATAATGACTTTACAGTCTTTCACCAAAACACTTTCCTCCAATCCACGGTCTGGTTATTATGATATACACCGTACACGCTTTCCCTGGTGGAAACGGACAGTACTGCACCTCACATGATTTGATTTGTTTTCTAACTCTTACCACTAGATGTCGCTGTAACGTAATAAATAAATTGCACTGAAAAGAGTCCTCTGAATTTGAAAGACGCACGAAGAGCGTTGGGTAGAGGTAGATCAGGGTTGCCTGAGATTACACTCTGCTGACCCTCATCACTATTAACGCAGCTGAAGACCTCAGGTGTCAACAATTCTGCTGTTGGAACTCAGGGAGGCGGGAAGGGAACATTTTAATGTAAAGAATGTAGAAGTTGTGCGATTATCTTAGATGATCTCTTTCAGTCTCTGTCCATCTGTCTTTCTCTATTTCCCTCTCTCCCTCTCTCTCCCCTCTGCCTCTCCTTCCTTCCTCGATCCCTCTCTCTCTCTCCCCCCCTCTCCTCTCTCTCCCCTCCCCTCTCTCTCCTCCTCTCTCTGATACTTTAGTCCTAGTCTCCTCTCAGATGAAGGATGGCCTGTTTCAGCTCCTCTGATACAGAGGACATGGAACCACCGGGGCTCCCACACATCACCGTGACAACCCCTTTAAGCGGTGACTGACAAGAGTATCCGGTGTCGTTTCCTCCGGCCGCCACGGCAACCATTGACAGGCGGGAGGGGCGTGGCCTAATCACTGCTGTCACTCTCACGCCGCCCGGATCACCTTACCGCCGGTGTTCAGGGCCCGCTTCCCACACACCAACCGTGCAGCTGAGGTGAGTTACCTGTGTAGTCAGGTGAGGTGAGTTACCTGTGTAATCAGGTGAGGTGAGTTACCTGTGTAATCAGATGAAGTGAGTTACCTGTGTAATCAGGTCAGGTGGTTACCTGTGTAATCAAGTGAGGTGAGTTACCTGTGTAATCAGCTGAGGTGGTTACCTGTGTAATCAGGTGAAGTGAGTTACCTGTGTAATCAGGTGAAGTGAGTTACCTGTGTAATCAGCTGAGGTGGTTACCTGTGTAATCAGGTGAGGTGAGTTACCTGCGTAATCAGGTGAGGTGAGTTACCTGTGTAGTCAGCTGATTTAATTGATTGATTAAATGCTGATTAGCAGTGAAGACCCCTGTTGTTACTCAGCACTTAATGGATCAATTAAGAGCAGCTGGCCGTCCTTCACCCTGACTCTCTTATACCTCACGATCATGGCCGTATCTACCATTGAGGACACCGAGGTCATGATCTCGCTATTTTTCCTGAGTCTGAGTTCAATTTTGTTTTACATTCCTACTCAGTGTAGTACTGAACAAAAGTGGTGAACTACTGTATATAAAATGACCTCACTTCGGTATAGCAAAGGTTTTGTACAAGTCCAAGATTACCGCTTGCTCGCCTGATCACCGTCATTGTCATTACTTCTGTGTGTGTGTGTGTGTGTGTGTGTGTGTGTGTGTGTGTGTGTGTGTGTGTGTGTGTGTGTGTCTGTGTGTGATGGTGAAGTGGACCCATCCCGAGCAGGCAGATCTCGTCGTTGCTACAAAATCTTTGCTCAGCAAAGAGGACATAGTGACGCTTGGGACGACTTTGCTGCACAGCGGGAGTTGTAACTCAGACTGCTGATCTGAAGCCAAATGAAGCATGATGTAGGTGTAGAGATTTTTCACAAAGTTGATTATAGCGTTTATTATAGCCAGATTAATGCTATTCATGGCGGCACGGTGGTGCAGTGGATAGCACTGTCGCCTCACAGCAAGAAGGTCTCGGGTTCGAATCCAGGCCGGGGGCCTTTCTGTGCGGAGTTTGCATGTTCTCCCCGTGTCCGCGTGGGTTTCCTCCGGGTACTCCGGTTTCTTCCCACAGTCCAAAGACATGCACGTTAGGCTAATTGGAGAGTCTAAATTGCCCATAGGTATGAGTGTGTGAGTGAATGGTGTGTGTGCCCTGCGATGGATTGGCGACCTGTCCAGGGTGTATTCCTGCCTCTCGCCCGGAACGCATGCTGGGATAGGCTCCAGCACCCCCCCGCGACCCTGACCAGGAATAAGCGGCTTAGACAATGGATGGATGGATGGATAATGCTATTCATCTCCAGAGATCATCTATCGATAGCTACTTTGTGTGTAGTTTTGTGTAGTCGCTAGCCAAACGTAGCTGTCTGTCTAGCTGACTGTTACACAAACCACTTTTTAGTCAGAATACAGTGATGATAGGCTAACGTTAGCTAATGTAGCATACATTGACAGTGGTGATAGGCAGAAAGCTAGCTACATTTTCATTGGCCATTCATAAAATCATGACAGTCTACTACTCTTGTAGTGAATTCGCTGCACGGGTAGACTGATCACATCAAATATTTATTCGTGACATTTATCTTGACAAACCCCCCTAGAGGGGCTAGGTCTCATGGCCTCGGTAATTCTACATTCCTGGATACAGCCCTGCTCCCATAATTGTCAGATTGCTCCTCTGTTGAGAGCCTGCTGGTGTACTGCATAACTGTGTGGTACGCCAGCTGCACCGAAGCGGACGCCAGCTGCACCGAAGCGGACAGAAGGGGGGTTCAGAGAGTCATCAACGCAGCACAGAAGATCATCGGCTGTCCTCTCCCCTCTCTGATGGACATTTACAACTCCCGCTGCCTCAGCAGAGCAAAAAAGATCTCAAAGGTCAGCTCTCACCCTGGCTTCCACCTGTTTGAACTGTTGCCCTCCGGGAGGCGCTACAGGTGCATGGGATCCAGAACAAACAGGCTGAAAGACAGTTTCTTCCCTAAAGCAATAACCACCTTGAACTCTAACATGCACTGATCCCCCATTCCTCCATTCTCCCCCCCCCCACTGTGCAATATAAGCCATTCAGTGCAATATCTGGTGCAATATTTATGTACGGTACAGTGCAATATGTGCAGATTTAATTTAGTAGCCCATTTTTTTGTGTTTTGTGTTTGTGTACTATATATATATATATATATATATTATTATTATTATTATTTTCATTATTGTTGGGTATTTTTTCTACTTTTCTATTTTTTCTACTACTGTTGGTATACTGTATGTGTTCGTGACTGTGTTGTATGTTGTCCTGCACTTTTAGGCCGAGCCTATCCTAATTTCGTTGTACCCTGGTATAATGACAATAAAGATATTCTATTCTATTCTATTCTATTCTATTCTATGTGTATAAAAACGGCTTTAGAAATGAACTACATTTATATCACTAAACCAAAACAAAACAAATGGTGTGTGGTTGGGATCATGCAGCCAGGAACTTGTTATGGAAATGTCGAAATCGTTCGTTATGACAAACACACGTACACATTCAATTGGTCTGGAAAGGAATGCGCTCTTCCATGAAAACGTGGCTGTGTTGTGTTGTGTTCATAAGAAATTCTCACACGATGGAAAACTGGTTGGACTCCAGTGCCTGTGAATGAAAGGTCAGGATTTTTTTTATTTTATTGTAATTGTAATTGTTTCATTTTTTTCCTTTTATTTAACTGGGTAGACAAGCTGGGTGATCAAAGAGGCTTGGAAATGCGAGGGATTTTGTGGCCAATCGGATGTAGCAGGGGATGGTGAGGCGATTGTGTGACCAATCAGATGTAGCAGAGGATTGTGAGGCAATTGTGTGGCCAATCAGATGTAGCTCCAGCTGAGACTCTAGTTTTGGCGGTGACCGTCCTTACGATGTATCCAGCTAATGCACTAGCCCAGCAGCAGCCAAACCTGGTTCTGGAGAAGCACAGGGTTCAGATTCTGATTCCTCAGTGAATCTGATCAGAATTACGAGCTCAGCGACCAGCAACACGGACTATTTCATTTGAGGACACCTTTACAATCTTTTGAAAAGATAAAATAGATTAATATTTAATGTAAAAATAAATAATACATGTAAATATTAATAAAAAAGAAAGAAAAATAGTTTTCTCTGACTTTGCGAGGTCTGCCTGTCAGGAGTGGAGGGAGGGAGGGAGGGAGGGAGTGGAGGGAGGGAGGGAGGGAGGGAGGGAGGGAGGGAGGGAGGGAGCCACAAAATGCAATTCAGCCTTTTAATCATTAACAGGGAGCATCTTACGCGCTCCTCCTCGCGATACGGGTGGATGGTAAACTTGGATCAGCAGGTGTGCTCTGCCCTAAAGTCTGTAACACTGAAAACAAAAGTTCCAGACTGAGAGAGACAGTCTGTAAAATGGCGACTAAATCTAATAATAAACCCCAAAAAAGGGTTAAAACTAGGGCTGGGACTTTAACGCGTTAATTTCGATTAATTAATTACAGAAAAAATAACGCGTTAAAAAATTTACGCATTTTAATCGCACTATATTTTTGCACTCCAGACACCACGGAACGTTTCTCAATGCTAAACATGTTGCAGCTAGCGTGGAAGCCAGAGCTAACGCTGATCAGGCTAACGTTAGTCCTAGTACGAGCAAGCAGAGTCGCCAACCCACACTCGACCAGATGACGGGGTTCAGAGCCAAGATGAGTAAGACCACGTCTAACAAAGTAACCAACTCACTGGCTCACTGGATTGCCGTGGACTGTAGACCACTTTCGGTGGTCGAAGATAAGGGGCTAGAAAAGGTGCTACAGATTGCGTCGTCTGACACAATTTATGAACTGCCATGCAGAAAGATAATTTCGAAAAAAATCCAGCAGCTTCTTCCAAAGGTCCTTTGCACTATCATATTCCTAAAATTGCTGCACTTTGTTAAAAATTGCACTGGTCTGTGTAGTAGCTAAAATAAACAAGATTTTGCTGCTTAAACTTATGTATATGTCTATTCATTGATTCACTCGTATACCAAAATCCATTTGAATTGAAAAATGTTGCTTCTCGTGTCAAATATTGATATGCGATTAAAATGCGATTAATTTCGATTAATTAATTACAAAGCCTCTAATTAATTAGATTAATTTTTTTAATCGAGTCCCACCACTAGTTAAAACGTTTTTAAAATTTCTATTCAAATATATTTTACTTTTGGGATTTTCTGTCATGAGTTAAGCCAGCTACGTGACAGCTTGTGATTTCTGCTCCAGGATTTCTGAAGTTGTGTTTATTGGCTAGGTTATTGCAGCGCTCACCTCGAAGAGATGCGTCATATTAAATCATTGACAGGTGGGACCATAAGGGCTCCTCCCTGTAATATGTGCGGATGTTACATTTTGATCAGCAGGTGTGCCCTGCCTAAAAGTCTGTAAAAGTGAAAAGTGAAGCTCCAGACCGAGTCGGAATCCGCGTGCCAGATCATTTAAAACAGGACGAAGAAGAAGACTGAGTCTTTAACATGGCGACTAAATCTTCGTTTCTCGGTGAGGAACTCTGCTGCTCTGTGTGCAGTGATTTTTTTAAAGAGCCTGTTGTCTTGAAGTGTAGCCACAGCTTCTGTAAGGTCTGTCTGCAGCAGTGCTGGGAAGAGAAGAGCTCTCGGGAGTGTCCCCTCTGCAGGAGGAAGGCCTCTGTGTCGGATCCTCCTGTAAGCCTGGTTTTAAAAAACATTGTGGAGTCCTACCTAAAGCAGGAGACTGAGAGTGAAAGTGCAGAGAAGAGTGAAGATCGCTGCAGTCTTCATGGAGAGAAACTGCTTGTAAGCACCATTTCCTAATTTAGTCATTTTGACAATTAATCTATTTGCTTTTGAATGTTGTTATTTTGACCTCCTGTAAAAGTAAATAAATTAATGATTTATCTGACAAAGCAGACAAGGTCAAAACATTTTAACACCGTAGCAAACTGTTACACTAACACTAGTTATTAAACTAACATAACCACTGCATTCACACTATGAATTGCATGCCAGTGCTCAATTTTATAACGATGTAATGTGGTTAATTATTGATTTGACAGAATTGTGGGTATTTCCTGAATTTCCTTGTCACCATTCAACAAATGTTGTTTTTTTTCATCTGCTACCAGGGGGATCGCACGACTGTGTTGAATCCTATTAAAGAAAAGCTGGAGAGATTCATTAAAGTTAAACAAGAGTGTGAGAAAACAGCAGAACACATCAGGGTGAGTAGAGCAGTTAGGAGAATATCACAGCTTCATAACACAAACATAAATGCATAATTGATGTTTAATACTGCACTTTTGAGTTGCAGAATCAGGCCCAGCACACAGAGAGGCAGGTAAAGGCAGAGTTTCAGAAGCTCCACCAGTTCTTGAGAGATGAAGAGGAGGCCAGACTGGCTGCACTGAGGAAGGAAGAGGAGCAGAAGAGTCAGAAGATGAAGGAGAAGATAGAAACCATCACAAGACACGTCTCCACCCTTTCAGACAAAATCACAGCCATAGAGAAGGCCATGGACAGTGAAGACCTCTCCCTCTTAAAGGTAGAAGCTTGATTTACCTGCAGCGTTCTGGGTTTACACAGCCTGTACGTGATCCCTGCTCCAGCCTGTACGTGATCCCTGCTCCAGCCTGTATGTAATCCCTGCTCCAGCCTGTATGTGATCCCTGCTCCAGCTGTTGTCTCACTCTCTCCCCCTCCCTACCTGCCTACCTGACTCCCCCTCCGCTGCTTGCCTGCAAACAACAGTGACAATGAAACTCCTCTTTGCCTTGCTGTGTCTACTGACTCCGTTGAGCTCTAGGGAAAGTGATCACTGTCGGGTTTGTAAGTAAGTAAGTAAGTAAGTAAAACTTTATTTCTATAGCGCCCTTCTCAGCACGGGTGCACAGGGTGCTTTACATTAAAAAAAATAGAATGCATCAATACAAAATTCAATCAAACATCATCCATCCATCCATCCATCCATTGTCTAAGCCGCTTATTCCTGGTCAGGGTCGCGGGGGGGTGCTGGAGCCTATCCCAGCATGCGTTCGGGCGAGAGGCAGGAATACACCCTGGACAGGTCGCCAATCCATCGCAGGGCACACACACCATTCACTCACACACTCATACCTACGGGCAATTTAGACTCTCCAATTAGCCTAACGTGCATGTCTTTGGACTGTGGGAGGAAACCGAGTACCCGGAGGAAACCCACGCGGACACGGGAGAACATGCAAACTCCGCACAGAAAGGCCCCCGGCCTGGATTCGAACCCGAGACCTTTTTGCTGTGAGGCGACAGTGCTATCCACTGCACCACCGTGCCGCCAATCAAACATCATCTAAGAAATAAATAAATAAAAGCGCAGGAAACAACACAAAAGGGAAACAAAAAAAACAAAAAAACAGAACAGGAACATAGGGTGGCTATGGATGACTAAAAAGCCTGCCTAAACAGGTGAGTCTTTAATTGGCATTTGAAAGTGAGTTCTGAGGGGTTTGTGAATTTGACGGTGTACACACCCCGCTGGACATCCTGTCTAGGGTAACATGCGCTATGTCCCATGAGCTGAAAATACAAGCGCCGTCCCGAATGTTCCCGGCCTCCAATAACTCTTTGAACTTACATCGGTCCTAAGCCTTTCTGGTTTGGGAGACTGTTTCATTGTTTCACAAATACTGTTTCATTGTTTCATTGTTTCAACCATGCCTGGTTATTGTTTTATTGTTGATTTGGGGAAATGTGGAACCAAACCCTGGCCCTGATGTCACAAACTGTAGTACACCGTCTGATTTTAAGTGGAGGTCTGCTCTGGGCATTATTCATTTTAATGTCCGTAGTTTGCTCTCAAAAATGGACATGATTCGAATCTGGGCTGAATCGACTTACGCTGATATTATTGTTTTATCTGAAACCTGGTTTAGTGATTCTGTATTGGATAAGGAGATTTATGTCGATGGTTACAACGTTTTTCACACCGACTGCCCCAAGAGAGGGGGAGGTGTCGCTATTTTCATGTAAATGTAATGTAAACATTTTCCTTTAAATATTGAAGTGTCTAAGGGACACCATATTACTGTTGTCGGTTGCTATAGGTCCCCCTCTGCTGTTAGTGACACCCTACCCTCGCTGTTGCAGATTTCATCAAAACTTTAGTACAACGAGATCATCCTGGTCGGTGATCTGAACTGGGATTGGTTGACGCCGGTGTCTGATGATCTTAAAGCTCAATGTGTGGCGCTGAATTTCACTCAACTTATTGATTGTCCCACTCGCCCTAACTCCAGATACCCTGAGAAATCGCCCCTAATTGATCTGATCTTGACAAATGTCCCCCATAGATATTCTTCTGTAGCTGTTTTTGCTCATGATGTAAGAGACCACTGTGTGGTTGCTGCAATTAGAAATACCAAAGTCCTCAAGGCCAAGCCTCGTTTTATTCAGAAGAGAAATATGAAGCACTTTGTTGAACAAGGTTTTTTTATGATTTATTTTATTATGATTGGGACTAAATCACTCTTATTGATGATGTTGGAACAATTTGGAATTTATTTTATGATGGTTTCTTGAAAATTGTTGATAGACACACTCCTACACACAAGTATAAAAGGATGAGATAGTCCTTGGTCTACTCCCGATTTCTCAAACTTATTTCATGAAAGAAATGAAGCCTGGGCAAAGGCTAGAAAAACAGGAGCTGAGTCGGACTGGCTCCTTTTCAGACAACTACGTAAAAAATGCACATCTTATCAAAAACGTCAAATATAATTTTCATCTATCAACAACTACAGAAGACCTAAACAATCCTAGGGAATTCTGGAAGGCCATTCAATCCTTTTCCACCAGTGATAACTGTAATGAGTTACCCCCATGCATCACCAAGGATTCTGCCACTGTGTCTGATAAATCTGCCATGCTCAACGCTTTTAATGAGCACTTCACTGCCTCTGGCTCTATGTTTGAATCTGTCTCTCCCTACGACTTGTGCCGACACTCCTGTTTGTACGGACCAGTCCTTTAGTTTTACACCTTTCTCTGTCACTGAGGTACATAAAGCCCTAAAACATTTAGATCCTAGAAAACCTGCTGGCCCTGATAACCTGGGCCCAGACTGCAGATCTCTCTCTCTCTCATGATCACTTCATACTGGTGCTGAGTCTGCTCTTACTTTGTGTGAACTACTCTAATATACTGTCTTGTTTGTATTGTCTGTAGTTTAATATGCTGCTGCCTTCTTGGCCAGGTCTCCCTTGCAAAAGAGATCTTCTGATCTCAATGGGACTAACCTGGTTAAATAAAGGTTAAATAAATAAATAAATACTTGCATTAATGCTTATTTCACCATTCTTGTTGTTTCTCCCGTCTCTCTTTGCCAAACCCTCATTGTACCCACCCTCTCTTAATTATCTGCCTTATTTAAATTATGCAAATAGAATGACAATTTTACATTCACACACATACATCTTATCATAATTCTGTTGTTAATGTGTTTTTCAGACCTCCAGAAACATCAAAGAAAGGTATGTAGAACTCTCACATGTCTTCCTCTTGTCTGTTTAAGTCCCTTCAAAGCCGGCAGCATGACTGACTCCTGCTTGTCCTTCCAGAGCCCAGTGCACACTGCAGGATCCACAGCTGCTTTCAGGAGCGCTGATCGATGTGGCCAAACACCTGGGCAATCTGAAGTACAGAGTCTGGGAGAAGATGCTGGAGATGGTGCAGTACAGTGAGTATCTGGGGGAGACAGAATGTTTATTACATATATGCATTTAGCAGAATTACATTTGTTTTACATACAATCCATTTATACAGCTGGATATTAACTGAAGCAAATCAGGTTAAGTACCTTGTGCTCAAGGGGACAACAGCAGCTGCCAGCCAGGTAACAGGTAACGCACGTCACACAGGTAGCATAGGTAGAATACAAGTGAAATGGGAGGAGCATGCACAAACTGAACAAAGAGAGAGAATTAAAAACATCCTGAGATACAGGAGCACTAAAAACATCCTGAGATACAGGAGCACTAAAAACATCCTGAGATACAGGAGCATCAGAGACTTTTACACAGATGTAACCCTCAGTTTTACACCATTTTAAAGATGATCCTTCTTGGATTTTTCAGCTCCTGTGACTCTGGATCCCAACACTGCGCGTGCCTCTCTCTCTCTGTCTGATGATCTGACCAGTGTGAGAGACACTGATACAGGGCAGCAGCTTCCTGACAACCCAGAAAGGTTTGACCGCTGTGTGTGTGTGCTGGGCTCTGAGGGGTTTACCTCAGGAAAACACAGCTGGGAGGTGGAGGTGGGGAATAAACCTGCATGGGATGTAGGAGTGGTGAAAGAGTCCGTCAACAGGAAGGGGAAGATTGCATGTAGCCCAAAGAGAGGATTCTGGGCTGTAGCTCTGAGGAATGGTGATGAGTACACAGCATCAGGGGCTGCTGACCTCACACTGGAGAGGAAGCCCCAGAGGATCAGAGTGCAGCTGGACTATGACAGGGGGGAGGTGTCCTTCTACAACCCCAGTGACATGTCACTCATCTACACTTTTAAACACACTTTCACTGAGAGACTCTTCCCATATTTCTCTCCTTATTTAAACACTGACGACAGTAACCCTGCAGCCCTGCAGATCTGCCCAGTGACCGTGTCTGTAAAACATTAACAGCAATGTTGTACTGACTCTGTATTACAGAAACCTGTTCAATACTTATTCTTCCATTCCCTTTACATTAGACTTAATGAACTGTACGTACGTTATAGAGAATGCACATATCAGGGCAGTATCTTCTCAGCCAGATTATTTCATCCTTCCACTGGTTACAGGGACAGGGTTCCAGGGTTGCAGTCAATTCCATTTCAATTCTGTCAATTTATGAAATTATTTGGAAAATTGCCATAATGTTCCATCAGCGGTTTTCAATCAATGGAATTTTTGTTTATTTACTGATTTGAAATTGCTTTGACCCCCAACCCTGCAGAGTTCAGTTACTAAGCTTTTTTCTTGCTGTCTGTTGATGAATTTTGTTGATTATGAATCATTAGAAAACTTGATTTCATATATTGTAGGTAAAGCAGCTGTGTGCTTGTGGTGAAGCAGAATGTTTTTCAGAGCTCTGATAGAACACAGTCCTGTCCAGCGTAGATGTCTGTAATGTGTGTATCGTGAGCACTCGTTAGTTTGACTCGTAGCGTTCTCCTGCGCTCTCTTCAGATTTGACTGCAGATGCAGTGGTGTCTCAGGACTCATTTCACCCTGTAAATCCCTGCAGAGACGTCCCTTCAGACATAATAACATCTTTGTGATCTCTGGGCCTTTACTGTACTTCATGTGTTTGGTCTCAGAACACACTGCCTATCCACACAAAGAGGACACGATACAGGACCAGAAATCAATTGTGGAAATTAAAAAGAAAGACAAAATCTGTCAGAATTGTGTGAATTAACTACGCGTTATTAAAACGTTTACTAGGTGTAAAGTACGTGTTAAGTACATATTGTTTTAGTTATATTTCTTTGGGTTTATTGGATTTTTAAATCAATTTTGGTGAAATACCGCCACCTACTGGATTGCAGAGATGGAACTGCACGTTATGGAACAGAGTGATAGATGCAATAGATTAGTGTTCACAATATAATCTTTCTGATAAAAGGGGACATTCTCAGCCTTATCCCATTAATGTAAAACTATCTTTCTTTTCTAAAAAACTTTCTTTTGTTTACATGAAACCATTTTTAAATCTTTGTACACTGTGGAAGCAGAATAAAATTTAATCAGTTGCAGAATGAAATATAATCAATTGCTACATTTTGTTTATTAGGAAAATAGAAACAAGTTTTACTGTCTTTGTTCTCTGTACAAAATGCTGTTGGGAGGGGTTGAGCTGAGGTGCTGGAGTGAAACAGGTACAAAATAAGTAGTAACTGTGTCTTTATTAGCAGACGAATAACAGGGATGCGACACCAATACTGGCAGCACGCCCAGATTTAGGTTTTACAAGACGGGTTGTGAACTGCAGCCCAAGGCTGTCTGAACACCTCAGGTCAAGCTCCCCCGGCTACAATGTGATAAGCACGGGCCCTCACACCAGTGACTGAGAGGCCAAACTATGTGCAGCTATAAGATAAAGAGGAGAATTAACTGAGTTCCTCAAGTCACACCACCTCCTCCCACTTTGTTATGTAGAAGTTGATAACACCTTTGCTGTTTTCTTTAGTTCTATGCCTGACACTCCAGCACGTCTGTGCTTAGACTGCTTCTGTGTCCATGCTGGAACTCCCTGCAATTGCTTGAATAAAGATCCTTTATGTTGAAGATTGTCTCCGAAACCATTTTTTTCTGCCGACAACACTATGGTTATTGTTTTCATATTATGAGTAAAGAATTATCAGGACACTAAGTCATTGTTTTTACCTAATAAACACTTTTGGAGCATTTAACACAGTGGACACCTAATTATTTTCCTTTATTTCACATTTTATTTGTAGAAGCTTCTTAGACGTTACTTGGTTAGAAGTGCTTGTCTCTCCTCAGAAACAATGACCAGAGGGAGTCGCTGGTGTGTAATGAGACATGGTCGTCACACCAACTGAAGTCCTTCCCTCCCTGGGCGACGCTACGATCAATTATGAGTCATCCTCTGGGCCTGCTGGTCTGTTAAATGCCAGTGGGGAGAGATTAATAAAATGGGATTTCGTGTTGCACAAGTTCCCATTTAAACGTTCACAGAGCAGCAGGCTGAAACCAAAATCACAGCACAGGAACAGCACCAGGGACGGACGGACGGACTGAGGAACGGATGAGGAAGGGGGGAAAATTACCCCAAACTCCATCAACGCTGCACGCAGGCATCTTAATAGCCACCTAAACCAGGCTGTGATCTTGGGCTGGTAGAATGAATACACAGAACAGTCGCAAATAACATGTCCACGTGCTTCATCCCAAAACAGGTACGCTTCTGTCACAGGTGACAAACATCTGAAAAAACATATATACATTTATTTTTTATTTACATTCCTGTGAAGTTCATGTTCACTGACAGAAGATCATTGAAGCTTGTGATCATCTTTGTTTGGCTGGATAAAGATAACAGAATTTAAAGATGTAAATAAAGATTAAATCGGCTGCTTTTCACTGTGTCAGCTGCGTTGGCTGCTTCAGCTGCAGGAACTTTTATCAACTGTGTGCACAATGATGTGCTCTTTCACTGTGCGCCCATGGGTGGGTGTGTGTCTACAGTCTTGTATAACTGAGGGAATATATGGGGTCTTGCTGCTGTATCTCATGGGTGTATTGGTTGCAGAAATAAAATGTATTATGATAGTTATTATTAAATTAAAGGATGTCATTCACACCGCCTCTGTGGATCTTTGTGATGGCATGATAATGACTTTACAGTCTTTCACCAAAACGCTTTCCTCCAATCCACGGTCTGGTTACATGTACATGTTTTGACCCCTGATGGAAAAGGACAGTACTGCACCTCACTGCTTTTGACAATATTCTTTTAACTCTCACCACCAGATGTCGCTGTAACATAATAAATAAATTGCACTAAAAACAGTCCTCCGAATTTGAAAAGCACACGAAGAGCATTAGGTAGAGGTGACACGTCCCAATAAACCAAAAGGAGGTTATTATTTAACCCCGTTTTGATAAACGAATGCTTGCACGTGAAGTAGATAGCCTACTGGATTACTTTAGTGTTTATAGCATTACTGCACTTAAAACTGAGATAAGGATATGAACCGGAATCTAATTGAGATGAGAACCAGAATTACAATATCCAAGAGGTCATGATTTTACGGCGTAATTAGTTTCCATTATTTTGTCATATATTAAATATATATTCATGGTGTATTTTGCCATGTTTTTAATTTTATAAATTTCCCCCCCTCTGCCTGGGTAGAGCCAGCGCGTGATTCTAATGAGAAGAAGGAAACCACAACGAGCAGGTTGGGATCACTCTCAGGCACGTGCGCACGACATGCGCATGCACGAGAAATCTTCGGGAAACGGGAATTTTCATTTCTTCTCAGTCGCCACACACACAAACACGCGCATTAACTTTGTCTCTCTCTCTCTCACACACACACACACACACACACACACACACACACACACACACACACACACACACACACACACGCATTCACTCTGTCTCACGCACATACGCACACACGCACACTCTTTCATAGACACACACACACACACACTCTCACACAGACACACCCAATCACACACACACGCACACACACACATTAATCAGGTGTATCGCACCAGTGGTCCACAAATGAACCAGACCCGGTTACAGTGGAGTTATGAACCAGACCCGGTTACACTGGAGTTATGAACCAGACCCGGTTACAGTGGAGTTATGAACCAGACCCGGTTACACTGGAGTTATGTTGAAATCACACTGAAGCTTGATGTCTGACTGTTGAATGTTTCTGTGCCTTTACGGAGTTGTTCTTCTTTCAAAGGCAGCTGGTGCTTCGATGCGGTCGGACAGGCCGTCACGTTTCTTGTGCTTTCCCTGACTGCCTACACACAGAGAGGGCTTTCAGTGACTCAGATGTGTTTTAAATTGCTGTACATTGCTGTGCATTTAGATTAGTCATCCAATATCATTTATTTTCTTGATTGGGCTGGGGGTGTAAAATGATACTTCACCGAAGCAGAAAGCTGATTTCCTTTTTTTCCCTTTTCAGAAATGATTTATAGCGATAAAGTCTGTCAGAACAGTGACGTCTGAATAAAAATGGTCTCTTCCCTGAATCCAGTAGCCTTAACAGTCAAACGCCCTTGTTTAAAGTTCAGCACTCTGAATACTGTACACAAGTGCTATTACATGTTAAACCCCCTTACTTATCCTACATGTAAAATATATTTATTTGATTTAATATAATAATTACTACACAGGTCATCAACGGTCATCAAAATATACAACTCACAATTCAACTTACAATTAGAATTAACAGCTGGTTTATTAAGTCACAACATTTAGACAAAGACAAAATATTCAACATCCAATCTACAGACGTAGGTTCAACTACCTTAACAAATACTAAATCCTAGACATAAAATTGACATGTAACAATTACAAAAGAGATTGGAGAAAATGGAAGAAAGATGGAAGAAAATGATACCAAACCAAGTTTGTCTCTCTCCAAATGCAAACACACGCAGCCGAGGTGTGAGCTGGGATCAGATCTCCCAAGAAAGCAGGAATGTGTAAAATTATCCTTGAAGACTAGACTCAGCTCAAATAATCTGACTCAAGTCATGAACAGGTCACGCTTTAAGTGTCAGGCCAAGTCAAGTCTATTTGTCATATGTACACAATACAGGGGAATGCATTGCAACAATGAAATGCTTACTGGCATTTAAAAACTCCTCAGTAACACAAATCAGAATACAAATACAGCACACAAGATAAGAACATATACTGTATAAACATTGCAGATGGACAGATGGGCAGTGCTGGACAGACGAGTTAATAAATCATAAATCATAAACAGATAAAGGCACATGGATAGTCGTGGTTTAGGAAGGGGAGAGAGTCAAAGTGCGTGTGTCAAAGTGCGTGTGTCAAAGTGCGTGTGTCAAAGTGTGCGTGTCAAAGTGTGAGTGTCAAAGTGTGTGTGTCAAAGTGTGTGTGTCAAAGTGCGTGTGTCAAAGTGCGTGTGTCAAAGTGCGTGTGTCAAAGTGCGTGTGTCAAAGTGTGCATGTCAAAGTGCGCGTGTCAAAGTGCGCGTGTCAAAGTGAGTGTGTCAAAGTGAGTGTGTCAAAGTGCGTGTGTCAAAGTGAGTGTGTCAAAGTGCGCGTGTCAAAGTGCACGTGTCAAAGTGCGTGTGTCAAAGTGAGTGTGTCAAAGTGAGTGTGTCAAAGTGCGTGTGTCAAAGTGCGTGTGTCAAAGTGTGCGTGTCAAAGTGCGTGTGTCAAAGTGCGTGTGTCAAAGTGCGTGTGTCAAAGTGTGCGTGTCAAAGTGCGCGTGTCAAAGTGCGTGTGTCAAAGTGCGTGTGTCAAAGTGCGTGTGTCAAAGTGCGTGTGTCAAAGTGTGTGTCAAAGTGAGTGTGTCAAAGTGCGTGTGTGAAGGTGTGCGTGTCAAAGTGCGTGTGTCAAAGTGTGCGTGTCAAAGTGCGTGTGTCAAAGTGTGAGTGTCAAAGTGCGTGTCAAAGTGTGCGTGTCAAAGTGCGTGTGTCAAAGTGTGAGTGTCAAAGTGCGTGTGTCAAAGTGTGAGTGTCAAAGTGCGTGTGTCAAAGTGCGTGTGTGCGAGGCCTTGGTGTTCAGTAGCCGTATGGCTTGGGGGAAGGAGCTGTCCTTCAGTCGGTTTGTGCGTATGGAGATGGTGCGGTACCTCCTGCCAGATGGTAGAAGAGCAGTCAGGGCGTGGCCATGGTGACCGCGGTCCTTAATGGTGCTGCAGGCTTTGCTGAGGCAGCGTTTACTGTGGATGTCTTGGATGGGGGGGAGCGTGCTGCCAGTGATGGCCTGTGAGTGGTGCTGTTGCCCACCAGGCTGTGATGCAGTTGGTCAGAATGCTTTGCATTGTGCACGTGTAGAAGTTGGTGAGAACCTGGGCGCTCATCCCAAAGCTGTTCAGCCAGCAGAGAAAGTACAGTTGTTGGTGTGCTCTTTTGACCGCTGTACCGGTGTTATAGGACCATGTCAGGTCCTTAGTGATGTGGATGCCCAGGAACATAAAGCTGCTGACAGTTTCCACGACAGCTCCGCTGATGCTGATGGGAGTGTGGCATACCTTCTGTTTTCGAAAGTCAACATCCCGCCGCAAGCCAATACCACCACTGCACTCAATGAACTGCACGAGATGAGTAACAAACAGGCTACTGCTCATCCAGAAGGCATATCCATCGCTGCCGTTGACTCCTACCAAGCCAGGCCAACCAAAGTCCTGCCAAAATACTTCCAGCACGTCTCCTGTCCAACGAGAGGGGAAAAGCTTCATCCCCCGATCCGCTCGTATCGTGGATCTCCATCTAAAAAATGTAAAAATGTCAAACTTAAAAAATTACTAACCTTTTCCTTCCCAGTGTTACAGGTATGGTACACAGCTGCCTGCAACGATGTTAGGGAGCTGGGTTTGTAACGTTAAGGTTGCAGGTTCAATCCCCAGGTGGGACACTGCCGTTGTATCCTTGAGCTAAAGGTACTTAACCTGAATTGCTTCAGTTAATATCCAGCTCTATAAATGGATTGTAAAGAAATGTAAACTGTGTAAGTCGCTCTGGATAAGAGCATCTGCTAAATGCCTGTAATGTAATGTCTATCGCTGTATTACTGTCACGATTTCACGTATTCATGCCATGTTTTATGTTTCATTCATGTCACGTTTAATTTCATGTCATGTCTTGATTCTGTTTTCATGTTACGTTTCTGTTCATAGTTTAGTCATACACTTTTCCATGTTCTTTCTGCAGATCTTGCGTTCATGCTTTCTCTCTCTCTCGCTGTCGCTCACGTTTCCTTATTGTTTCCCCTCCTTGTCTGATTACTAATTTACTAACGATTAGATAGGTTTATTGTTTCTGCTAGCATGATTGGCAATTTGGTAACTAATTGCCAATGTGTTGGAGATTTACTAACTCACTAACCATGTGTGTTCATGTCAATTTACTAATCTACTAACGCTAGGTCAGGATAGGATAATTACTAACTACGACTAATTATCTTGTTACCTTGTCATGCTCTCCTCAGCTGTTTTCTGTTTCGCTCTGTTCTCAAGCTAAGTGTCTGCACCTGTCTACACCTCCATATAAGCTCAGTGTTTTTGTCACGTCCTTGCGAAATTGTTGCCTATATTTATATAGCACCTTTGAGCATTACCCAAGTCTGATTTATTGTTACGATCCAAGCCTGTTTTCTGACCATTGTTACTGCCTGCCGTTTTGTTACCACTGCCTGTTTAGACCACGAGTTTTTGCCTGCTGTCTTTTGTGCCTTTGCCCCTTGAGCAGAGCTTGGTCTTGACTCTTGCACCGTCCCTGACTACGAGCCTGCCTACCGTCCTCCTGTACCTCTGCCCCGCTGACAGCTACTCTGGTTTATTTCGATTCTTTGCATGGTTTACCGAGTTCGAGACTGCCTTCTCCCTCGGTACTGTACTTTGATTATTGGCTTGATTTTTGGTTATCGGACTTTGCTTTTGTTTTGACTACGTCTCCTGAACATTCCTCGAATAAAGCCCTTGCGGGTCTTTATTTTACGTCATTGTCTCTGAGTCGTGCATTCCGGGTCCAACCCTCACGCACCCGTCACAATTACTGCACTGATCTCTTGCGCGAACTATGATTGTTCCTACCATGTATTTATGCACATCTTGTAAATCGCTCTGGATAAGAGCGTCTGCTAAATGCTTCAAATGTAAATGGTGTAAAATGTAAAATGTATCGCTACTTCCTGTTTACAAACAACGGCTGAAACAGGAAGAGCCGGTGGAGAGAGACGGGCCCAGTGCTGGATGGAGGAGTCGGGCGCGTTACTACAGGACAGTTTCGAGGCGACGGAGTGGAGTGTGTTCAAAGACTCGAGTAGCCTACACATCGACAGTCTCGGATTACATCTAATTCTGTGTGTGGCGAATGCGTCGCCACAAAACCCCTCCGTTCGTTTCCAAATCAGAAACCTTGGATTAACAGAGACATCCGTGACCAGCTGAAGGAGCGCTGCAGCGCTTTCAAAACTGGCGAAGAAAACCAGATACGATCTCCGAAAAGCCATTAAGGAGGCGAAAGGAATTACCGTTACAAACTGGAATCGGAATATCACAACAACGATGCCCGAAGCATGTGGCAAGGCATTCAAACTATAACGGACTATAAAGGTAAAAACAGTACAGCTGTTTCCAACGCAGCCTCTCTCCCGCACGAACTCAACATGTTCTACGCCCGCTAGCCACGCGCGTCCCTGTAGCCCTGACAACAACGCACTTTCACTCCCTGTAGCCGACGTGAGAGCACATTCAAGCGAGTGAATATTCACAAAGCTGCCGGCCCAGACGGAGTGCCGGGGCGGGTCATCAAATGCTGCGCACATCAGCCGGGTGAGGTGTTAACTGACATTTATAATATCTCTCTGACACAGTCTGTTGTACCGACTTGTCCCGGTCCCAAATAAATCCAAAATCACCTGCCTTAATGACTATCGCCCAGTAGCACTGACATCAGTGCATAGAGACTAGTAATGGCACATATCAATATCCCTGATCTCATTACAGTCATTTAGCAGATGCTCTTATTCACACTTAAAACACAAGAGAGCATAGGAGCATCCACATGAGTTTAATGAGCAGCAGTGACACAGATCTGGCTAACCTCTCCCAGACCAGTGAGTGCAGGTTCACCATCACTAAAGCACTACTGTAACACTCCCAACATCACTAAAGCACTACTCTAACACTCTCAGACCAGTGAGTGCAGGTTCACCATCACTAAAGCACTACTGTACGACTCCCAGCATCACTAAAGCACTACTGTAACACTCCCAACATCACTAATGCACTACTGTAA
>JAINUG010000084.1:3896377-4025271 GCA_029706075.1 Aldrovandia affinis | reverse complement strand
TTTATAGATTTCACATTAACATTCACCCTCATTTCAACTCCAATATGCTGTGGTAGACAGCATAAGATAGTGCAAAGATACTTTTCTAAGATACTTGCCCTTTGACAAGTATGACTTTTACCCTAATCTGGACCCCTGACCAGCGCTGCTTCACTCCTATATTGGACCGTCCTCCGAGACGGCACTTGTCATGCTGTCGACTGTAATTCAGGCACCCCAGAGCCACTCCTGTGCGCAGCAAACTGTGTCGGCTTCCCTCCCCCCTCCCTGGGGCAGACAGACCTGGTGGCACTCCCGGCCAGAGCCGACTCTGGCGCGATGGGGAATCGAACCCTGTGGCCAGCGTCGGACATTGAAACCACTAGACCACGTGGGAGGCCCGCAAGACAGGTTTTCTATGACAAAATATAATTCAAGACAAAGCATCGGCATATTGGATAGAATATTGAGCTAAAACTAACAATGACTGCTGTGATGGACAAGGGAATGCAATCCAACAAATCAAGATGACAATTGTATGACGTTGCCTGAGTCAATAAGATTTTTTCCAAGATTACATTTCAATACAAACATATTGTATTCATCCATCCATCCATTATCTAAGCTGCTTATTCCTGGTCAGGGTCGCGGGGGGGGGCTGGAGCCTATCCCAGCATGCGTTCTGGGCGAGAGGCAGGAATACACCCTGGACAGGTCGCCAATCCATCGCAGGGCACACACACCATTCACTCACACACTCATACCTACGGGCAATTTAGACTCTCCAATTAGCCTAACGTGCATGTCTTTGGACTGTGGGAAGAAACCGGAGTACCCGGAGGAAACCCACGCGGACACGGGGAAAACATGCAAACTCCGCACAGAAAGGCCCCCGGCCTGGATTCGAACCCGAGACATTCTTGCTGTGAGGCGACAGCGCTATCCACTGCACCACCGTGCCACCCATATTGTATTCAGAAAAACTAAATCTGTGTTATTCCATGTCTCTAAGACACACACAAAATCCTGGTCCTGGGGGACCCCTGTGTGTGCTGGTTTTTGTTACAGTCAATCTCTTGATCAATTAAGGTTGCTGACAACATGTGTTTAAGTTCTTTAATATTTTTTCTTTAAACTTATTAACACAACACAGGTTTGGCTCATTGTCATTTGTTTTGTCTTTGAATTCTTCACTTTCAACAAATGATTGTTTCAGTGACTAAGTCTCCACAATTTCAGCAATTCATTCACCAAACTGATTTCACCCGTCAGTCTATACAGGCAATTTAATCAACCCCTTTCTAACGGAATCGTTTTCCATGCAGCACATTACAGGAAGCATTAGTTGATCTGACTGATTAAGTCCTGGGATGTGAATAATATGGGACAACTATTCTTCATAGCCAATTCTGACATGGTGTGGCCTTAATAGATGTTTTAACTTGAAGGCTGGTCCATTATGAACAATCAGGTTTGTTACAATCAGTGTTAGAAGTGAGGAGGGTCTGCGAGGATCCGTCCCCACCTATATGCCACAACGGACTTCAAATAAGAAATATATTTTTAAGCTTGGGTGGTCCCATCTTTATTTTAACATCTTTTAACAAGTGCGAGTCAAACAGGACATCATAACTATATAGAACCAAACAATAGAAACGGTCTTTAAGAGTTATTTATGATCTGTGGGTTGCATCACAATAGCATTCTAATGGCAGCGAGCGTACGTTGCTAAATTATGGTCGGCTATGCAAGCTTGGTCAACTTACTATAGCCCATCGTTTAAATGTATTTAGAATTTAGGTGTGTGTTGGAATATATGTAGTGAAACCACCAAATAATAGTTTGGGTTTCAAACATGATTTAATTAGCTATTTTAAAAGTGTGAATGACAATTCTTAAAACCGAGTGACCTGGCAGGCTGCTATGCTATCGATAGCCATGTGAGCTAGCTACGATGTCAACCCTGACCTGGACCACAAGTCAATACCGTTACCGGTTGCTAACGCTATTATACCTAATCTAGAGAGCTCCTAGCCGTCCTCAACTCAGGTCAGGTTTAAATGGCATAAAATCCTGTTTCAACAGTTTAGACCTATCTGCCCGACTAATAAACCTGTTCAATTTCAAGAAAAAAAAAAAGATAATTTGTTTCAATGTAGCCAGAAAGTCGCGAGAGAAACAACGGTGTGAGCGCGTGCACATACGTGGTGTGCGTGTACATTCGCATTATTGAAAACCTGGGGGAACCCCCAAGAGACATCGGTCATTTCTTACCCTGGTTACAATTACGGGGTTGAAACTGTGGCTGGAACTAAAACCAGCACGCAGAGGGGTGCCCAAGCACCAGGATTGAGAACCACTGCTCTGTTGCACTTACAGCAGTGGGAGGAGGTCGAAGAATCCCACGTTTTACACTCACCGCAACGGCTCCTCTCTGCTCCTGGGATTTCATCTGAACTCCGACCGAGACCTGAACTTTAATCTGCACGTCCTCTTTCATTCTCCTTCTTACTCCGAGAAAGTTCCAAACTCCAGTCTGCAGTGCTTTCGTTTATAACTTGACTGATTTCTGTCAACGCCGCTTTAGCCAATACTTCCACGATAGAGGCTACCCGCGACTGCAAGTGCGAAGTGACACAAGTCAACGTCGCTGTAGCTATGTGAAAACCCTACCAGTGCACTATCCAGCTTCTTCTTCTTTTTCTTCTTCTTCTTCTTTTTCTTCTTCTAATTCTTCTTCTTCTTCTTCTTCTTCTTTCAGATTCATGGATATATCAAAAATAAAGTTGCACACCCCCACCTAGTGTATGGAATACGAAGCGATTTTACGTCACTGCACGAGAGGTGGTGTTCGTAAATACTGTACATGACATTTATTTTATTTTGATGCCTCAACATTTCCCTCACTTGATATGTATGCGCTTTATTTACTTATTTTTTAAATGTGATGGTGTGCATATAACGGTGTGTTTTTAGGAAATTCTGATCAATTGTAATATTTAAAAAAATATCAAATATTTTATTTTGTTTCGAGCGCTGATATCGTCAAAATAATTCCGTACAACCGGTTTACCGCAAGCTTGAGACTTTCTGCTGGCTGGTTGGTGTGTGGTGTCTCCCCGCGGAAGGTAGCTAGCTATAGTTATACTTTTCATGAAAAAATGTAAGTCATCAAAATGAAGAAACACAGGGTTGAGTTAATTGAATGAACGTAGGAAAATATGAGCAGCACTGCTTTTGGTACGCAGACCGATCATGTTTTTACAGATGTATAGAGAGTATATGCGTTGTGTATGTGAATAACGTTTTTGGTTCAAATGCATAATTTACAGATAAAGCGGAGGGCAGCACAAATAAATAGATATATAGCTAAGCTATATATATGTAGCTATCTTCAACATTATCGAGGAGATAGCAGGCCAGCAAGCTTTCGTGATTTTGTAGCCTCTTCACAGTATTTGAACAGATTGTGTAGGTTCTGAAAGGCCACTCCTGTTTACAAATCAGTGTGTTATCTCAGACTTTGACACAGTCTGCTCGTGCATGTAAAGAGGGCATCTGCAGCGTTATATATGCATCTGCTATAGATCTGATAAGCAAATGGCTTAGATGGTATAATGGGCACATGTTAAGTAGTTTGAACATCACATCAGCCTCAATTGAAAATCAAACCTTGACCTTGCGTACCTGAATTAAATGTTCTCTTCTATATTAAAACTATACAATCAGTGGCCACTTTATTAGGTACACCTGTACACCTGCTCGTTAATGCACTTATCTAATCAGTCAATCATGTGGCAATGCATAAAAGCATGCAGACATGGTCAAGAGGTTCAGTTGTTGTTCAGACAAAAATCAGAATGGGGAAGAACTTTTACCATGGAATGATTGTTGATGACAATTGGCTAGATGTACAGAATTCAGTGGTAGTGGAGTCTGAAAAGGTGGGTTTTGAGTCGCTTGCGGAAGATTGCAAGTGATTCTGTGCTCCTGACCGAGTGCGGAAGATCATTCCACCACCGAGGGGTCAGGACAGTGAAGAAGCGAGACCACGAGAAGCGGCTGCCGGGCGCCCGGAGGGATGGGGCAGTCAGTTTGCCAGAGGAGGCGGAGCGGAGGGGTTTGGCTGGGGTGCAGGGTGTGATGAGTGTCTGAAGGTAAGGGGGAGCAGTTCCTCTAGCCGCTTGAAAAGCAAGCACCAGTGATTTTAATCTGATGCGTGCTGCGATGGGGAGCCAGTGCAGAGAGGAGAGTAGAGGGGTGACGTGAACACCAGACGTGGTTCTGTGTGGCTCAGTAGGTAGAACTTGGCGTTGGCAACACTTAGGTTGTGGGTTCAATTCCCACTGGGACCACATATACTGAAAAAATGTATGCATTCACTACTGTAAGTTGCTTTGGATAAAAGCGTCTGCTAAATAGCATATATTATTATTATTAGACGTGCGGCAGCATTCTGGACTAGTTGCAGTGGCTTGATGGCACAGGTCGGTAGGCATGCCAGCAAGGAATTGCAGTAGTCCAGATGTGAGATCACCAGGACCTGGATCAGGAGTTGTGTGGCCTCTTGGGTGAGGAACGGTCAGATCCTCCAGATGTTATGGAGGGAGAATTGGCAGGTCCGGGTGATCGCTGCGATGTGGCCCGAGAAGCACAGCTGGTTGTCCAGGGTCACTCCAAGACTGGGACGCAGACACTATGGAGCCTTCCATGGTGATTGAAGCATCAATCATCAGGGAGCCCTTTGCTGGGAGGAAGAGCAGCTCTGTCTTCCCCAGGTTCAGCTTCAGGTGGTGGGTGGACATCCAGGCAGAGATGTCAGACAGGCATGCAGAGATCTGTGCCGGGACCTGGGTCTCAGAAGGAGAGAAGCTGGGGCTATTGATCAGATTTTCTTAAAAGCACTCTGGTTATTTCCTCGTCCCACCAGAGTCGGCTCTGGCTGGGAGTGCCATCGGGGCGGCAATTGGCTGTCCGCCCCAGGGAGGGGGGAGGGAAGCCGACACACACAGTTCGCTGCGCATAGGAGTGGTTCTGGGGTACCGGAATTACAGTTGACGGCATGACGAGTGTTGTCTCGGAGGAGGCAATGCTATGCCCTTGTCACTGCCGGTCACAGGACTACGGCAGCCAACTATAGGGGAAGGGGATTGAACGAAGCACACGGGTAATTGGCTACCAAATTGGGAGAAAAACCCCCAAAACAAAAAACAAAAAACGCTCCGTTATGTGCACACCATCACATTTAGAAAATAAATAAATAAAGCGCATACATATCAGGTGGACATATTGGGGAATCAAAATAAAATAAATGTCATGTGTTAACTAACACCACCTCTCGTGCAGTGACTTCAAATCGCTTCGATTTCCATACACAAGGTGGCGGTGTGCAACTTTCTGTTTACGGAACGCCATGAATCTAAAAGAAGAAGAAGCTGGATAGTGTACAGGTTGGGTTTTCACATTTTGGGTAGTAATCCGACGGCTTTCTGAAAAAGGTGGTACATTGTTGGCTATAATGTCGATTTGTGTCACTTTGCACTTGCAGTCGCGGGTGGCCTCTATCGTGGAAGTATTGGCTAAAGCGGCGTTGACAGAAATCAGTCAAGTTATAAACGAAAGCACTGCAGAGTGGAGTTTGGAACTTTCTCGGAGTAAGAAGGAGAATGACGCGCTAAAGAGGAAAGTAGTGCAGATTGAGAGCGAGCTGCAGGCGGCGCGGGGAGATGGAAAGAGAAGAGCAGGGCCGCGAGAGAGCGGGGTGGAGATGTGCTCGGTCGGAGTTCAGGTCAGCCGTTAAGGTGAGTGTTAAACGTGGGCTTCTTTGACCTCCTCTCACTGCTGTAAGTGCAATAGAGCAGTGGTTCTTATTCCTGGTCCTGAGGGACCCCTCTGCGTGCTGGTTTTGGGGGTTCCCCCAGATTTTCAATAATGTACACGCACACGCACATATGTGCACAGGCACACGCATGTATGTGCACGCGCTCACACCGTTGTTTCTCGCGACTTTCTGGCTACATTGAAATGAATTATCATTGCTTTTCTTGAAATTGAACAGGTTTATTAGTCAGGCAGATAGGTCTAAACGGTTGAAACAGGATTGTATGCCATTTAAATAAAAACAATAAAACCACCGCCAGGTCACTCGATGGAATTCCTCTCAATAGGCAAAGACTGTTAGAATTTGTTTATATCATGCACATTCCTGCTTGTAAATGCTACTTTTTTAATTTTCACATTTTCTATTTCAGAAGAGGAACCTTCACTCACCATAGATGGTGTGTTTGGGAAGGACTGGATCAGTCTGTGGAGAGATGGAGGGCTCACAGCCCTGAAACAGGAAGCCTCTCCACTGCAGCCAGTCAGCAAGGAAGAGGTCAGTTCACACCGCTGTGAAGCTGGGGCTATGTTCCAATACTTCATACATTTTCCTTGTTTCCTTACCTCACTTCCTTTGCTTGATTCCTTCTGAACACGTCACAAGGAAGCAAGGAAAGGAAGGAGGAGAGAAGACAAGGAAACAAGAACAGAGGAAAGTGTTTCTATGGATTCAGATATCCTCATTCACTTCAGTATCATTTTGAGGTGACATAGAAATCTCCAGCACATATGCTCTCTAACTCTGTTATTCTTCTGAACCTGACATTAATTATAAATAGCACTCCACTACAGTAAAATTCCTGACCCTTATCAGGTTGCTTGTATTTTGTTAAGCTATTCGACTTTTGACTACATTGACTTAACATTGGAAAGACTTTAGTGTGCTTCAGAATTCCAAAGTGGCGGTTAAACAAATTATGTTACTGCGGTAACAGAACTCTGACAGCACCCTAAGCCTTGTACTCACTAGCAAGTTAACTGACATTAACAAGGTAATATCTCTCAATATATCTAGCTGACAAACTACTTTGCTGTCTGAATTTGACAAAGAAATGTACCTCCAGAATTTATAGTTGTAGGCTAAGTATCGCTACTTGCTTGAAACTCCAGTAACTTTAGTATACAATATTAGCTAGCGCTAGCATTTATATTACATTTAGATTTTAGGCATTTAGCAGACGCTCTTATCCAAAGTGACTTACACAGTTTACATTTCTTCACATACAATCCATTTATTCAGCTGGATATTTTCACTGAAACAATTCAGGTTAAGTACCTTGCTCAAGGGTACAACGGCAGTGTTCCACCTGGGAATTGAACCAGCAACCTTTGAGTTACAAGTCCAGCCCCCTAACCATTATACTACCCTGCTAGCACCATTCTAGCTAACTTCATAGCTAGAAATCTAACTTTAGCTAAACATATTGCTAACACACACTAAGAACTATAAACTAAGAACTACTAACGCTATCGTCTGAATTTGACCAACCAGCTATACTGCAGGAATATGTTGGCCTAAATATTAATTTTCAATTCTACTACTAAAGTACTTACTGGAAGTTGCAGTCAACCTTGTCAGACTTGAACTAGCTTTCCTGCTGTTAACTTTACTATGCCTCACTAACCCCTTATGACTTAAAACTGTCCTTATTTTACAGCTTTAAAACTCCTTACAAATGTATTAACAGTAAATCAATATTAGCTAACATTAGCTTGAGTGCTACCTAAATTAGCTATAACAAAATACTGTGACATAGCTGGAAACAGCTAGCAGGTTCCTTACTAATGTTGGGCAAATGAATTAGTGTCTTAGAGACATGTTGATTCTTCGCATATGCAATCACACAGATTTTGTTGCTCTGAACACAATATGTTTGTATTGAAATTGAATCTGTGTGGCCACGGCGACCGGGGTTCGATTCCACCGGCCACGTCCGGTTCTGGCAATTGACTGTCCGCCCCAGGGAGGGGGAGGGAAGCCGACAGGGCATTTGCTGCGCACAGGAGTGGTTCTGTAGTACCGGGTTGCGGTCTACGGCATGGCGGGTGCCTTCTTGGAGGAGACGATACTTCACCTTCGTTACTACCGGTCACAGGGCTACGGCAGCGAACTCACATTACAATGGGGGGATTGACTTGAAAATAGCGGGTGTGATTGACTACCAAATTGGTAGCAGACGCTCTTATCCAGAGCGACTTACACAGTTTACATTTCTTTTACATACAATCCGTTTATACAGCTGGATATTTACTGAAGCAATTCAGGTTAAGTACCTTGCTCAAGGGTACAACGGCAGTGCCCCACCTGGGAATTGAACCAGCAACCTCTGAGTTACAATCCCAATTATGGGATTTGTAGTCACATTTGTAGCTAATTGCTTCCACAAAGGACGTATTGTTTCCTTTCCCATGTGTCACGGAAACAGGGGGAGGGGGTGGCCTGTTCCCAGGGCTGTCCTTGTCTCTTTGCATACCTCATTGATGGGGGCAGCATTGTGCCAGAGAGGAGGTACATAGAGGAATCGAGTCACTCCTCTGTTTCAGGCCACAGAGCCAGTGGAGGACCGGCTGAATCTGTTTCCTGTAAAGGCGGAGTCGTTTGCAGAGAACAGCGATCCACAGAGAGGACTGACAATCAGCAAGCAGAGTAAGTGGACAAAGCTGATCATTCCCGATAATGTGACAAAATAATTCTCAGAGGAAAGCAGATTTCTGTCACCGCATTCACAAGCACTGCCATTCTCCAACACAGTCCTGAACATTGGGTGAAGCAGTGTTTTTCGACAGGTCACAGAAAGTCATAGCGCCTGTCATAGCAGTGTCCGACTGGGTCAGGAGTCCGTTGACTGCAGTGCGACAACAAGCTCCAGTCCTTCTTGTCTTGAGCCTGCGGAAGGTGCCAGCGCCTGCACCGGTTGGGCAAAGCCATGCCAGCCTGATCTACCGTGCCCACCTTATGGTTGGATGTAACATCCGCACCACCAACTCCTGCTCCAGAACCTGAACCTCGGCCAGTTTGCACGCGGTCCTGTCCAGGACACTGCAGTGACTTTGTTAGTACATTCTATTCCCCATTCCTGTGAGGGCATGTGCGCACAAATACACACTACACTATGCACTAGGTGCATTGTTCACCTGTTGGAACTGTTCATTTGCCTGGGGCCACCCTGTTGTACTGAGTGATTTGGCCAGAATAAACAAGACCGTAAACCTAGCTCCATTGTCTGTTAGTTTATTGCAATATTACCCAAACGGAAGCACAAGTATTACACTATTTAATTACTATTATTACTAATATTTTATTATTGTCATTAATAATAAAAACAACCACCTGTGTGTACCATTTGTACAAATACAATGCCTTCACAGTACCAAAGCAGAGACAAGTGTTGTCTTCAGTGAGCACCAGGTATACCAGTTGTCAATTAACACCGTGACGTAGGCTCTCGTTTAATCGAGTTACTAAACTCAAAATGAATTGAATGATAGATCAGACTGTGGATTTAAAAGTTTTCTTCATTGGCACAGTGCAGGTGGAGGATGAAAAATGCAAGACAGAAAAACCAATCACAAAAACACATGACCTTAGCTGTAAATAGACACTTAAATGAATATTTTTCTTCAATTAATAAGAATTTCCTTATTTTTTCTACCTTTCTCTTATTTTTTCACATTTACACACAATTTTAATTTCCTTTCTTCACAGGAGTTGTAGGATCTACTGCTGCTGGTGAGAGACCTTCCATTGAGCATCAGTACTGTGAGGAGGAGTCTGACCCACTGCACACACCAGCAGAAGGATTAGAGGAACAACACACACAGTCCACACCTGCAGAAGTACCAGAAGAACCCCCTGGACCTCCATTGAGCATGACAGAACTGAACTCAGAAACTGATGCTCACGGACATTTTCATCATGGTGAGAGTGTAGATACAGCAAAGAACATAAAGACCAACAGACAAGTTACGAAACTGAAAAGTTACGATAATAAAGTCTCATTAGGTGTGAGCGTGTAGACAAAGCAAAAAACACACAGCTGTGCAGAGTGTGAGAAGAGTTTCTATTATAAAAGCAAACTCTTTCAGCACATGAGTATTCACACAGGAGAAAAACCATACAGCTGTGCAGAGTGTGGGAAGAGCTTCAACAGCAAACGTAATTGTGAGACGCATCAGCGCATTTACACAGGAGAAAGACCATACAGCTGTGCAGAGTGTGGGAAGAGTTATACTAGAAAACGTGACCGTGATGTGCACCTGCGCATTCACACAGCAGAAATAAACTCACAGCTGTGCAGTGTGTGAGAAGGTCTTCACCAGCAAAGGTAATCGTAAGATGCATCAGCACATACACACCAGAGACAAGTCATACAGGTGTGCTGAGTGTGGAAAGCACTTCACCAGGAAAAGTATTTCATTCATTTCAGAATTTCCTAAAAACACACCGTTATATGCACACCATCACATTTAAAAAATAAGTAAATAAATAAAGCGCATATATATCAAGTGAGGTAAATGTTGAGGCATCAAAATAAAATAAATGTCATGTACAGTATTTACGAACACCACCACTCGTGCAGTTACGTAAAATCGCTTCGCATTCCATACACTAGGTGGGGGTGTGCAACTTTATTTTTGAATATCCATGAATCTGAAAGAAGAAGAAGAAGAAGAAGAAGAAGCAGCTGGATAGTGCACTGGTAGGGTTTTCACATAGCTACAGCGGCGTTGACAGAAATCAGTCAAGTTATAAACGAAAGCACTGCAGACTGGAGTTTGGAACTTTCTCGGAGTAAGAAGGAGAATGACGCGCTAAAGTTCAGGTCAGAGATGAAATCCCAGGAGCACAGAGGAGCCGTTGCGGTGAGTGTAAAACGTGGGATTCTTCGACCTCCTCCCACTGCTGTAAGTGCAACAGAGCAGTGGTTCTCAATCCTGGTGCTTGGGCACCCCTCTGCGTGCTGGTTTTAGTTCCAGCCACAGTTTCAACCCCGTAATTGTAACCAGGGTACGAAATGACCGATGTCTCTTGGGGGTTCCCCCAGATTTTCAATAAAGCGAATGTACACGCACACGCACGTATGTGCACGCGCTCGCACCGTTGTTTCTCTCGCGACTTTCTGGCTACATTGAAACAAATTATCTTTTTTTTTTTCTTGACATTGAACAGGTTTATTAGTCGGGCAGATAGGTCTAAACTGTTGAAACAGGATTTTATACCATTTAAACCTGACCTGAGTTGAGGACGGCTAGGAGCTCTCTAGATTAGGTTTAATAGCGTTAGCAACCGGTAACGGTATTGACTTGTGGTCCAGGTCAGGGTTGACATCGTAGCTAGCTCACATGGCTATCGATAGCATAGCAGCCTGCCAGGTCACTCGGTTTTAAGAATTGTCATTCACACTTTTAAAATAGCTAATTAAATCATGTTTGAAACCCAAAGTATTATTTGGTGGTTTCACTACATATATTCCATCACACACCTGAATTCTAAATACATTTAAACGATGGGCTGTAGTAAGAATGCTATTGTGATGCAACCCACAGATCATAAATAACTCTTAAAGACCGTTTCTATTGTTTGGTTCTATATAGTTATGATGTCCTGTTTGACTCGCACTTGTTAAAAGATGTTAAAATAAAGATGGGACCACCCAAGCTTAAAAATGTATTTCTTATGTGAAGTCCGTTCTGGCTTATGGGTGGTGACGGATCCTCGCAGACCCCCTCACTTCTAACACTGATTGTAACAAACCTGATTGTTCATAATGGACCAGCCTTCAATTTAAAACATTTATTAAGGTCACACTATGTCAGAATTGGCTATGAAGAATAGTTGTCCCATATTATTCACATCCCAGGACTTAATCAGTCAGATCAACTAATGCTTCCTGTAATGTGCTGCATGGAAAACGATTCCATTAGAAAGGGGTTGATTAAATTGCCTGTATAGACTGACGGGTGAAATCAGTTTGGTGAATGAATTGCTGAAATTGTGGAGACTTAGTCACTGAAACAATAATTTGTTGAAAGTGAAGAATTCAAAGACAAAACAAATGACAATGAGCCAAACCTGTGTTGTGTTAATAAGTTTAAAGAAAAAATATTAAAGAACTTAAACACATGTTGTCAGCCACCTTAATTGATCAAGAGATTGCCTGTAACAAAAACCAGCACACACAGGGGTTCCCCAGGACCAGGATTTTTTGTGTGTCTTAGAGACATGGAATAACACAGATTTAGTTTTTCTGAACACAATATGTTTGTATTGAAATGTAATCTTGGAAAACATTTTATTGACTTACTCAGGCATCGTCATACAGTTCTCATCTTGATTTGTTGGATTGCATTCCCTTGTCCATCACAGCAGTCATTGTTAGTTTTAGCTCAATATTCTATCCAATATGCCAATGCTTTGTCTTGAATTGTATTTTGTCATAGAAAACCTGTCTTGCGGGCCTCCCACGTGGTCTAGTGGTTTCAACGTCCGACGCTGGCCACAGGGTTCGATTCCCCATCGCGCCAGAGTCGGCTCTGGCCGGGAGTGCCACCAGGGCTGTCCGCCCCAGGGAGGGGTGAGGGAAGCCGACACAGTTTGCTGCGCACAGGAGTGGCTCTGGGGTGCCTGAATTACAGTCGACAGCATGACAAGTGCCGTCTCGGAGGAGACGATACTTTGCTTTTTCCACTGCTGGTCACACGGCTATGCAGCGAACTACGAGGGAGGGGAGAAAAATGGGAGAAAAACTGGATAAAATCAGAAAACCTGTCTTGCTCCCACATAATTATTTCATTTACAAATACGCAGATAAAAGGTCTAGAGTTGATTTCAAGTGTAGCATTTGCATTTGGAATCTGTTGCTGTTAGCTCTCAATATGAGGTCCAAAGAGCTGTTACTGCCAGTGAAGCAAGACATCATTAGGCTGAAAAATCAAAACAAACCCATCAGAGAGATAGCAAAAACATTAGGTGTAGCCAAATCAACTATTTGGTACATTCTTAAAAAGAAAGAACGCACTGGTGAACTCAGTAACACAAAAAGGTCTAGAAGACCGCGGAAAACAACTGTGGTGGATGACAGAAGAATTATTTCCCTAGTGAAGAAAAACCCCTTCACAACAGTTGGCCAGATCAAGAATACCCTCCAGGAGGTAGGCGTATCTGTGTCAAAGTCAACTATAAAGAGAAGACTTCATCAGAGTAAATACAGAGGGTTTACCACAAGATGTTAACCATTGGTAAGCCTCAAAAACAGGAAGACCAGATTAGAGTTTGCCAAAAAACATCTAAAAAGGCCTGTACAGTTCTGGAACAACAGCCTATGGACAGATGAGACAAAAATCTACTTGTACCAGAATGATGGGAAGAGAAGAGTATGGAGAAGGGAAGGAACTGCTCAGAACGTTTGTCTACTTTATGTATTGGAAGGCTTAGCATTATTTCCTGCATTGAGTGCTTTACTGCTACCTCTGAATTGTGGCTACAGATTTACCTACAGGGTCCTAGTTTAACTATGTGGTTGCTCCTAGCACCCTGCTCCCACTGAGGGTGGCTTTCAGCTAAACTGTTCTTGACTACGGTTAACACTTTGTTGTACGTCGCTCACCTCAAATGCCTATAATGTAATGTAATGTAATGTAATGTAATGTAATAATGTAATGTAATGTAATGAAACCTCATCTGTGAAACATGGTGGAGGTAGTATTATGGTGTGGGCATGTATGGCTGCCAATGGAACTGGTTCCCATGTATTTATTGATGATGTGACTGCTGACAAAAGTAGCAGGATGAATTCTGAAGTGTATAGGGCTATATTATCTGCTCAGATTCAGCAAATTGCTTCAAAACTCATTGGACGGTGCTTCACAGTGCCGATGGACAATGACCCGAAGCATACTGCGAAAGCAACCCAAGGGTTTTTAAAGGCAAAGAAGTGGAATGTTCTGCAATGGCCAAGTCAATCACCTGACCTGAATCCAATTGAGCATGCATTTCACTTGCTGAAGGCAAAATGGCCCAAGAACAAGCAGGAACTGAAGACAGCGGCAGTAAAGGCCTGGCAGAGCTTCACCAGGGGCCTCATTTATAAAAAGTTGCGTAGAAACCATCCTACATTTGATCTAAGATCATTTCTGAAATGTGCGTAAGTGTGATTCAGATAAACTGAACGTACGCACAAAAAAACGTGCGGATGCCAGTCCCCCAGATGTGAAATCTATAAATCACAAATGATCTTGAAATTGTGCGTAGCTGAATGGTTTTAGATCTCCGCCTTGTAAACGCCCCCTAATTAATATCATTAGCATATAAAGGATCTCAAATCAAAACACAAATCCTCTACTTGATAATGGCGAGCTGCAAGAGAAAGAATTTTAGCGAGGCTGAAATCAAGGTCCTGTTGGCGGAGGTGCAGATGCCTGCAGGGACGCTGTTTGGGAGCCTTTCCAGTAGATTTACCAGTAAAACCAAGTACGTGGCATGTTAGTCTGTAGCTCAGGCTGTGAACGAGGTGCGGGGGCAGCAAAGGTCCCTGACGGACGTAAAGAAAAAGTGGTCTGATTTAAAACTGAGGTCAAAATCTCGAATAACTCATTCCCTTCTTTATTTATTTATTTATATAGCGCCTTATCATACAAATGAATGCAACTCAAGGTGTTTTACAGCGTATACACACACATTGAATGCAAATAGACAACAAATATGCACACATTGAACATGAAGCAATTTACATAGTATGTACATTTATCAGTATCAATATTACATTTTAAATATTAAGTATTACGTATTTTCCAGAGGGAAAAAAAAAAAAAAAAAGTTCACCCGGGGGCCAGAAAAGTGAGCTGCAAAAACTTCTTCCCTGACCTCTCTCAATGAGACGATCGAGCAAGCTCCTGGAAAATGCTGGTCTATTTGGTCAGAACATTTACAGAGCATTGGACATGGGCTAGATACATAGATACATCATACAGCACTGGGCGTGGGCTAGATACAACATACAGAGACATGGGATACATAGGATAAGGACCTGAGCTAGGATAAGGGTTGGGGGGGGTCAGGGTAGGTGGGGTAAGGGCAACTTGAGGGGGCAGCAGGCAATGTAATGATTGTCAAGATTACAGAGACGTTACCTACTGGATACAGTAGGACATTTGTGTTGGCTACTGGTCAGTAATATGATTTTTAGGTGAATTTCAGTAAATCAAATCAAGTTTTACTCAAAAGCGTGTGAGAAGAGCAAGGTTTTTAGTCCCTTCTTATTGCGTGGTTGGCGATATCTTCGAGAAGTGACAATGCTGCCATTCTTCCTCTTGAAAACCACTGCATTATTGGACATTTTATAGCCTACAGATTGACCTAAATGTTTTACCTGCGTGGAACTATAATATGTATTAAATACATTTCAAGGATGTGTAAATTATGCTAATATGGGTAGTTTTGGAAAAACCAATGTGTGTTTTTGTTTTGTTTTCCACAAGTAGCCTAGCTTATGTTGTTTTAATTGATTAATACATTTATTGTGCAAACCATTACGTATAGCCTAAGCAATGTGTTCAATCTGGTAATACTACTACTACTAGGCTACTACTACTACTACTAATAATAATGAGGAAACAATTAGGCAGCAGACGACATGTTGGCGCTGTTAGATTTCCGAATACATTTTACATTACATTTACATTTTAAGCATTTAGCAGACGCTCTTATCCAGAGCCATATCCATATCCATATTTTTTTAATGGAGTAAGCAGGGGTATATAGTGTTGAGCAAGTAGGCAGTGGTGATGACAATTAGCTAGATGTACAGAATTCAGTGGTAGTGGAGTCTGAAAAGGTGGGTTTTGAGTCTCTTGCGGAAGATCGCAAGTGATTCCGCGGTCCTGACCGATTGCGGAAGGTAGTTCCACCAGCGAGGGGTCATGACAGAGAAGAGACAAGACCGCGAATACCTGCAGTACTCCAACATTGCCACAAGGAAACGTGCGTACGCCAAGTTGAAACCTGACGTGGAGCTGAGTACTTTTTCACGTCAAAGACCGTTTTTATAAATCTGAACTTTGGCGTGGATTTGAGCGTACGCACGTTTTAAGAACAAATCTGTGCGTAAATACGTTTTATAAATGAGGCCCCAGGAGAGAAACCCAGCGTCTGGTGATGCCTATGGGTTCCAGACCTCAGGCAGTCATTGACTGCAAAGAATTTGCAAGTATTAAAAATGTAAATTTAATTTATGAATATGTTAGTTTGTCCAATTACCTTTGAGCCCCTAAAATTGGGGGGGGCTATGTATAAGTAGTTCCTACACGGTTCATACAAATTTCTTGACAAAACCCTTAAATTAAAGCTGAAAGTCTTGGTTCATTTCAAATCCATTGTGTTGGCGTACAGAGCCAAAATGATGAAAATTGTGTCACTGCCCAAATACTTATGGACCTAACTGTACGTCATGAATGTGTTGTTATACATTTATGCATCTCTCTTTGTGATCTGGTGTCATTCTGACATTAGCAAAACGTGTCCTTTCGATTACTTGGTTGAAACAAAGCATTGTGGGATTTGTAGTCACATGTAGCTAATTGCTTCCACAAAGGATGTATTGTTTCCTTTTCCATGTGTCACCATTTCCTGGGAAACAGAGGGTGTGTGTTGTGGCCTGTTCCCAGGGCTGTCCTTGTCTCTTTGCGGTACCTCATTGATGGGGGCAGTTTTATGCCAGAGAGGAGGTCCATAGAGTAATCGGGTCACTCCTCTGTTTCAGGCCACAGAGCCAGTGGAGGACCGGCTGAATCTTTTTCCTGTAAAGGCGGAGTCGTTTGCAGAGGACAGTGATCCACAGAGGGGACTGACAATCAGCAAGCAGAGTAAGTGGACAAAGCTGATCATTCTCGATAATGTAAAAAAAACATTCTCAGAGGAAAGCAGATTTCTGTCACCACATTCACAAGCACTGCCATTCTCCAACACAGTCCTGAACATTGGGTGAAGCAGTGTTTTTTGACAGGTCACAGAAAGTCATAGCGCCTGTCATAGCAGTGTCTGACTGGGTCAGGAGTCCGTTGACTGCAGTGCGACAACAAGCTCCAGTCCTTCTGGTCTTGAGCCTGTGGAAGGTGCCAGCGCCTGCACCGGTTGGGCATAGCCATGCCAGCCTGATCTACCGTGCCCACCTTATGGTTGGATGTAACATCCGCACCATCAACTCCTGCTCCAGAACCTGAACCTCGGCCAGCTTGCACGCGGTCCTGTCCAGGACACTGCAGTGACTTTGTTAGTACAGGCACTCCTCACTTAACGACCGAGTTCCGTTCCTACGACTAGGTCGTTAAGCGAATTGGTTGATAGGCGACGAGCCGCCCCTTACCGATATTTCAAGCATACTGTACTGGCAGTGGGTTTGTGTCAATCATCTTTAGATATTGTTTTAATGTCACCTACACTACACACAAATACACACTACACTATGCACAAATACACGCTACACTACGCACTAGGTGCATTGTTCATGTGTTGGAACTGTTTGTTTGCCTGGGGCCACCCTGTTGTACTGAGTGATTTGGCCAGAATAAACAAGACCGTAAACCTAGCTCCATTGTCTGTTAGTTTATTGCAATAGTACACAAACGGAAACACAGGTATTACACTATTTAATTACTATTATTACTAATATTTTATTATTGGTTGTTTTTATTATTTTATTATTGTTATTAATAATAGAAACAACCACCTGAGTGTACCATTTGTACAGACCTGCTGGTGACACGGCTTGGTCACGGATTGGTGGGAATTCTACTCTTGCTCTGTCCTGTTTTTCTCTTGGAAGATCTGGTGCCAGCTAACACCTTGCCTGCGTGTGTTTTGCATTTGGGGAGAGACAAGCTTGGCTTGGTATCATTTTCTTCCATTTCATCTCTTTTGTGATTGTTACATGTCAATTTTATGTCTAGAATTTAGTATTTGTTAAGCCGGAATATCCAATTGAATGTTTATTTCCATGTGGGTGATAATTGTTGGGGTTATCCAGTTTGGAACTTACATCTTTTAGGTTGCGGAGAGATGAGAGCGGAGCTTGTTGTGGTACGAGCAAGCTTGTGAAATGGTAGCGATAAATGTTCCATATGTGAGGAGACAGAACTAAACCCGACATCTTGGATGTTCCGATTTAGTATTTGTTAAGGTAGTTGAACCTGTCTGTAGATTGGACGTTGAATGTTTTGTCTAACTGTTGTAACTGAATAAACCAGCTGTTCATTTTAATTGAATTGTGAATTGTATATTTTGATAAAGGTTGATCCACCAGTTTGCTCTGCCTATCAATGAATTTGGAATTGAAATTTGATAATTGGTATCCTGTGTCGCGATTATTGTATTAAATCAAATAAATATATTTTACATGTAGGATAAGTAAGGGGTTTTAACGCGTAATACCAATTGTGTTCAGTATTCAGAGTGCTGAACTTTAAACAAGGGCATTTCACTGTTAAGGCTACTGGATTCAGAGAATAGACCATTTTTATTCTAACTTCACTGTTCCGACTACCGTGACGTAGGCTCTTGTTTAACCGAGTTGCTAAAATCAAAACGAATTGACTGATAGATCAGACTGTGGATTTAAAAGTTTTCTTCATTGGCACAGCGCAGGTGGAGAATGCAAGACAGACACATTTTTCTTGAATGAATAAGCATTTACTTTTTTTTACCTTTTTCTTATTTTTCCACATTTACACACAATTTTCATTTCCTTTCTTCACAGGAGTTGTAGGATCTGCTGCTGCTGGTGAGAGACCTTCCATTGAGCATCAGTACTGTGAGGAGGAGTATGACCCACTGCACACACCTGCAGAAGGATTAGAGGAACAACACACACAGTCCACACCTGCAGAAGGATTAGAGGAACATCACACACAGTCCACAGAAGGATTAGAGGAACATCACACACAGTCACACCTGCAGAAGGATTAGAGGAACAACACACACAGTCTACCCCTGCAGAAGGATTAGAGGAACATCACACAAAATCCACACCAGTAGAAGGATTAGAGGAACAACACACACAGTCTACCCCTGTAGAAGTAGCAGAAGAACCCCCTGGACCTCCATTGAGCATGACAGAACTGAACAGACAAGTTACGAAACGGAAAAGGTACGATAATAAAGTCTCACTTAGGCGTCACAAGCGTGTTCACAAAGAAAAAACATACAGCTGTGCAGAGTGTAAGAAGAGTTTCTATTATAAAGGCGATCTCTTTCGGCACAATCGTATTCACACAGGAGAAAAACCATACAGCTGTGCAGAGTGTGAAAAGAGCTTCAACAGCAAACAGAGGTGTGAGGAGCATCAGCGCATTCACACAGGAGAAAAACCATACAGCTGTGCTGAGTGTGGGAAGGGCTTCACCAGCAAACAGTATTGTGAGATGCATCAGCGAATTCACACAGGAGAAAAACCATACAGATGTGCAGAGTGTGGGAAGAGCTTCAACAGCAAACAGAATTGTGAGATGCATCAGCGCATTCACACAGGAGAAAAACCATACAGCTGTGCAGAGTGTGGAAAGAGCTTCAACAGCAAACGGAGTTGTGAGACACATCAGCACATTCACACAGGAGAAAAACCATACAGCTGTGCAGAGTGTGGGAAGAGCTTCACCAGCAAACAGAATTGTGAGATGCATCAGCGCATTCACACAGGAGAAAAACCGTACAGCTGTGCAGAGTGTGGGAAGAGCTTCAACAGCAAACGGAGTTGTGAGACGCATCAGCACATTCACACAGGAGAAAAACCATACAGCTGTGCAGAGTGTGGGAAGGGCTTCACCAGCAAACAGTATTGTGAGATGCATCAGCGCATTCACAGAGGAGAAAAACCGTACAGCTGTGCAGAGTGTGGGAAGAGCTTCAACAGCAAACGGAGTTGTGAGACGCATCAGCACATTCACACAGGAGAAAAACCATACAGCTGTGCAGAGTGTGGTAAGAGCTTCACCAGCAAACAGAATTGTGAGCAGCATCAGCGCATTCATACAGGAGAAAAACCATACAGATGTGGAGACTGTGGGAAGAGCTTCAACAGCAAACAGAGGTGTGAGGAGCATCAGCGCATTCACACAGGAGAAAAACCATACAGCTCTGCAGAGTGTGGGAAGGGCTTCACCAGCAAACAGTATTGTGAGATGCATCAGCGCATTCACACAGGAGAAAAACCGTACAGCTGTGCAGAGTGTGGGAAGAGCTTCAACAGTAAACAGAGGTGTGGGAAGCATTCACGCAGGAGTAAACAGTGCAGATTGTGAGATTGCATGACCATGATGTGCACCGCATTCACACAGCAGAAAAAAACACACAGCTGTGCAGTGTGTGAGAAGGTCTTCACCAGCAAAGGTAATCGTAAGATGCATCAGCACATACACACAAGAGACAAGTCATACAGGTGTGCTGAGTGTGGAAAGCACTTCACCAGGAAAAGTAGTTATTTTATATTAGAGAAAAACTACTATAACGGAATGTGAGGAGATACTCACTTTAAAGTATTACTATTACATTATTGCAAGCATACTCACAGAAGAGGAAAACCAAATTTTGTTTGCCTGGAAGAATTCAATAAGACTTTCCCCAAGGTAAATAATGTTGGTTTGTGCCAATGTGCAAAAATCTAAAACGATGAACTTTTTTACATTTTTAAAATTTTTTAAAGATTTTGTTTCTGATTTTTATCCCATTTTCTCCCAATTTAGTAGCCAATTAGACCTGCTATTTTTTTATGTCAATCCCCCCCTAATAATGTGAGTTCTGGTGGTAACCTTCAGAACAATCAGCTTGTATGCAGAGTCTGTTCAGCTCTTGGACACATGTATGGATGGATGAAAAACTGAGGTGGACAGTGCATATTTGAAAAAATGCAATAAAGTTATTAATTTAATGAGCTGTGTTTCTAGTTGTAAATGTGGAGTAGATATGAGAGGGTCCCCTGTTACAGGAAAGGGCAATGATTAAGTTTGTGATGGACTATGGGTGCTTGGCTTTGGGCAGACCACTTGGGACTGCCATTAAATTAGGGGCTGAGTGTGGGTAACCTTGCTCCTTTGGTGTGGACCAGTCTCTGCTGCAGAGATGCATGGACAGGGTGGGAGATGTAGTTCTACAACCGTCGTAGTTCACCCTCCTACACAGTAGGTGGCAGTAATGCTAATTTAAATGAGAAGAAGAATGTAGTAGAACTACTACTCTGCTGTAGTTGTGCATGGTGAAAGGTGTGCAGACATGCTCACTGACCTTTGGGTGAAATTAATATAGTGGCAGGAAACGTAAATGTCCTCAATGTTGGCCTCAATTCATGGACAAGGTTTGTGAGTTTTGTTTTTTATGCAAAGTGGTCACTTCTCTGCTGGTGCACCATGAGGCAGCCTGGTATGGTTTAGGTCCACTCAACCCTTAGAGGGCAAGACGTACACATATATACTGTATATATCAGTATAAAGGTAAGTAAGCTAATAACAACCACAATAATGTCACATTTCTAATAATTTAATATGCTGGGTATGACCACAGAAATACAATAAGTGAAGGGATGATGCAGGACTTCAATGACACTCTGGGGCGTTCTCTTACTAAATGATCAGATGCACAGTTAGGACTGTAACACATAGTATCTAATTGGAGTGTAGGATACATGGTGTCAGCACACAATGAGCCCCAGGGGACACTGTTTAATGTGTGGGTTCAAAGCAGAAGCCAAGCATACTTGCAGAATATATAGTTTTTAATGTAGAGGAGAACATTTAATTCAAGTTTTTTTGATACACAAGGCCAAGGTTTGATTTTCAATTCAGGCTGATGTGATGTTCAAACTAAATATGTGTCCATAATACCATCTAAGCCATTTGCTTATATAACACTGCAGATGCCCTCTTTACATGCACTAGCAGACTGTGTCAAAGTCTGAGATAGCACACTGATTTGAAAACAGGAGTGGCCTTTCAGAACCTACACAACCTGTTCAAATACTGTGAAGAGGCTACAAAATCACGAAAGCTTGCTCTCCTTCATAATGTTGTAGATAGCTGGCTCAAGGCACCACACACCAACCAGCCAGCAGAAAGTCTCAAGCTTGCGGTAAAGCGGTTGTACGGAATTATTTTGACTATATCAGCGCTCAAAACAAAATAAAATATTTGATAATTTTTAATATCTTACAATTGATCAGAATTTCCTAAAAACACACCGTTATATGCACACCATCACGTTTAAAAAATAAGTTAATAAATATAGCGCATATATATCAAGTGAGGGAAATGTTGAGGCATCAAAATAATATATGTAAAAGTCATGTGTTTACGAACACCACCTCTCGTGCAGTGACGTCAAATCGCTTCGCATTCCATACACTAGGTGGCGGTGTGCAACTTTCTTTTTGAGATCTCCATGAATCTAAAAGAAGAAGAAGAAACTGCATAGTGTACTGGTAGAGTTTTCACATTTTGGATCGTACTTGATACAAATAATCCGACGGCTTTCTGAAAAAGGTGGTACATTGTTGGCTATAATGTCGATTTGTGTCACTTCGCACTTGCAGTCCCGGGTGGCCTCTATCGTGGAAGTATTGGCTAAAGCGGCGTTGACAGAAATCAGTCAAGTTATAAACGAAAGCACTGCAGAGTGGAGTTTGGAACTTTCTCGGAGTAAGAAGGAGAATGACGCGCTAAAGAGGGAATTAGTGCAGATTGAGAGCGAGCTGCAGGCGGCGCGGGGAGATGGAAAGAGAAGAGCAGGGCCGCGAGAGAGCGGGGTGGAGATGTGCTCGGTCGGAGTTCAGGTCAGAGATGAAATCCCAGGAGCAGAGAGGAGCGGTTGCGGTGAGTGTAAAACGTGGGATTCTTCGACCTCCTCCCACTGCTGTAAGTGCAACAGAGCAGTGGTTCTCAATCCTGGTCCTGGGGGATCCCTCTGCGTGCTGGTTTTAGTTCCAGCCACAGTTACAACCCGTAATTGTAACCAGGGTAGGAAATCATAGATATAAAAACGTATAAACCGCATTGGCTGCTGTTGTATGTTGCAGCGATACGTCTGCACGGCCGCCATATTGGCGCGGGCAAGATCCGCGTCTAAACAAACACGTTTATTGAGAGATGCAGACTTCCACTGATGAAACCTACTGTAACTCGCTTAATTCTCAACCAATTTTCGTGAAATTGGGCTTGTTATAAACATTTCACAGGCCAGCTATTTGTAAAAACGCCCTTTTAACTGTTATACATGAGTTGTCAAAATGTCAGAGCTGATTATGTTGTTATTGTTTGAAGCTGCCAAGAAAGCAGTAGAGCGTGGTTGTTATAAACGTATTAGGTTGCCAGGTTCTGTGGAATTCGTTGAGGGAACTCAACAATTGTGAAATTTGGAAATCAAGTAACCTGCATTTTGTGCAGAAATCTATCGCGGTAACAAGCCGAAAATTGGTTGAGAATTAAGCGAGTTACAGTACGTTTTATCAGGCGAAGTCTGCATCTCTCATTACACATGTGTTTGTTTAGACATCTACATTGTTATATTATATCTATGTACGAAATGACTCAATGGCTGTGTTCGAAACCGTTCCCTATTCCCTAAATAGTGCACTATATAGTGTGTTCGCCATTTTGTCGTGCTGTTCGACTTCTCAATGGTTAATTTCGTTCACTATATAGTGCACTATAAAATACCCACAATTCACAGCGATTTGTAGTGAACAGCGAATGTACCCTACAATTTCTCCCGTATACCACAATGCAATGCGGTCGTGTCTTAGTTAGCTCACGACTTCCATAACGGTAGCTATTGGTGGCTAGCAGACAGCACCACAGTTGACAAAACCACACTTGCACATCATTAGAATTTCAACAATGTATTTGGGATTTAACATTCAAAACTGAACATGCAAACCCGATACCACCTGAGTACATTTCAACCTGCTGCCATGAGTGCTCGGTTTGTTTATGTGATACTGGGCGCATCCGCTTGCGTCACCTGAATATCCGGCACATATTTTTTAGATGGAAATGACGATTTCTTTATTTCTCTCGCGACTATATGGCAACATTGAAATATCTTTTTTTTTCTTGTCATTGAACAGGTTTAGTTAGGTTAGTCAGGCAGATGGGTCTAAACTGGATTTTATTCCATTTAATTAAAAATAAATAAAACACCTGGCCTGAGTTGAGGAAGGCTGGGCTGGGCTCACTTTAGATGGCCAGGGGCTCTGTACGTTAGGTATAATAGCGTTAGAGTGTTGGCTGACATAGCTATCTTGTAAACATTATGAATACAATTCCCCAAATTCACACAAACCAGTTTAACCCTGATTATTTCTATCACCGACTGGCCATCTATTACAGCTCTATGGCTGTGACCCATCTTTGTATAAGAATTTTTCCTTATAGGGAGATACACTACCGTTCAAAAGTTTGGGGTCACTTAGAAATTTCCTTATTTTTTAAAGAAAAGCACTGTTTTTTTCAATGAAGATAACATTAAATTAATCAGAAATACACAGTATACATTGTTAATGTGGTAAATGACTATTCTAGCTGCAAACATCTGGTTTTTAATGGAATATCTACATAGGTGTATAGAGGCCCATTTCCAGCAACCATCACTCCAGTGTTCTAATGGTACATTGTGTTTGCTAATCGCATTAGAAAGCTAATGGATGATTAGAAACACCTTGAAAACCCTTGTGCAATTACGTTAGCACAGCTGAAAACGGTTTTGCTGGTTAGAGAAGCTATAAAACTGGCCTTCCTTTGAGCTAGTTGAGTATCTGGAGCATCACATTTGTGGGTTTGATTATACTCTCAAAATGGCCAGAAAAAGAAAACTTTCATATGAAACTCGACAGTCTATTCTTGTTCTTAGAAATGAAGGCTATTCCATGCGAGAAATTGCCAAGAAACTGAACATTTCCTACAACGGTGTGTACTACTCCCTTCAGAGAACAGCACAAACAGGCTCTAACCAGAGTAGAAGGAGAAGTGGGAGGCCCCGGTGCACAACTGAGCAAGAAGACAAGTACATTAGAGTCTCTAGTTTGAGAAATAGATGCCTCACAGGTCCTGAACTGGCAGCTTCATTAAATGGTACCCACAAAACGCCAGTGTCAACGTCTACAGTGAAGAGGCGACTCCGGGATGCTGGCCTTCTATGCAGAGTGGCAAAGAAAAAGCCATATCTGGGACTGGCCAATAAAAGGAAAAGATTAATATGGTCAAAAGAACACAGACATTGGACAGAGGAAGATTGGAAAAAAGTGTTATGGACAGACGAATCGAAGTTTGAGGTGTTTGGATCACACAGAAGAACATTTGTGAGACGCAGAACAAGTGAAAAGATGCTGGAAGAGTGCCTGACGTCATCTGTCAAGCATGGTGGAGGTAATGTGATGGTCTGGGGCTGCTTTGGTGTTGGTAAAGTGGGAGATTTGTACAAGATAAAAGGGATTTTGAATAAGGAAGGCTATCACTCAATTTTGCAACGCCATGCCATACCCTGTGGACAGCGCTTGATTGGAGCCAATTTCCTCCTACAACAGGACATTGACCCAAAGCACACCTCCAAATTATGCAAGAACTATTTAGGGAAGAAGCAGGCAGCTGGTATTCTGTCTGTAATGGAGTGGCCAGCGCAGTCACCAGATCTCAACCCCATTGAGCTGTTGTGAGAGCAGCTTGACCGTATGGTACGCAAGAAGTGCCCATCAAGCCAATCCAACTTGTGGGAGGTGCTTCAGGAAGCGTGGGGTGAAATTTCTTCAGATTCCCTCAACAAATTAACAGCTAGAATGCCAAAGGTCTGCAATGCTGTAATTGCTGCAAAGGGAGCATTCTTTGATGAAAGCAAAGTTTGAAGGACAAAATTATTATTTCAAATAAAAATCATTATTTCTAACCTTGTCAATGTCTTGACTATATTTTCTATTCATTTTGCAACTCATTTGATAAATAAAAGTGTGAGTTTTCATGGAAAACACGAAATTGTCTGTGTGACCACAAACTTTTGAACGGTAGTGTATATAGATAAAAGTATATAGAAAATAGGCTTTCATGGGGGTCTAGTATATCCCACACAGGCAGCTTGAGGTTCAGGTCAGGGTTGACATTGCAGCTAGTTCACATGGCTATCGATAGCATAGCAGCCGCACTTGGTTTTAAAAATGGTCATTCACTATTTTATACATAAATAGCAAATTAAATAATATTATATCCCTCAACTTTTAATTAAAAACGGAGAAATCATGTTAGACCCAAACTATTAGTTGGCGGACAAAAATGATTTAGAAATGGCTTTAATAATGTATATATATAAAAGGCATGTCTTCTCATGCAGAAATACGGTGAAAACCTTCAAACTACATACCCCTGAATATTTGGCTACTTCCTGGGAACAAATTGTAGAATTATATCCCTCGACCTTTCATTAAAAATGTAGAAATCGTGTTATATTTGACAGACGCTGGTGTAGCACCTTTGCAATAAGTTAGCATGGCTACTTTCTGCTTAATTTGATTTTTAAAAGTACGTCTGATATATGCACTGACAACAACAAAAATTATAACATAAACCTTTCCTTTATCATCTATGCTGACAGGCTGGCTTGTTATGTTTTCTAACTTGAGGAATGTATCTCTTACACTACAAATATTCCAGCACAATATTTAATCAATTCAATAAATCAGTTAAAGATGTAACCTCTGAAAATGAATAATTTTTCACAACACATTGCAGAAAATTAAAGCGTTGGTTGTCTGAGAATTGATATGACTGATTGATGACTGAGTCCTTAAATTAATATGAAATATTCATCCTTTCTAACATGAATATCTGTAGCCCATCTGTCATACTGTGCCATTAAGAGGGTAACTTTAAATGATCCCTCATTGGGCATTAAAAGTGTCTAATTAAAACCACTTAACAGCTTGCTTATACTTTAAGAACTGCAATTATGGTTGGAATAAAAACCAGAATACATGGGGGTACTCCAGGACCGAGTTTGAGAACCACCACCATAGAGTAATTGGGACGCTTGGCAAACGTTGTTAATGCAAACTATACGCCACTCAGTTAAGTTGACGTGACATGAATAAACTGCGTTGCTAGACGACCAATATGTGTTGACAATGCATTGACAAATTCAACAATTATCGTGGGAGAAAAAAAGAAAAGACTACATGGTTTCATCATACAAAATCGCAGTGACCTTTTTGGGGGGAGGTGGGGGTAGAATTCCTCTCAATGGGCAAAGACTCTTAGATTCTATTTTGTGCAACTTCCTGCTTGTAGATGCTGCCATTTTTGATTTTCACATTTTCTATTTTAGAAGAGGAACCTTCACTCACCATAGATGGTGTGTTTGGGAAGGACTGGATCAGTCTGTGGAGAGATGGAGGGCTCACAGCCGTGACACAGGAAGCCACTCCACTGCAGCCAGTCAGCAAGGAAGAGGTCAGTTCACACCGCTGTGAAGCTGGGGCTATGTTCCAATACTTCATACCTTTTCCTTGTTTCCTTACCTCACTTCCTTTGCTTGATTACTTCTGAACACGTCACAAGGAAGTAAAGAAAGGAAGGAGGAGAGAAGACAAGGAAACAAGAACAGAGGAAACTGTTCCTATGAATTCAGATATCCTCATTCACTTCAGTATCATTTTGAGGTGACATAGAAATCTCTAGCACATATGCTCTCTAACCCTGTTATGCTTCTGAACCTGACATTAATTATAAATAGCAGTCTTATCAGGTTGCTTGTATATTGTGAAGCTATACGATGGTTTAAAACTTTTAAAACTGTCTCCATTCACTTTAGTGTGCTTCAGAATTCCAAAGTGGTAGTTAACCAAATTATGTTACTATGGTAACAGAACTCTGACAGCACCCTAAGCCTTGTACTCATTAGCAAGTAAACTAACGTTACCAAGGTAATATCTCTCAATATGTCTAGCTGACAAAATGCTTTGCTGTCTGAATTTGACGAAGAACTGTACTTCCAGAATTTGTAGTCGTAGGCTAAGTATCGCTACCTGCTTCAAACTCCAGTAAGTTTAGTTTACAATCTTAGCTAGCGTTAGCGGCATTCTAGCTAAGTTAGCTAGTGATCTAAGTTTGACCAAACATATTGCTTGTACAGACTAAGAACTACTAACGTTATCGTCTGTATTTGACAAACCAGTTACACTGCAGGAATATGTTGGCCTAAATATTAACTTTAAATTCTACTACTAAAGTACTTACTGGAAGGTACGTTAGTAATATACTATTTTAAATATAACACAATTCCTGCTGGTGCAGATGGCTAACCAAATATCTTATCTTGCTGTAGTCAGCTTTTGAACTATTTGAACTAGCTCTCCTGCTGTTAACTTTACTATGCCTCACTAACCCCTTATAACTTATAACTGTCCTTATTTTACAGCTTTCAAACTCCTTACAAATGTATTAAAAATAAATCAATATTAGCTAACATTAGCTTGAGTCCTACCTAGACTAGCTATAACAAAATACTGTGACATAGCTGGAAACAGCTAGCAGGTTCCTTCCTAATGTTAGGCAAATGAATTAGTGTCTTAGAGACATGTTGATTTTTAGCATATGCAATCACACAGATTTTGTTGCTCTGAACACAATATGTTTGTATTGAAATTTAATCTGGGTAAAGAATATATTGACTTACTCAGACATCGTTATACAATTCTCATCTTGATATGTTCGATCGCATTCCCTTTTCATTTAACATGGCTAGCATCGCTTGCTCAGCTCAGAACGTTAGATGATCGCTCAAGCATGTAAGTGGTTTCTTGAGCCCACTGTACATTTTAACCACTACTGCTGGTTATGATTCCCTAAAGTCCCAACAGTTTATTTTGTTTGTGAAGGACTGAGAAGTAGATATTTTCTAACAATAAAATGTTGCATTTATTGGCTTATTCAGGCATTATCATACAATTATTATCTTGATTTGTTTGATCGCATTCCATTGTCCATCACCAGTGCTGGTGTATGCAGCTGTTTAGAAAATGAAGCCAGGGGCCTCCCGCGTGGTCTAGTGGGTTCAACGTCCGACGCTGGCCACGGCGACCGGGGTTCGATTCCCTGTCACACCAGAGTCAGCTCTGGCTGGGAGTGCCACCGGGGCGGCAATTGGCTGTCTGCCCCAGGGAGGGGAGAGGGAAGCCGACACAGTTCGCTGCGCACAGGAGTGGTTCTGGGCTGCCGGAATTACAGTCGACAGCACGACGAGTACTGTCTCGGAGGAGGCAGTGCTTCGCCATTTTCACTGTCGGTCACAAGGCTATGGCAGCAAACTATGAGGGAGGGGATTGAACTAAGACTAGTGGGAGTAATTGGCTACCAAATTGGGAGAAAAATGAGGTAAAATCTGAAAAGTACATTTTAAAACAAAGAAAAAAGAAAATTAAGCCAGAATAATTGGTTAGAACAAAAACCAGCATAGACACTAGGGGCCTCATTTATAAACAGTTGCGTAGAAACCATCCTATATTTGATCTAAGATCATTTCTGAAATGTGCATAAGTGTGATTCAGAGAAACTGAACGTACGCACAAAAAAACGTGCGTACGCCAGTCCCCAGATGTGAAATCTATAAATCGCAAATGATCTTGAAATTGTGCGCAGGTGAATGGTTTTAGATCTCCGCCTTGTAAACGCCCCCTAATTAATATCATTAGCATATAAAGGAGCTCGAATCCAAACACAAATCCTCTACTTGATAATGGCGAGCTGCAAGAAAAATAATTTTAACGAGGCCGAAATCGAGGTGCTGTTGGCGGAGGTGCAGATGCGTGCAGGGACGCTGTTTGGGAGCCTTTCCAGTAGCGTTACCAGTAAAACCAAGTACGTGGCATGTTAGTCTGTAGCCCAGGCTGTGAACGAGGTGCGGGGGCAGCAAAGGTCCCTGAAGGACGTAAAGAAAAAGTGGTCTGATTTAAAACTGAGGTCAAAATCTCGAATAACTCATTCCCTTCTTATTGCGCGGTTGGCGATATCTTCGAGAAGTGACAATGCTGCCATTCCTCTTGAAAACCACATGACATTTTATAGCCTACAGATTGACCTAAATGTTTTACACGCGTGGAACTATAATATGTATTAAATACATTTCAAGGATGTGTCAATTATGCTAATATGGGTAGTTTTGGAAAAACCAATGTGTGTTTTTGTTTTGTTTTCCACAAGTAGCCTAGCTTATGTTGTTTTAATTTATTAATACATTTATATATATAATGACACTGTAGTGCAGTACAGGTATAATAGCAATATATTGTACATTCATAATGATGCTGTAGTCCTACACAGGTCTAATGATACTGTAGTGTACAGGTATAAAGATGTACATATATAATGATACTGTAGAAGTATGCAGGTCTACTGGTACTGTACTACTTTACAGCTATAACATGAAATAGTGTGCACTGGTATAATGTGAAATGATGCAAACATTTATTATACTTTGATTTACTGCTACTGCTACCACCACTTTCAGTTCTATTACTAAAGGACTTATAAACTATATAATTGCTGGAAGTAGTAATATACATTTTAAATACACCACTTTAGCCTTCAGTAAGTAAGTTCTTCTGGAACTCTGGAACAAATAATAAAAGAAGCCTCATGTTTTTATCTTTCTGTCTCTAGAAGCTACTTATATTCTGCATATATGTCATGTATGTGTTATTATACATTTATCTCTATTTGTGATCTGGTATCATTCTGACATTAGCAAAATGTGTCCTTCCTTTATTCTTTCCCTCTTTACTTAAACTTATGCACTGACTTTTCTGTCAACCTTTTGATTACTTGGTTGATTTGTGGGATTTGTAGTCACATGTAGCTAATTGCTTCTGCAAAGGATGTATTGTTTCCTTTGCCATTTCCTGGGAAACAGAGGGGGTGTTGTGGCCTGTTCCCAGGGCTGTCCTTGTCTCTTTGCAGTACCTCATTGATGGGGGCAGTGTTGTGCCAGAGAGGAGGTCCATAGAGTAATCGGGTCACTCCTCTGTTTCAGGCCACAGAGCCAGTGGAGGACCGGCTGAATCTGTTTCCTGTAAAGGTGGAGTCGTTTGCAGAGAACAGTGATCCACAGAGAGGACTGACAATCAGCAAGCAGAGTAAGTGGACAAAGCTGATCATTCCCGATAATGTCAAAAAAAAAATCAGAGGAAAGCAGATTTTTTACTGCCATTTTTGAACATTGACAGAGGAAAGCAGATTTCTGCTTGAACCTGAACCTCTGGCCAGCTTGCAGGCGGTCCTGTCCAGGACACTGCAGTGACTTTGTTAGCACATTCTCCAGAATTCCCCATTCCTGTGAGGGCATTCCTGCGAGGGCGTGCGCACAAATACACGCTACACTACGCACTAGGTGCATTGTTCACCTGTTGGAACTGTTTGTTTGCTTGGGGCCACCCTGTTGTACTGAGTGATTTGGCCAGAATAAACAAGACCGTAAACCTAGCTCCATTGTCTGTTAGTTTATTGCAATATTACCCAAACGGAACCACAAGTATTACACTATTTAATTACTATTATTACTAATATTTTATTATTGTTATTAATAATAAAAACAACCACCTGAGTGTACCATTTGTACAAATACAAAGCCTTCACAGCACCAAAGCAGAGACAAGTGTTGTCTTCAGTGAGCACCAGGTATACCAGTTGTCAGTTCACACTGTGACGTAGGCTCTCGTTTAACCGAGTTACTAAACTCAAAATGAATTGAATGATAGATCAGACTGTGGATTTAAAAGTTTTCTTCATTGGCACAGCGCAGGTGGAGGATGAAAAATGCAAGACAGAAAAACCAGTCACAAAAACACATGACCCTAGCTGTAAATAGACACTTAAATGAATATTTTTCACATAAGTTTGAATATTTTTCACAGTTACAGACAATTTTAATTTATTTTCTTCACAGGAGTTGTAGGATCTGCTGCTTTGCTGGTGAGAGACCTTCCATTTGAGCATCAGTACTGTGAGGAGGAGTCTTTCATTTAGAGGAACATCACTTTCTTCAGAAGGATTAGAGGAACATCACACACAGTCCACACCTGCAGAAGGATTAGAGGAACAACACACACAGTCCACACCTGCAGAAGGATTAGAGGAACAACACACACAGTCCACACCTGCAGAAGGATTAGAGGAACAACACACACAGTTTACCCCTGTAGAAGTAGCAGAAGAACCCCCTGGACCTCCATTGAGCATGACAGAACTGAACTCAGAAACTGATGCTCACAGACATTTTCATCATGATCAGAGTGGGAAGACTTCAGCAAAGAACATAAAGACCAACAGACAAGTTACGAAACGGAAAAGTTACGATAATAAAGTCTCACGTAGGTGTCACAAGCGTGTTCACAAAGAAAAAACACACAGCTGTGCAGAGTGTGAGAAGAGTTTCTATGATAAAAGTAAACTCTTTCAGCACAAACGCATTCACACAGGAGAAAAACCATACAGCTGTGCAGAGTGTGGGAAGAGTTTCACCAGCAAACAGAGGTGTGAGATGCATCAGCGCATTCACACAGGAGAAAAACCATACAGCTGTGCAGAGTGTGGGAAGAGCTTCAACAGCAAGCATAATTTTGAGACGCATCAGCGCATTCACACAAGAGAAAAACCATACAGCTGTGCAGAGTGTGGGAAGAGTTTCCATTATAAAAGCGTTCTCTTTCGGCACAAACGTATTCACACAGGAGAAAAACCATACAGCTGTGCAGAGTGTGGGAAGGAGGTTTCCATTATAAAGGCGATCTCTTTCGGCACAAACGTATTCACACAGGAGAAAAACCATACAGCTGTGCAGAGTGTGGGAAGAGCTTCACCAGCAAACAGAGTTGTGAGATGCATCAGCGCATTCACACAGGAGAAAAACCATACAGCTGTGCAGAGTGTGGGAAGAGCTTCACCAGCAAACGGTATTATGAGCAGCATCAGCGCATTCACACAGGAGAAAAACCATACAGCTGTGCAGAGTGTGGGAAGAGCTTCACCAGCAAACGGTATTGTGAGAAGCATCAGCGCATTCACACAGGAGAAAAACCATACAGATGTACAGCTGGCAGAGTGTGGGAAGAGCTTCAACAGCAAACATAATGTGTGAGATGCATCAGCGCATTCACACAGGAGAAAAACCATACAGCTGTGCAGAGTGTGGGAAGAGCTTCACCAGCAAACAGAATTGTGAGCAGCATCAGCACATTCACACAGGAGAAAGGCCATACAGCTGTGCAGAGTGTGGGAAGAGTTATATTAGAAAACATGACCGTGATGTGCACCTGCGCATTCACACAGCAGAAAAAATGCACAGCTGTGCAGTGTGTGAGAAGGTCTTCACCAGCAAAGGTAATCGTAAGATGCATCAGCACATACACACAAGAGACAAGTCATACAGGTGTGCTGAGTGTGGAAAGCACTTCACCAGGAAAAGTAGTTCATTCATATTGGAGAAAAACTATACTATAACTGAGTGTGGGGAGAGATTCACTTGAAAATTTTACTATTACATTATTGCAAGCATACTTACAGAAGAGGAAAACCACACAAGTGTTCTAAGTGTTAGCGTGGAAGAGTTCAATAAGACTTTCACCAAGGTAAATAATGTTGATTTGTGCCACTGTGCAAAAATCCTAAATGATGGATTGCTGAAATGGCTTTCTCAAGAAATGTTCAAACTAGAAACCCTTACAAAGGTTTTATTCAATTGGGTCTTAAAATGATTGCAGTGGAATGTTTGAGAGAATGCCTAATTGAGAGAAACCACAATTGTTATGTAGTTACAGATTTCTTAACATCTGTGATTAAAATGTGATTACCTTTCGATGTCTGTTACTTATTTATCCAGTCATCTTTCTTTGAGAGTATCTTATCCAAGTATGGTATTTTAACAGCAAGGTGCCCAACAGACCCTCTGGTGGTAACCCTGTGCAATCAGCTTGTGTGCAGTCTATTCAGCTCTTGGGCACATGTATGGATGGATGAAAAACTGAGGTGGACAGTGCATATTTGAAAAATTATAGAAAAATGTTTCTAGTTGTAATTGGGGAGTAGATATGAGAGGGTTCCCTGTTATAATATCTAATTGGGGCGTAGGATACATGGTGTCAGCACACAATCGGTTTGTTTTTGTACTTTGTTTATTTTTCATTCTTTGAGTCATGTTTCTTTCACGTTCTGTTCCCTGTCTGTTATTGTTCCTGTTCTAGATCCACTCCTTGTCTTTGTCATTTGCACTTCGGGAAATTCTGTTTCGGTTTTTTCCGTCTTCGTTTCTAATCTCATTTTACTTCCTTCTTACTTTCTAATTACACTTTGTATATATTAGTTAGATGTATATAGTACTAACCAACTAATCTACTAAAATTAGGGATTTAGATTAAGTTACTAACACTACTAATCACGAATTATCTCACGCTTCTAACTATCGCTATCATTCTCTCTCGATTGTCCTATCCCTGTACGCTTCTCACGTTTTCACTTCAGTCGCACGCAGATTCTCTTTGCATTCCTCCCATTCTAACTATGCACGTGTCTGCTTGTTCTTCCAGGTCGTTTATTGTCTATGTGTTTGTGTTATTCCCAGTCCGTGTCTTTCATTTCCCCTCGTTATTCTATTAGCGAATTCCCTCGTTATTAGATTAACGATTCCCATTGTTTACACCTGTGTTCCTCCCCTCTCTCCTCCCAGTCACACCTGAGTCCTATTGTGTTCCCTTCCCTGCTTGCATATAGTTCCGTGTCTATGTTCTTTCCTGTTCTGTACTGATCCTTATTCCCTGAGCCTACCCTTCTTAAGCCAGTGTTTATTGAATTATCCGAGACATCCCTTCTGTTTACTACTCCGAGCCTGCCTAGCGATTCTGTTTGTTTGCCTATCTGCCTACCTGTTTTTTGACTTTTTGGACTGCCTTTTTGTGACTACTCTCTGCCTTGTGATTTTGTACCTTCGCTACCCTGACTCCTGGTTTTGACCCCTGCCTGAATTAAATGTTCCTTTTTGCCTGATCCTGGTCTGCCTCTGGGTCCTTATCCCGTACCTCACACAATGAGCCCCAGGGGACACTGTTTAATGTGTGGGTTCAAAGCAGAAGCCAAGCATACTTTCAGAATATATAGTTTTAATATAGAGGAGAACATTAATTCATGTCCTTTTGATACACAAGGCCATGGTTTGATTTTCAATTCAGGCTGATTTTGTTCTGTTCAAACTTAATATGTGTCCATAATACCATCTAAGCCATTTGGTTATATAACGCTGCAGATGCCCTCTTTACATGCACTAGCAGACTGTGTCAAAGTCTGAGATAACACACTGATTTGAAAACAGGAGTGGCCTTTCAGAACCTACACAACCTGTTCAAATGCTGTGAAGAGGCTACAAAATCACGAAAGCTTGCTGGCCTTCTATCTCCTTGATAATGTTGTAGATAGCTGGCTCACTCTTTGATAATAGGTAGCTTAGCTGTATACTGTATCTATTTATTTGTGCTGCCCTCCGCTTTAACTGTAAATTATGCATTTGAACAAAAAAAGTTATTCACATATACAAAGCATATACGCTCTATACATCTGTAAAAACATGATCAGTCTGCGTACCAAAAGCAGTGCTGCTCATATTTTCCTACGTTCATTCAATTAACTCAGCCCTGTGTTTCTTCATTTTGACGACTTACATTTTTTCATGAAAAGTATAACTATAGCTAGCTACCTTCCCGGGAGACACCACACACCAACCAGCCAGCAGAAAGTCTCAAGCTTGCGGTAAACCGGTTGTACGGAATTATTTTGTCTATATCAGCGCTCAAAACAAAATAAAATGTTTGATATTTTTTAATAATCTTACAATTGATCAGAATTTCCTAAAAACACTCCGTTATATGCACACCATCACATTTAAAAAATAAGTTAATAAATTAATCGCATACATATCAAGTGAGGGAAATGTTGAGGCATCAAAATAAAATAAATCATGTGTTTACGAACACCACCTCTCGTGCAGTGACGTCAAATAGCTTCGCATTCCATACACTAGGTGGCGGTGTGCAACTTTATTTTTGAGATCTCCATGAATCTAAAAAGAAGAAGAAACTGCATAGTGTACTGGTAGGGTTTTCACATTTTGGGTCGTACTTGATACAAATAATCCAACGGCTTTCTGAAAAAGGTGGTACATTGTTGGCTATAATGTCGACTTGTGTCACTTCGCACTTGCAGTCGCGGGTAGCCTCTATCGTGGAAGTATTGGCTAAAGCGGCGTTGACAGAAATCAGTCAAGTTATAAACGAAAGCACTGCAGAGTGGAGTTTGGAACTTTCTCGGAGTAAGAAGGAGAATGACGCGCTAAAGAGGACATTAGTGCAGATTGAGAGCGAGCTGCAGGCGGCGCGGGGAGATGGAAAGAGAAGAGCAGGGCCGCGAGAGAGCGGGGTGGAGATGTGCTCGGTCGGAGTTCAGGTCAGAGATGAAATCCCAGGAGCAGAGAGGAGCCGTTGCGGTGAGTGTAAAACGTGGGATTCTTCGACCTCCTCCCACTGCTGTAAGTGCAACAGAGCAGTGGTTCTTGTTCCTGGTCCTGGGGGACCCATCTGCGTGCTGGTTTTAGTTCCAGCCACAGTTTCAATCCCTTAATTGTAACCAGGGTAGGAAATCATAGATATAAAAACGTATAAACCGCATTGGCTGCTGTTGTATGTTGCAGCGATACGTCTGCACGGCCGCCATATTGGCGCGGGCAAGATCCGCGTCTAAACAAACACGTTTATTGAGAGATGCAGACTTCCACTGATGAAACCTACTGTAACTCGCTTAATTCTCAACCAATTTTCGTCAAATTGGGCTTGTTATAAACATTTCACAGGCCAGCTATTTGTAAAAACGCCCTTTTAACTGTTATACATGAGTTGTCAAAATGTCAGAGCTGATTATGTTGTTATTGTTTGAAGCTGCCAAGAAAGCAGTAGAGCGTGGTTGTTATAAACGTATTAGGTTGCCAGGTTCTGTGGAAATTCGTTGAGGCAACTCAACAATTGTGACATTTTGGAAATATTCATCCTTTGTAACATGAATATCTGTAGCCCATCTGTCATACTGTGCCATTAAGAGGGTAACTTTAAATGATCCCTCATTGGGCATTAAAAGTGTCTAATTAAAACCACTTAACAGCTTGCTTATACTTTAGGAACTGCAATTATGGTTGGAATGAAAACCAGAATACATGGGGGTACTCCAGGACCGAGTTTGAGAACCACCACCATAGAGTAATTGGGACGCTTGGCAAACGTTGTTAATGCAAACTATATGCCACTCAGTTAAGTTGACGTGACATGAATAAACTGCATTGCTAGACGACCAATATGTGTTGACAATGCATTGACAAATTCAACAATTATCGTGGGAGAAAAAAAGAAAAGACTACATGGTTTCATCATACAAAATCGCAGTGACTTTTTTGCATTTGTTGCCAGGGTCAAAGAAATCTGCCTGGAGGCCTTCACAATCAGTTCTGCAGGCCCTGTAGCATAAAATAAGTGTTGATCAAACTGTTGCTTCAACCAATCAGATTTTGAGTTGGGGACACGAAGGCCTTCTAGAAGGCCTAGGTAACGTCAGCGTATTCACACCCTTTGATTGGATAGTCAGAGAGTGTCTGACTATGATGTAATGTGATTGGTTAAATGCTTTAATATGAAAATACACGTCTGGAAGCAGCGCAACCAGGGGAAAAGCTATGAAAGGAAGCGGACAGACCATTTGGAATTATTTAATAAGTATTCATGGACAAAATATAATTAACATCAGTCTGTGATTCAGACATTTGAGCGGACATTTTCAGCCCTAAAGCGAATGAAAACTTATGCCAGAAATACGACAGGGCAGGCTCGACTTTCAGCATTAGCTTCGATGGCGATAGAAAAGGACTTCTTGATGGAACTGAAACACACGGATAATCTGTATGACAGAGTAATTGAACTCTTTTTGAGGAAAGAAAGGAGGATGGATTTTGTGTACAAATAATACGGATTTTTGGTGAGTAAAATGTTGCTATTTTCCTAAATAATATTGCAATTTTACGAGGTTATTATTGATGCTTTTTTATGTGTGTCGCAGCTGTAGCACCCCGGGTTTGTTTCTTCAGTAAAGGCATTTATTCTGGATACACGAGTTATCTATCTGCGATGCAACGCAACAGTGTCTATTTGGTTTGTTTTTGCACTTTGTTTATTTATCTTTCTTCAGTCATGTTTCATTCTCATTCTGTTCCCCGTCTGTCATTGTTCCTGTTCGAGTTCCTCTCCTTGTCTTGTCATGCACTTCGGGAAATTCTATGTTTCGTTTTTTTAGGGAGGAGGAGGAACGCATAAAGAAATCTGCGTGCGAATAAAGCGGAACGTGAGAAGCGTACAGAGATAGGACGAGAGAGAATGACAGCGATAGTTAGAAGCGTGAGATAATTAGTGATTAGTAGTGTTAGTAACTTAATCTAAATCCCTAATGTTAGTAGATTAGTTGGTTAGTACTATATACATCAAACTAATATATACAAAGTGTAATTAGAAAGTAAGAAGGAAGTAAAACGAGATTAGAAACGAAGACGGAAAAACCGAAACATAGAATTTCCTGAAGTGCATGACAGAACAAGAATGAAACATGACTGAAGAAAGATAAATAAACAAAGTGCAAAAACAAACCGAACAGACACTCAAAACATAACAATAAGATGGCTTTTATAGCCATAAAATAGTTATTGAGGGGTGGATTGATTCAGACGGAGCACTACTGAAGGCCTAGGTGTGAAATGCACGGCCCGCCACTGCTTTTTTGGGGGGGAGGTGGGGGGGAGAATTCCTCTGTGAGGGAAAATCTTATTGTAAAAAGTATTGTCATATGTGCTTAAATTTATAATCTATAATGCGCAAATAGGAGAGATGTTTGGGCGCTGTCAGTATATGTAAGACAGTGGTCCTAGGTCTTTCATTAGACACAAGTGTGTCTTCATTTGTCCTTGATCCGAGCAGCCCCGCCCGTACAGAACAAAGTATGTGGGTGCAAAGAGGTGATTTACCAAAGAATTTGCACAACTGAGAGACGTTGGTTGCTCCCCTTGAGGTTGAATTTTTTATTTTGTGCACAACCCTGCTTGTAGATGCCTCTTTTTTTAAATGTTCACATTTTCTATTTCAGAAGAGGAGCCTTCACTCACCATAGATGGTGTGTTTGGGAAGGACTTGATCAGTCTGTGGAGAGATGGAGGGCTCACAGCCCTGAAACAGGAAGCCTCTCCACTGCAGCCAGTCAGCAAGGAAGAGGTCAGTTCACACCGCTGTGAAGCTGGGGCTATGTTCCAATACTTCATACATTTTCCTTGTTTCCTTACCTCACTTCCTTTGCTTGATTCCTTCTGAACACGTCACAAGGAAGCAAGGAAAGGAAGGAGGAGAGAAGACAAGGAAACAAGAACAGAGGAAAGTGTTCCTATGGATTCAGATATCCTCATTCACTTCAGTATCATTTTGAGGTGACATGGAAATCTCCAGCACATATGCTCTCTAACTCTGTTATTCTTCTGAACCTGACATTAATTATAATTAGCACTCCACTACAGTAAAATTCCTGACCCTTATCAGGTTGCTTGTATTTTGTTAAGCTATTCGACTTTTGACTCCATTGACTTAACATTGGTGGAAAGACTTTGGTGTGCTTCAGAATTCCAAAGTGGCAGTTAAACAAATTGTTACTACGGTAACAGAACTCTGACAGCACCCTAAGCCTTGTACTCACTAGCAAGTTAACTGACATTAACAAGGTAATATCTCTCAATATATCTAGCTGACAAACTACTTTGCTGTCTGAATTTGACAAAGAAATGTACCTCCAGAATTTATAGTTGTAGGCTAAGTATCGCTACTTGCTTGAAACTCCAGTAACTTTAGTATACAATATTAGCTAGCGCTAGCATTTACATTACATTTAGATTTTAGGCATTTAGCAGACGCTCTTATCCAAAGCGACTTACACAGTTTACATTTCTTCACATACAATCCATTTATACAGCTGGATATTTTCACTGAAACAATTCAGGTTAAGTACCTTGCTCAAGGGTACAACGGCAGTGTTCCACCTGGGAATTGAACCAGCAACCTTTGAGTTGCAAGTCCAGTTCCCTAACCATTATACTACCCTGCTAGCGCCATTCTAGCTAGCTTCATAGCTAGCAATCTAACTTTAGCTAAACATATTGCTAACACACACTAAGAACTATTAACTAAGAACTACTAACGCTATCGTCTGAATTTGACCAACCAGCTATACTGCAGGAATATGTTGGCCTAAATATTAATTTTCAATTCTACTACTAAAGTACTTACTGGAAGTTACATTAGTAATATACTATTTTAAATATAGCTAATATAACACAATTCCTGCTGGTACAGATGGCTAACCAAATAACTTATCTTGCTGTATTCAGCTTTTGAACTATTTGAACTAGCTTTCCTGCTGTTAACTTTACTATGCCTCACTAACCCCTTATAACTTATAACTGTCCTTATTTTACAGCTTTAAAACTCCTTACAAATGTATTAAAAATAAATCAATATTAGCTAACATTAGCTTGAGTGCTACCTAGACTAGCTATAACAAAATACTGTGACATAGCTGGAAACAGCTAGCAGGTTCCTTCCTAATGTTGGGCAAATGAATTAGTGTCTTAGAGACATGTTGATTTTTAGCATATGCAATCACACAGATTTTGTTGCTCTGAACACAATATGTTTGTATTGAAATGTAATCTGGGTAAAGAATATATTGACTTACTCAGGCATCGTCATACAATTCTCATCTTGATATGTTCGATCGCATTCCCTTTTCATTTAACATGGCTAGCATCGCTTGCTCAGCTCAGAACGTTAGATGATCGCTCAAGCATGTAAGTGGTTTCTTGAGCCCACTGTACATTTTAACCACTACTGCTGGCTATGATTCCCTAAAGTCCCAAGAGTTTATTTTGTTTGTGAAGGACTGAGAAGTCGATATTTTCTAACAATAAAATGTTGCATTTATTGGCTTATTCAGGTATTGTCATACAATTCTCATCTTGATTTGTTTGATCGCATTCCATTGTCCATCACCAGTGCTGGTGTATACAGCTGTTTAGAAAATGAAGCCAGGGGCCTCCCGCGTGGTCTAGTGGGTTCAACGTCCGACGCTGGCCACGGCGATCAGGGTTCGATTCCCTGTCACACTAGAGTCAGCTCTGGCTGGGAGTTGGCAATTGGCTGTCTGCCCCAGGGAGGGGGGAGGGAAGCCGACACAGTTCGCTGCACACAGGAGTGGTTCTGGGCTGCCGGAATTACAGTCGACAGCACGACGAGTACTGTCTTGGAGGAGGCAGTGCTTTGCCATTGTCACTGCCGGTCACAGGTTCACAGCAGCGAACTACGAGGGAGGGGATTGAACTAAGACTAGTGGGAGTAATTGGCTACTAAATCTGAAAATTCCTTTTAAAACAAAGAAAAAAGAAAATGAAGCCAGAATAATTGGTGGAGGAGTGGAGTTGTGCACCCCTGGTGTAGAGCAAATCATAATAATAACATTAAAACTTATGTACACATGGCTCCAACAATCTGTTTAGCTCGTTGGCTAGCTAGCTAACAACTATACATGTAGTGCAGACTGCACAGCTATAGGAATAATGCAGTGTACAGGTTTAAAGACACTGTAGTGCAGTACAGGTATAATAGCAACATATTGTACATTCATAATGATGCTGTAGTCCTACACAGGACTAATGATACTGTAGTGTACAGGTATAAAGATGTACATATATAATGATACTGTAGGAGTATGCAGGTCTACTGGTACTATACTACTGTACAGCTATAATATCATAGTTTGCAGGTGAAATGATGCTGTTGTGCGTTACTGATACAATGATAGTTTACTTTTATTTTCACAAATGTTCTGTGCAAAGATTTATTATACTTTGATTACTACTGCTACTGCTATCACCACTTTCAGTTCTATTACTAAAGTACTTATAAACTATATAATTGCTGGAAGTAGTAATATACACTTTAAATACACCACTTTAGCCTTCAGTAAACAAATCATTTATTCTGGAACTCTTTAGTGAACAAATAATAAAAGAAGCCTCATGTTTTTATCTTTCTGTCTCTAGAAGCTACTTATATTCTGCATATACAGTACTGTGCAAAAGTTTTAGGCAGGTGTGAAAAAATGCTTTAAGGTAAGAGTTAATAGTTTATTTTGTGGCCTGTTCCCAGGGCTGTCCTTGTCTCTTTGCAGTACCTCATTGATGGGGGCAGTGTTGTGCCAGAGAGGAGGTCCATAGAGTAATCGGGTCACTCCTCTGTTTCAGGCCACAGAGCCAATGGAGGACTGGCTGAATCTGTTTCCTGTAAAGGCGGAGTCGTTTGCAGAGAACAGCGATCCACAGAGAGGACTGACAATCAGCAAGCAGAGTAAGTGGACAAAGCTGATAATGTCAAAAAAATGTCCCAATAATGTTAAAAAAAATTGACAGAGGAAAGCAGATTTCTGTCACCGCATTCACAAACACTGCCATTATCCAACACAGTCCTCAACATTGGGTGAAGCAGTGTTTTTCGACAGGTCACAGAAAGTCATAGCGCCTGTCATAGCAGTGTCCGACTGGGTCAGGAGTCCGTTCCCTGCAGTGGGACAACAAGCTCCAGTCCTTCTGGTCTTGAGCCTGTGGAAGGTGCCAGCGCCTGCACCGGTTGGGCAAAGCCATGCTAGCCTGATCTACCGTGCCCACCTTATGGTTGGATGTAACATCCGCACCACCAACTCCTGCTCCAGAACCTGAACCTCGGCCGTTTTCCCCTCGGCCAGTGAGGGGAAAACGTCACAAAAGAACAGTTGTGGTGCAAAAAGCCTTTGTTTGCCTGGCTGCTCAGAACTGCAGCGTCACACTGAGTTAATTAGGGGTTGTTTTTTTACCTTTTTCTTATTTTTCCACATTTACACACAATTTTCATTTCCTTTCTTCACAGGAGTTGTAGGATCTGCTGCTGCTGGTGAGAGACCTTCCATTGAGCATCAGTACTGTGAGGAGGAGTCTGACCCACTGCACACACCTGCAGGAGGATTAGAGGAACAACACACACAGTCCACACCTGCAGAAGGATTAGAGGAACAACACACACAGTCCACACCTGCAGAAGGATTAGAGGAACAACACACACAGTCCACACCTGCAGAAGGATTAGAGGAACAACACACACAGTCCACACCTGCAGAAGGATTAGAGGAACAACACACACAGTCTACCCCTGTAGAAGTAGCAGAAGAACCCCCTGGACCTCCATTGAGCATGACAGAACTGAACTCAGAAACTGATGCTCACAGACATTTTCATCATGGTGAGAGTGTAGACGCAGCAAAGAACATAAAGACCAACAGACAAGTTACGAAACGGAAAAGTTACAATAATAAAGTCTCACTTAGCCATCACAAGCGTGCTCACAAAGAAAAACACTTACAAAAAAAAAAAAAGAATTCAGCTGTGCAGAGTGTGGGAAGAGTTTCCATTATAAAGGCGATCTCTTTCGGCACAAACGTATTCACCCAGGAGAAAAACCATACAGCTGCGCAGAGTGTGGGAAGAACTTCAACAGCAAACGGAGTTGTGAGGAGCATCAGCGCATTCACACAGGAGAAAAACCATACAGCTGTGCAGAGTGTGGGAAGAGCTTCAACAGAAAACAGACTTGTGAGGAGCATCAGCGCATTCACACAGGAGAAAAACCATACAGCTGTGCAGACTGTGGGAAGAGCTTCAACAGAAAACAGACTTGTGAGGAGCATCAGCGCATTCACACAGGAGAAAAACCATACAGCTGTGCAGAGTGTGGGAAAAGTTTCTCTATGAGAAACAGTATTAATCGGCACAAGCGTATCCACACAAGAGAAAAACCATACATCTGTGCAGAGTGTGGGAAGAGTTTCACGAGAAAACAGAGTCTTGAGGAGCATCAGCGCATTCACACAGGAGAAAAGCGATACAGCTGTACAGAGTGTGGGGAGAGTTATATTAGAAAACGTGGCCTTGATGCACACCTGCGCATTCACATGACATGAGTTCACTGCGTATAGGAGTGGCTCTGGAGTACCAGAGTTACGGTTGACGGCTTGGTGGGTGTCGGCTCGGAGGAGACGGTACTTTTATATTTATGATGACCCAGGTTGTGTGAGATGTTAATTTTCTTTCTAAATAAAAATCTGAAATAATAAACGTTTGTATTTTCCAGAACCAGTCTGATTTGTGTCTAGCTGCATAATAAAGTTTGAGCAAGTGGGAATCGCTCACGCATACACAGACATTCTGTCCAAGGATTGTGTATGCAAGGAGTTTGCTTTGATGTGTGCGTGCGTCATGTCACTGTAAAGTCTTTATTTTTGTTATGGGCGATTCATTAATTTGTCAGAAATCAGGCATGTATTTTTTTGTGAACAATTGTTTTATTGTAAAATGTATAGAAGATTTACATACAGGATACACTTGTTACAAATGTTCCCCCTCCCCAAAATAGTCAAATATAAAGTAAAAGTCCTCTTCCCATCCCTCCCAATCCCAAGGTGGTGGTATCCAAGTTCCATCAATAAAATATAAAACATAAACAATATGCAGACATGCCTATATACATACACACACACAAAGCATATGTATAGCAAAAATGAAAAGAACAATGAATAATGTATAATGCAATAATTATCTCAATGCACTGATTGTCTATGTACCATTGTAAATGAGACTTGGTCTCAATGGGCTCCCCTGGCTAAATAAAGGTAAAATAAAAATTGTAAAAAAATGTAGTTTCACATCTGCAAAAGCTTAATTCCAGGTTTCAATTGTCCACCCATTAGCACCATGAATTCAAGCTGTTGACAATTCCATATAAATAATATCAAGAAAGAGTAATAGCTATTGTTGGCATGAATATGAGGAGGGTTCCAGCGATTTATTACCTTTATTTTGCAGCAGTAAGCTCTGCTAACCATATTTTGCCGATGTATTCTCTACAAGTGTCCACACTCCGCATTGTGTCTCCGACTAGTCAAAATAGTGTTGTGACTAGAGACAAAAGAGTCAAATTGTGGCTCGTCAAATTAATTTTGTATTCTTGAAGAACGTTGCCTTCTTCCCAAGTGTACTGTGAAACTGAACGGAAGCGTAAAGCATAAATATAAGGAGCATAATGCATTGTTTGTATATGGAACAGTATTTTTTATTTGGTATTAGTATTTTTTTAAGTATTGCAACCAACAGCCAATATGTATTTTAAAGCGCAGCGTACCCATTTCCACAAGGTGGCGCTATATATTAAACTTAGAAAAACATTAGCAGGGGAACAAACATGTGCTTTGAACAGGGAGGGAAAATGTGAACCCCGTCTAAATTATGCACAGTGTGCGGTTTGTTAACTTAGATATTACAGTCGCTCAGCATGCTGACAAACCTGCTCTGTTTTTTTGGTCACTTCCTAATATTCCAAATGCCAACAGGTGCAGCCTATTAAAATAGTATTATAATTATACTTATTTTTGCAGTTCAGTCATATGGAGATCCTTCCATTTGAGGAAATGGTAAACAAAAATGTGTACCATGTTTTTCACCTTGACGGTGTTATTGTCATCTGATGACAAAGTGGCGACGGGCCGTGTGGTTAATGATGAAAAAAATAGTGAAAAAAACAACTGGTGTGTTTGAACTGGATGCGACATTAGGGGTAAATGAGGTGAGAAAAAAGACCCCAAAAAAGCCCAAACCTCTCTATGCCAGATCTGTCCCACAGCACTTAGAGCCCTGCTTGCCTAAATGTACGTAAGTGGTCGGTTCTGACGCGCAGGCGGGCATGTTCTGCAAGGTGTTTGTTTTCAGACGCGGGGCAGTCTGTTCGAGCCCGCCGACACATGATCTCCGTCATTGAGGTTCTACAGATGGGTGGTGATTCCTCTTCCCCTTCCCCCCGGTCTTCCGTCATATAACACTGCGATTAAAAAAAATGTTGTGCGACTAACCCCGGGCTTAATGGCGATGAGCATTGCGCCCATACAACGGAATTTAGCCGGAAAATAAGGGGAGAACTGTAGATCTAAACCTATTTCCGAAGGGTTTGACAAATGAGAGAGACGGGAAAACGAGAGAGCACCGAAAGTCAAGTCTCCAAGACAAGCTGCAATGTAAAGAACTTAAAGCCTGAACACCAAGCCCTGAAAAAAGTCACTCGCTTTCTGCTTATTGCTCATTTACAGCGTACTTCCAAGATAACCAGATACGTTTTTGCTAATAATCCAACAAAAAATATTAATGGATGGAAGTCAACGAAGTTCAATGTTGAATTTCCTCCCAATACATACAGTGGGTATATAAAGTATTCACCTACCTTTGACATTTGGTTTTCTTACTTCATGGAATCAAATCATGAGATGTATTGCCACTGATCAACACAAATACAAATACATACAATACACATACTCTGTAATGTCAAATAAAATAAACTCTAAAGCTTTTTCTAAATTAATTACAAATAAAAAAACAGCAAAAGGGGTGAATACCTATTGAATCGATTATTGTCTAAGCCACACCTAAATAAACTGGTGCAATCAATTGTCTTCAGAGGTCACACAATTATTTGAGTCCACCTGTGTACAATTAAGGTTTCAAATGATTTAAAATTAAACACATCTGTCTGTGTGAGATAATTAATCACCCACAGGTGGTCAGTGCATTTCCAAACAAGAGCTTCACCGTAAAGACACCGTTAAGTCCATCAAAGGAATGGAGAGAATATTGCACCTCTGTGAATGTGCCTAGAACAGGCTGTCCTCCAAAAATGAGCATCTGTGTGAGTACTTGTTAGGGAGGCCACCAAGAGGCATATTGTAACTGTGATGGAGTTACATTCTTCCATGGCAGAGATGGGAGAAACTGTCCATGGGACAACAATAGCCCGGGCGCTTCACAAATCTGCACTGGGAGGGTCGCAAAAAGAAAGTCACTGTTGAAGAACAACTCATGAAACTCACCTAGAAATTGATAGAAGGCATGTGGGAGACTCTCAAACCAAGTGGAGGAAGACTCTATGGTATGATGAGACCAAGATTGAACTTTTTGGCATCGACCTTAGGCGCTATGCTTGGTGCAAGTCTAACATGGCGTATTATCCCAAGAACACTATCCCTACCGTGAAACATGGTGACGGGAGGCTGGGATGCTTCTCTGCTTCAGGGACTGGAAAACTTGTCAGAATAGAGAGCAAAATGGATGGTGCAGGATAAAGACAAATCTCGGAGGAAGACCTGCTGTAGTCTGCAAGAGACCTGGGACTCTCACATTTATATTCCAGCAGGACAATGGCCCACGGCATACAGCAAAAACCACATTGGAGTGGTTTAGAAACAAACAAACAAAATCTATGTCCTGGAGTGGCCCAGTCAAAGCCCCGACCTATTGTTATCATTATTGCATCGTTATTATTATTGATACCATTAATCATATTACACAATAGTTATTAAGATAACTGACTGGAGATGTCATCATGAGATAATTAAGTGACTGCCGATGTGATAAACATCAACAGTGAGAGCATTATCTCCAAGCTTCCCATTCCACCCCACCACCCCCACGCTGCCCGAACCCGTGTCCCAGCCCATGTGACTGGGGTGGGCAGCTGTTTGTTTTCCTCTTCGACTGACCTCCTGTGCTGACCACAGCGTGATAGCAGCCGGCTGCCCAATCACATTGCATGAATGGCATGGGAGGGGCATGGCAGCCAATGACCTTCAGTCTACCCCACCCCTCCCATACTGAGATGTCCAGTATTGCCATGGAGAGAGAACGTGGAGAACTGTGAGACTGTGCCAACCATACACACCAAGAAAGGACAATCCACTGAAGGGTATTTGAGTACATGCACACACTCTCTTTCTGTCTCACACAAATGCGCACACACACACACACACAGACACACACACACACACACACACACACACACACACACACACACAATCTCTCTTCTGGCTTCTCTCTCTCCCCTCTCTCTCTCTCTCTCTCTCACACACTCACACTCACTCTCTCTCTCTCTCTTTCTGTCGCACACACACACAATCTCTCTCTCTCTCTCTCTCTTTCTGTCGCACACACACACAATCTGTTACACTAAAACACTATCCCCCTCTTTGGTCTCTCTCTCTCTCTCTCTCTCTTCTCTTTCTGTCACACACACACACTCTCTCTCTCTCTCTCTCTCTCTCTCTCTCTCTCTCTCTTTCTGTCGCACACACACACACAATCTGTCACACTAAAACACTATCCCCCTCTTCTCTCTCTCTCTCTCTCTCACACACACACACACTCTCTCTCTCTCTATGCTCTCTCTTCCTTTCTCGCAGATTTGTGATTCGTGTTTTTTGGTTACCATGGCTAAGGCTGCGCTAGTGTCACTGACAGAGAGTGAACCTTCCCCTGTCTGCTGGAGTCACGCAGCACGAGGCCTACCGCAGCACGAGCCCTTCCGCCCGACGCCGGCCTCTCTGCCGCACTCACTCTCTCCTCTCTCGCTGCCGAGTCCCCAATCTGAATGCAACAAAGCTCGTCAAAACACAAGGGGAGGGGGGATCTACAAAGTAAAATATGACAGCCTTCATTAATAACGAACATAACAAATGCAAATATTTGTTTTAATAACTGCTGCAATTTAGACCGCTATAATGCAGAGCGTAGGCTAGCCTACAACTTATAAATCTCAGTTTTGGAGACGTGCTGGCTGATTGGAAGGCACTAAAATGGTTTTATTGCATTAATCAGACACCATAATAAGGGACAAACGAGACGAGTTGTACCAATGAAACATTTATGAGTTTCGGCAGTATTTTCTTTTAATACGCTGTATAAAGTTTTGCAGTTTTGGTAACAGGTAGACTATGCGATAAATTAATTGGGGATTGGTCCTAAACGGTCGTAATGACAGTTGATGATAATAATAATTAAAAAATTAATTCGTTCATTTAATAAAGTGATTAACCCTACCTTATTACAGCTTTGATACTGGAGAAATGTAACGGCATTAAACAATCTATGCATACATCACTAAGTATTTATTTTCGAAGCGTGAAATTGTTTAAGGCCGTCTCTTGAAAGGTTTCGGTGGATTTAAGCATATCCAACCTTTAAAAACGAGAAACGAGTTCAATTTAGTCTATAAAGAACGAACCGATTCCCTAAGTAGCGGCTTGCCGATGTAGCAAATAAAACCAGCTAAATATGTATCTCAGCTATATATATATATATATGAACATTTAGATTCTCTTAAATATATGCCTTAAACGTAGGCTATATAAAATAAGTGATTTAATGAAACAATGGAAAACAGTTTCGGAATTGCCGCGATCAAGTCAGACATCCATCGAAGCTAAGCGCTCAGCCAAGGCAGTTCCATTGGTTTTCTGACGTCATTGTTGAACGCGGAAAGCCAGGCCTAGAGTCCCGTCCACGAATTCTATTGGCTGATGCATAGATGACGTAACAATGGGCATTCCACAGGCGTTGTATAAAACTCCACCCGTTAGGGTGGGTGAACTTGGGCAAAATGGCAGCAACTTCTACTAACGTTTCCAGCAATGGAACCAACGGTAGAAAGGGCCTTGAAGAGAGCAGACAGAGGGCCATCGACTATGCCGCTCGCCATCAGTTCTACCAAAGTGACTGCGTGAAGCAGTTCCACCGAGCCCTGTTGCTGACAGAGACCCTGAACGACAGCAGGCTGCAGAATGAGCTGAACCAGAGGATCAAGAAGGCCAACGACGAGGACACGCGGAAGTTCATGGCCGAGATCCGCCGCGGAGAGATGGCGGCCGTGGAGCAGGAGCAGCAGAGGGCGAAGCGTCGCGAGTCGGACTCGAAGGCGCACGTCGACTTCCTGAGGCGGCAGATGCAGGAGAGGGAGGACCTACGCCACCAGCAGAAGCTGGCCAAGCAGCAGGAGACGCAGAAGTCCAAGCAGCTCTGGCAGCAGTGCGAGGGGGACAGGAGGGCGCTCCGGCAGAGGCAGCACGAGGACAAGATGACCGCCCGGAACGAGTACCTCCAGTGCATGGCCGAGAAGCGCAGCAACGCGGCGGACGACCACCGCGAGGAGGCGGAGGCGGAGGCAGCCCGGCAGCGCTGCGTCGGCGAGAAGGACCGGTGGACGAGCGCGGTGAACGAGCGCCTGGCGGACAGGCTCCGGCGGAGGGAGCGCCGCAGCGAGGCGGTGGGGGCGCGGCTGGCAGCGCAGGAGCGCGAGCGCGCGGGAGAGCAGGACGCGCTGGACGCCGCGGCCATGGCGGGGGCCCTGGCCAGGAAGGAGGAGCGCTTCAGCCAGGAGCAGAGCCGCCAGAGCCGCGCGCAGAGCGACCTGGCGAGCGCCATGGCGGCCCAGCGGGACCACCGGCGGCGCGAGCGGCAGCGGCGGGCGTCGGAGGAGCGGCGGCAGGGGCAGGCCACGCTCGGCGGCAACCGGGAGGCGGACCGGGCGCACTGGGAGACGGAGAGGCAGGCGGCGCAGAGGCAGAGGGAGGCGCGCGCCACCATGAACGCCGCGCTCGACCGGCAGGTGGCGGAGAAGAGGCTGCAGGAGGAGGCCCGCCGGCAGGCCGAGAGCGACTTCCACCGGAAGAACCTGGAGCTGCTGGCGCAGGAGGACCTGCAGTTCCGGCGCTACGCCGAGGGGGTCATCGGCGCGGCGCAGGGCCGCGAGCGCAACACCGTGCCCATGCGCAAGGCCGCCGAGAGGGGGCGCGGCATGGGCGTGGGGCCCATTTCCGGAGGGATACGGGCCAACTACCTGGTGCCCGGGGCCACCAGGGCGCAGATGCCCGAGTACGTGGACAGAACGGCACAGGACATCGCCCGGCTCTACAGCAACGCCACGAGCGAGTCAACCGGGGTGAGGCTCGGCTTCATCTGGTGAATGTTTCGGAGGAGCGCTTCTGAAGCTGGACTGCTGAAGCCAATCTGAAGCCAATCTGCTCTGCAAACGCTGACGTCTGACGCTACCACCACTCCAATGTCTCTTTCGTTACCCTGCGACTGGGTGTATGAATGTCTGTGTTGTACATACATATAAAAAACATAATTCACCTCTGTTGTTATTTCCTTATTCTAATGCTCTTTTGCTTCAGCTGAAGCTGCCAGCGCGCAGGAATGCTGCTATGTTATTTTAAAATTCGAAAAAAATCTATCAAGAAAAGTCTGTGCAGCATCGACGCACCCGATTAGTGTTACTACTGCCACACTGTTTGTGTACAGTTTTATCTGTGAGACAAAGATGATATATATTTATTTCAAAGGTACCAGAGGAAGATGGTGCCAAAGTATAATCTCGATAGGTGGTTATTTAAAACAGTGAAGCAATGCGATAATCCAGTCGAATTGAATCATTGATTGACAGTTAACTGTAGCCCCACCCATTTTTGACATCTCAATGCCCAATTGTCCAATCACTTGCAGAGTGTGGGTATTCAGGGAGACTAGCGTGATTAGGTACCATTCCTTATGTACAAAAGGGGCACACAGGGCTGGGTCCATTCCTGAAACTGAATCTGCGCGCAGGGAGTAAATGGCTGCGAGTCAGGTATGCAACTATTTGACATGATGTCACTCCCTGTGTGTGCCACCAAGTGAGCGCCTACCACAAGAACAGGCTCAGTGGTGCCGGAGGGGTTTTTATGACCTTTATACTTCTCTGTTCACTTCTCTCTCTTTTCATTTCTTCCTTCACTTCCTTCTTGCTTTAGTTTAGCCAATTTAGACCACCCCAGTCCAGACTGCCTTCCAAATTCATCTGTAGCTCAGCAGGGCAGTCAAGAGTCAGGTTTTTCAATGAATTTTTTTAATGAATTGAGCGTGCAATTAGGAGGAAAAAAATCAGAAATAAATTATTTTAAAAATAGAGTCAAGTTTTATGAACCCGATAATGGGTGGAGCTATAATGGGCTGTCAATCATTGACTTGTATTAACCAATTAAAATGTTTTTATCCCCTACAGTAAAGCACAATCATTGGTTGAGAACAGTGGGTCACTGATAGCTCCACCCATTTTTGACCATTATTCATTTGAGGCAGCCCAGCCAGAAGCATCACACTTCTGCGGTACCGAATTATTTTGGTGACCCTGGGATGATAACCTTCAAAGGAAAGTTGTAATCCTTACACAAATATAACTACTTCTTTAACCGCCTTCTAATGGGAGTGAAAGATCTGGAGTTATAGCTCCACCTATAATGGGCTGTCAATCATTGACTTGTATTAACCAATTAAAATGTTTTTCTCCCCTACAGTAAAGCACAATCATTGGTTGAGAACAGTGAGTCACTGATAGCTCCACCCATTTTTGACCATTATTCATTTGAGGCAGCCCAGCCAGAAGCATCACACTTCTGCGGTACCGAATTATTTTGGTGACCCTGGGATGATAACCTTCAAAGGAAAGTTGTAATCCTTACACAAACATAACTACTTCTTTAACCGCCTTCTAATGGGAGTGAAAGATCTGGAGTTTCTTCAGAAAAGAGTTTACAAATGCATACCAGAAGGGGGTCATTCTCCAGTTATGATGTAAACTATATAATTTGTCAATTGGACTGCAAAGCAAATGAAGTAATAAGTGCATTAGATGTGAGATATGACATCTTACACCAGGGTTACGCAAATCTGGCCCACGGATACAAAATCCGGTCCTGGTTTTCCTTTCTCGCAGGTAGTTAACACTACCTCTGCATTGAATAGCAATAGAAATATGGTAGAATGTCCCATATTCGGTTTGAAATTGCATGTTCAATATATTCAGTTATTGCTCAGGTTTACCACAGCACCAAATCAATAATTTGCAATAATCTGTTAATGATTTGCTGTGATTTTTTTTCAGAATTCAGAACCAGAAAGTGATTCTGGGGGAGGGACACTGAGTCTGTCCTTCAACACTAAACCCATAGACCAGGCGCTCTTCAAATCTGACCCATGAATCCAAATCCAGTCCTGGTTTTCCTTTCTCTCAGGTAGTTAATTGAACAATTAGTGCAACTGATTGGCCAGAGTGTCTTCACACCTGACTCCCAGGTAAAGGGAGGGTGGAAAAACAGCAGCGCTCAGCCCACGAACCATGGAGTAACCTTTACCTTTGTACCTTAAACAACTCCAGATAGAACGGCTATCTGGGTGAGGTCTTGAGTGATCCACCTTGGTGTGTGGGGGAAAAAAAGGCTCAGAAACAGATCGGCTTCTTCAGTGAATTTTATTCAACTTATTTCAGGCCCATGAAAAAACGGCACAGAACTAAAAGCACTGATTTGTCAGCGTGTGGGGCCGTGTGCTGCAGGATCATTTACACACACTGCGGTCAGCCGACAATCTGACCACACCGCTGCGGAGACTGTATTTAACGAGCCACCAAATCAGCTACAGATAAACGTCCACTTTAAAATGCAGAGGGGACAGATTTCAAACAGCTGCTTTTGGCTGTGTGTTTGTGCTCGCGTGTGTGTGTGTTTGTGTTTGCCCATGTGTATGCGTGTGTGTGTGTGTGTGAGTTGTTTTGACGTATACGCATGTGTTTTTATCGCTGTTTTGATCATTTCCTGGTCCAGTTCAGACACTCTGACAGAGATCGAACAGGCAGGCGGCCGCCGGGAGAACAGCCGGAACACGGGTCTCGTTTTAGCGACCGACAAAAGCTCAGCCACATCACAGCGATGTAGACGTCTGCGCGATTCTACCCAGAATCCACCGGCAAAACAGCAACGAATACTGGCAACAGAACGGAGGACACATCCACCTGAGTATTTCATATAAAGATCAATATCGACGCACAAAAAACGTAAAGGTAAGTAAGGCCACTGAGGACGTCTTTTCAGAGGAAACTTTTACTACCCGCTACCATCTTCTTAGGCATTAGAGTCTATTCAAAATGTTTTTCGTCTTTTTTTTCTAACCATTAAAACATGGAAATTAATGCGTCACAATCACATAGGCACTCTCTTTAAATTAGATAGAATTTTGTTGGAATATATAAAATATGTTGAGCAAAGCCACGCATGTTACTCAGGCGCGGGTACGAAGGAAGTCAGAAAGTTACGGGCGTCAGAAAGCCGCGTGGGACGAGAGCGAACGGGAGGGGCTTCACGTCCGGAGACGTTTATTGGGCACTCTGTCACAAGACAGCGCCCCCTCCTGGCAAAAGGACTCGTTGAAGTTCTCCTTTCCACACGAATGGTGGTGTCCGTTTCCCTCGCAAGCCATCTGCACAGCAAAAAAAACAAAAACAAAAAACTGTCTCAATAAACGTTTAGGTCAAACTATACATTCCGTAAAAGGTCGACAGCACTAATACTTCAAAGTGTTGTTGCTAAATACATTTGGAAAATGTCGGATGTTGTTATGAAGTTGATCACCCGCATTTCTTTGACTTTTTTGTTTGAGTTTCATTCCATGAATGCCTCTTGGTGACAGAACAATCTTCATGATAATGAGTTAGTCTTCCACTGTAATTATGCCTGTGTGCATCTCTATGTTTTTATGCATGTGTGTGTGCGTGTGTGTGTGTATATGTGTGTGTCTCTATGTTTTTATGCGTGTGTGTGTGTGTGTTTTGCCAAAAGTATAGGAATGTGATAACGTGAAGACACACTCTTAAACAGGGCAATGAGATGCCTACAGAACGTTTTTTGTTACCGTTCATGTTTCTGCAAGTCAGTTAAACAGAAAAGTAAATGTAAATGTTAAAACAAAAGGCAGAATCTAAAGTTGGGTGTACATGTGTCCCTCTCATTTACTTGGGAGCTTTTTCAGTAAGAACGTGCATGGGGTGGTGGACCACGGGAGCCGTAGCGGTCCAAGCAATTCGCCCAAGTTGCCCACAGCAGCCGCGGTTCAAAACCCGGCTACGCCAGCCCGGCTCTGGCCAGGAGCCCCGATTGGCTGTCTGCCCCAGGGGGAGGGAGAGCCGCCAAGGAGCGGAAGGGGCGACCTTGTAAGACAGTTGGGCGAAATCCGTCTTGGAATCAGGCAGATCATCGCCAGCCTAGGGGGGAACTAGCTTGTCCCGTAGACAAAAACAACGTGTGGTGTGAAAAGGGTTCAGGTTCTCCATGCTTCCCTCACAATGCCACAGAGAATTTATCTCCTCTCGCTAAAAAAAACATGAACTGACTTGCAGAAACACGAGTGGTCCCACACCGTGTACTTCCTTGCTCCGGGCAGGCATGGCGAGCACGCGTCCACGTTGCAGGTTTGAGTCCAAACCGAGGCACGGATGCACAGGAGCACGGACAGAGCGCAGTTTCGACCATGCATTGATCCCTGCTCCAATGAGAACACACCCTGTGATCGATTCCCTGGAGGGAATGAGAGCATGGCAGCGTTGGGAATCTTGTGATTCCCTGGAGTGGAATTCCCGTGGTTCTGTGTGGCTCAGTAGGTAGAGCGTGGTTCTGTGTGTCTCAGTAGGTAGAGCGTGGTTCTGTGTGGCTCAGTAGGTAGAGTGTGGTTCTGTGTGGCTCAGTAGGTAGAGCGTGGTTCTGTGTGGCTCAGTAGGTAGAGTGTGGTTCTGTGTGGCTCAGTAGGTAGAGCATGGCGTTGGCAATGCTTAGGTTGTGGGTTCAATTCTCACTAGTGCCACATATACTGAAAATGTATACATTCACTACTGTAAGTCGCTTTGGATAAAAGCGTCTGCTAAATGGCATATATGTGAGTGAATGAGAGCGTGCCAGCGCTGGGAATCTGCAGTAGTGGCGACGGCTTACAGCTCCTCGTTTGCTGGTCCCGTTCTCAGAGGCGATGATGCTGTGCGTCTGCAGCCCTGTCGCCTTTTCAATCACTGCAAGAGAAACCACTGAATCAGGACAGGACCAGTGAATCACTGAATCAGGACAGGACCAGTGAATCACTGAATCAGGACAGGACCAGTGAATCACTGAATCACTGAATCAGGACAAGACCAGTGAATCACTGAATCACTGAATCAGGACAGGAGCAGTGAATCACTGAATCAGGACAGGACCAGTGAATTACTGAATCACTGAATCAGGACAGGACCAGTGAATCACTGAATCACTGAATCAGGACAGGATCAGTGAATCACTGAATCAGGACAGGACCAGTGAATCACTGAATCACTGAATCAGGACAGGACCAGTGAATCACTGAATTACTGAATCAGGACAGGACCAGTGAATCACTGAATCACTGAATCAGGACAGGACCAGTGAATCACTGAATCAGCTCAGAACGGGTTAAGTTACTGGTGTTACGGGGGTACATCCCGGACACAACGCTCCCCGGCCCCGTCCCGCCCAGGGCCTGGTGCACCTGTGAGAATGTGGTCGATCTGGTCACCTGTGAGAATGTGGCTCAATCTGGTCACCTGTGAGAATGTGCTCAATCTGGTCACCTGTGAGAATGTGGTCGATCTTGTCCACAGCGAACCTCGCGTCCTCGGCGGTGAAGCACATCGGCGGCTTGAACTTCAGCACGTTCCTGTGAGGTCCGTCAGCGCTGAGGAGAACATGCTGCTCCTTCAGCCTGGGAGAGAGGGAAGGAGGGAGGAGAGAGAGAGAGAGAGAGATAGAAAGAGAGAGAGAGAGAGAGAGGGAGGGAGCCCTGGGGTTACCCCGGTAACAATCCAGATACGAGTTATCAATGTCTGACTGACTGACCTGATCGACAACACCAAAGCAAACCAATACACGGGCTGCCGTAGATGCACTGGGTGCTGCCAGTTAGTCAGGTTCACATTTTAAGCAGTGACTGTGGGGAGTGACTGCCCCTGCACCCCCCCCCCCTCACTTGTAAATGACTTCCTGGGCCTCCGCCGTCGCTGGCGTCCTCTTCACACGATCCCTCACCAGCTCCACTCCCACGAACAGGCCGACGCCCCTGCGGAACAGGGAGACACCGCGGTGACCTTTCACCCTTGCCACCACTTTGGGGGTTTTGGCTATACAGTAACCCTATTTTTTTTTCCCCCAGATCTCGCGCATGCGCATTTGGGCGTTTGCCACTATCTGGGCTAGGGTTACGGCCAGGGTTAGCGTGAGGGTGCTATCTAGCCATGACCGCGTAAGACAGCTGGAACGAGGGTTGGGCGCTTTTTGTCGTTAGTTTGGGGACTCACTCAAACCCTGCGAGAGTTGGACAAAATAGGGGAAAATAGGGTTACTGTCTAGCAGGTGCTCGAGCCCTCACGCTCATCCAGAACTGGGGAGCGGGGGCGGAGTCAATCAGAGAGGCACGCGGCCAATCCCTGGAGAGGGGAGGCGTGTCTAAACCCCTCCCTGGAGAGGAGCCCAACGGGGCAGAGACCCAAAGTACAGCGCAGGCCGTGGAGACACCCGCCCCGTGAGGGCAGCGACCGTTAATCACGACTGTGTTTGTACAAGCGCTGCTGTCCAATCTAAACATTGGGAGTCTGAGCCGAATACACTTTCAGGACTGACATTATATTTACAAACTGGGGGTAAAAACAACAAGAAAAAGAAAAACGTGATTTGTTGACGTGACGCTGGCGCTGGGCCGGCAGAGAGAGTTTTGGCGGTGTGCCAGGGTGAGATGATTGACAGGTCTAAATTGAGGCTTGAGGGAGGTGGCGTTAATTAGGGAGCGCGCGGGAAACGCCTAACGTCTCTCGGGGCAACAGACGTCTTCGGTTCCCACATCATATCAGAACCCGACGAACTCTGAACTCTGAACTCTGAACCCTGTGGCTGCCGCGGGGGTCGATCTGTTCAGATCCCAAGCGAGAGAGAGAGAGAGAGCTCTCAAATGCAGCGCGTGAGTTCACAGAGCTCAGAGCCGGTGGAAAAGCCACCCCAGGACCTGAGGGAGTTGAGCCGTCTGCGTGCCAGCGCTCAGCTGAGGACGAGACGTTCACCTGAGAAGCAGGTATCACTGTCGCAGTGCTGAGTTACCCGGGCCAAGAGCCCGCTCACGTAAGCCTGCAGTTCAAGGGGGAGGGGGGGGGGTTCCTCTTACCTGATGTCCCCGATAAGGGGGTGCTTCTCCTTCTGACCAATCAGAAGCTGGGTTAGGTAGTTCCCCACGCGCAGCGCGTTGCCACGGAGATCCTCCCTCTCGATCACGTCCAGGACGGCGAGGCCGATGGCACAGGACACCGGGTTCCCGCCGAACTGTGGGGCAGAGACACCGTCAGGGAGGGGTCAGATCACACACACACACACACACACACACACACACACACACACACACACACACACACACACACACACACACACACACACACACACACACACACAGACACGCACACACACACACACACACACACACACACAGAGACACGCACACAGACACGCACACACACACACACACACGCACACGCACACACACACACACAGACACAGACACACACACACACAGACACACACGCACACACACACACACACATGCACACACACACACACACAGTGACACACACACACACACACGCACTGTGTTGAAGTACTCCATGCCGCTGGAGCTGAAGGCCTCTGCGATCTCGTGTGTGGTGACCACGCAGGACATGGGGTGCCCGTTGCCGATGGGCTTGCCCATGGTGACGATGTCGGGCACGAAGTCCGCGCCCTGCAGCTGGAAGGCCCAGAAGTGGGCGCCCACGCGGCCGAAGCCCACCTGCACCTCGTCGGCGATGAAGACCCCGCCCGCTCGCCGCACATGCCTGCGGTGGAGAGGGAGAGTGCAGTGGCACGGACACACCACCAGGTGTCTGCAGCCCGGGACGAGGCTTCGAGGCAGCACACGCCACCCGCTCACTCACGCTCGCTCACGCGATACTGATATCGCCACAAATGTTTTACATCTACTGCAGATCGATAATATCAAACAGTAATCTTAAATCCTCGTTGCAGTTTTTGGAAAACAGGCCTACACATTTGCTAATATGCATTGTTTTAAATTGTAGCAAGCATTGTGACTGACAAACATTTGTTTCTAAACAACAGCAAGTCTAGCAACATTCATTACGGTACATTTTAACTGGCAGGTACACAAGCGGAGATCGGTTTTGTACAACAGTCTTGAAATGTTCATTTCGATTTGCATGCCATGACAAGAAAGCAAAGCAAGTTCACAAGATTGTGCAGAAGGAACAAGCAGTGAAACGGAAATACACTAGCAGTCAAAAAGAGTTGCACCAGCGCACACCTACACGGAGCTACCATTTCTGAAGCGATGAGTTCATTTGTGAGACGAGCACAGGCGTAATATTTTAGAGGCACAACTATATTTTGTCGCGGAAACGTTCCAAATATTGCTCTGGGAGTGATTGGAAAATGTACATTTTCCAAAGCTCAATTTTAGAATTATCGCTGCAAGTTAAACACTGCCATTTAGAAAAATTATAACAATTGTATTTTTTACCTTTATAGTTATGGCTACGGTAATCTGTCCATCATAGTCACCTGACTTTAATCCCACTGTATGCCTTTAGGAGAACCATTTATATTTCGTCTTTATTTCACGCTTTTACACCCTTTTTCTCCCAATTTCTTGTGCTTCTTAAGCTGCTGGAACCTGTCTCATAATTTCGGGAGAGCGTAGACAAGACCGCAATCTCCTCCAAAACACGTGATGTCAGCCACCACTTCTTCTCACTCCGCAGTCAAGTTAAGCTCGCACGGACGTGAGTCGGAGGAAGACGCTTCAAGTTCAGCTTTATAATGGCAGACTGTGGGCGCCTGATTAACCAGCTTGTGTGCGACGATACAAGGACAACCCGGACAACAGAATCCCTCCCTCTCTGGGCGACACAACCGCCAGTTATGCTTCGGCCCTCAGGGCTACTGGCCACAGTCGGCACTGGCACCGTCTGGATTTGATATCAGACTCATCCGCACACTTTTACAGTGTCTTAACAGGATGCAGACCGTGGGGCTCATCCACACTCTAGAAGTGTCTTAACAGGATGCAGACCGTGGGGCTCATCCACAGACTAGAACAGTGTCTTAACAGGATGCAGACCGTGGGGCTCATCCACAGACTAGAACAGTGTCTTAACAGGATGCAGACCGTGGGGCTCATCCACACACTAGAACAGTGTCTTAACAGGATGCAGATCGTGGGGCTCATCCATACACTAGAACAGCGTCTTAACAGGATGCAGACCGTGGGGCCCATCCACACACTAGAACAGTGTCTTAACAGGATGAGCCTCCCGAATGGCCCCTCCCTTTGGGGTTCATGTATTTGCACGTGGGACCCTGCCAGGGTTTGAGTAAAGTAAACAACACCTGGGATACGCCACCAGAGGAAATTCCTCCAGACCCTGTCTATCAACATGCCAACTGTGTCAGAAGTCACCACTGAAGCCTTAAGGGCGTCAAGTGATTTATGACGAGTTCTACGTATCGATCCCCTGTCGGATTAGCGCTTCTTTTGACTGCTAGTGTAGCATTGATATATATTTTTTTAACGTAATGCAGGTTGTTTTTTTTACATTGCGTAACAATTGCAGACCCCCAACGCAGAGTGAACGAAGGCGAACTCCTCTTACGTACTGTGCCACTTTCTGGAAGTAGCCCCGAGGAGGAATGACCTGCCCTCCACAGCTTTGTAGCGACTCGGCAATAAAAGCAGCAATCTACACAAGAGAAGACCACATGAAAACTGTACATCGCCAGGGTGACCGTGAGCAGCGTAGGGACGAGGAGGGGGGGTCTGTGATCCTCTTGCCGTCCTCCCCCTCCGGGCTCGCCCAATCAAAGCAGCTCTCGGCACATTCGGGCCTTGTTTCAGTTTTTTGTCTGTCTGGTTTTTTGTTTGTTTGTTTTGTTGTTTTCTGCACGACACAGGGTAAAAGGGAGACCTGCGGAAAGGGCGCACGTGTGTGTGTCTGCTCTCTCTCGGGAGATCGACACTCTGTCAGAGACACCATGAGGGAGAGTTTGTAAACAGGTCCGGGGCTGCCGAAGGGCCTTTTCCCATCCATCTGCATTCCCAGCATGTCTCGCTCTCGGCCCTCGCGACTCCGCGCCCCCCCTCCCCCGCACCAGGGGCTGCTCTCTCTCTCTCTCTCTCTCTCTCTCTCTGGAAGAAAGCGTTAGGCCGCCGTCCGCCTGGAACAAAGGGTTAGGGCCCCCGATGGTGCCGAACGTCTGGAGCCTGTAAAGCAGTTTGAGGGGCACCCCCACCACCCCGCCCCCACCACCCTGCCCCCCATCCCCCCGGGCCCACCTGCGAAAGACAAAACAACAGTAGAGAAGGAAGGGGCGAGAAAAGGGGGGGAAAAAAAGGGAAGAGAAGTAAAACTGTCCATTAGTAAAAAAATATATTTTTAAAAATAAATATATAAATACATTTACAATGAATATGTGAATAAAGAGCAGCAAAAACAAGAACAGGCTCTACCCCCCCTGCCCCCCGGCCCCCGCCCGCTCTCTGGGGTTAGGAAGACAGTTAATTTGTGTTAGTGAGAAAGGACGGGATCATTTCTGACAACCGGCCAAACCTTAGGCAATTAAACAGAAACGACACCGTCACAACAACAACAACAACAACAACAACAATACACGTCAACAGCTCAAGGAGTGCAGACCATTGGGAAAGGCTCACAAAACCTGCAATCCAACTCCCTGCCAACGTGACCTGGTCGCTCCAGTGGAAGACACCGGTGGACATGGTGGGTCCAACTACAGGTAACTACGAAAATAAAGGCAACACTTGGGGCGGGGGCACTGTGGCCCGGGCTCGTAGAGACCCAGCTGAGCGTGGGGGAGGGGGGATCTGGGCCTATCCGCTGGCACCCCGCCCTGATCGACACTCGCGGTACTGCACCCACTTAAAGGATCCCTCATTTAGTCAAGTGTTTCCTTTATTTTGGCAGTTACCTGTATCTCTCGTCCAACAGCAGCCCAATGCTGTTTCAGTAAATGGCACGCTGCATTTCCCCAAATAGTTTCTCTTCAATCAGGTCACCAGTGTTTGCAAGTGTTGGCAAGGTCCCAATCAATTTCTCCCAAAACAGATGCTTTGGAATAATATAATATATGCCATTTAGCAGACGCTTTTATCCAAGTGAATGGATACATTTTTCAGTATATGTGGCCCCAGTGGGAATCGAACCCACAACCTAAGCATTGCCAACGCCATGCTCTACCTACTGAGCCACACAAGTGAGACTTGGAAGACAAGTGAGGCTAGCACATGGGGTCAGATCGCCCCAATTCCAACTACAGGCGTTGGGCGCCTGGTTGGACCACAACTAATATGCCCAAACCAAGAGGTGACTGCCAAAATTAAGGCAACACTTTGGTAACCCGGAGGGAGGGGGACAGGACACAACCCCCCCTGGCCCGGGCTAGGAGAGTCCCAGCTGGCCAGAGGGGCACTCGTAGGAAAGGGGTGAAAGGGGTGGACACTCGCAGTACTGCACCTGTTAAAGTAGATGACCTCCTCTCATTTACTCAAGTGTTGCCTCCATTTTGGCAGCTACCTGTATGACTGTCAATCAGCAGCCTGCATTGGCCAGGGATTGGTACACGGAAATAGCCAACAATTAGTCACATGTTGGTGACCAAACCAAGGGACATCTTGGATTATTTTTGCTGAGCCATTGCTGGTGGCAAATTTTGGGGAAATTATGACAAGCAGATCCATTGCTGGACCATTGATAAAACTGGCATGTGGCCGATATTGGAGCAACAAGGTCACGTTCATTGGGTAGTGGTGCTTTCAGATTTTCAGGTCAGAAATCTTGTGGATGATGCACTGACAACAAGATTTGAGACTCTCTCAATGGACACAGTTTGAGCTACAGACAAATACTTTCAAACAATACATGGGCACAATACATCTGTGAAACAGGACAATAGGTGTTTGACTAACGACTAAGTTAAGAACACTAAACAAAATCATTACCTAAATACATAAATACCACCTATGTGTATCAGATGTGATTAAACGATTATTCGCCAATCGACTGAACTTGAAGGTGCTGGGCCAGTTAAGGCTCAACAGAGCATGTGCGAGTGCTGCTTGTGTCAAGTCTGACCCGTATGAACCACCTATAAGACTCCGCCCTCCAGAGCTAAACGCTATGATTGGTTCAGACCAGTGCCAGTCACTGGTAATGGAAGGGGGTAGCTCCACCCATTCCGGGGTTCCCGAGGCAGGGGGCGGCGGCCTACCGTTCGGCCTTTCTTGTGGGCTCCCTGGAGGATCTTGTGGACCTCGTCCGAGTACGCAGTGGCAGGGTCTGGGTGGTCCTCACGGTACTTCCCTCTGTAGATATCAGGGCTGGGTGCCTGAGGAGGGTGAACAGCTGTCGTTACACTCTACTCTACTCCCCCTCTCCCTCTCCCTCTCCCTCTCCCTCTCCCTCTCCCTCTCCTCTCCCTCTCCCTCCCCTCACCGTCACACCCCCGGGACTGGGGAGGCTCACTGTTGATCTCCGCTGTCAACTATTTATTATGACGAATCAGCAAGGGGTATCTTACCGGGTGCTCTGACAGCCAGCCAATGAAAAGCACTTCAGAAAACCTGAAGCACAAATCGAAAGCTATTATCCTTAGCAAGAAAACATTTAAATAATTAGTATTGTCGATCTTATCGTTTTTACAGAAATATAGTTTGACCTAAACTTTTATTGAGACTGTTTTATCGTGACATCACTAGATTAAGTAAACCCTTGGCTCACTGTCCGATTAAATTAGTTGGTAAAAAAAAAAAAGGATAATAGCTTTCGATTTGTGCTTCAGGATTTCTGTAGTACTTTCCATGAGGTGCCATGACACCAAAAAAAGGAGGGGGCTATAATTAGTGGTCAATCACAAACTTGTTTGAACCAATCAAGGGTTTTGCTCTTCACAACAAAGCACAATGATTGGTTCAAACAAGTCAGTGATTTACTGGTAGCTCCACCCATTTGAATGGAACTGGCACATTCTAAACCATTGGCAATAACACATTTCATTTGTTGTACAGCTCACAATAATAATTGTAAAAAAATATTTCATGAATTACTGTGCGTGGGAAAATGATTGAAACCTCTGCCCCCTGCCCCCAGCACCCCCTCCCCGACCTCCACCGCCCTCCAAAAAGGAGCTGTTGTGATCTCAGTTTAAAAAGAAAGAATCCGATATCCAGAGTCACAAAACAAGAATAGCAAACAGGTCCCGGGAGGCCTCCTGAGTCCTTGCCAACAGACACGGGGTGTTTTTTACAGTCTGCCAGGATGAATAATGAATAACGCCGGTGCTTGGCTTGAGTGATTAGGACCCCAGCGGGGAACGGAGCAGACTCGCGTATCGGGCTCTCTCTTCACAGAACCGACCGTGGCAGACTGAGTCTGCAGCCTAGCGCGCGGCACAATATGTCCGCTCTCGGCACCGAGAAAGCACGCTGCATTACTGCCCAGTATAGGTTTTAAGTGCGGTTTAAGTGTGGTTTAAGTGCGGTTTAAGTGAGGTTTAAGTGTGGTTTAAGCAGTTTAAGTGTGGTTTAAGTGCAGTTTAAGTGTGGTTTAAGTGAAGTTTAAGTGAGGTTTTAAGTTAAGTTTAAGTGAGGTTTAAGTGCGGTTTATACAGTATGCAGTTAGCTGCTCAGGATTTCTTTTCACAATATTGTCGGTATATGAGAGAGGGACAGTATGCCGATACTAGGTCATTGGTTCAGGGTTCCGTGTTCTCTCTGGCCTAAATCTCTGACTTGTCAGAGGACTGAATGTCGGAAGTCGAAGCGTCCGCATGTCGCGATTAGTCACATATTCTGTGCGATATTCTTTCTGCCTGAAAATGGAGAACTGATTGCCGGTTGGACATAACAATGATCATTTACAAACATAACATTCACTGTTGAAAGCAGGACTAAAAGTCCTATTTTTGTTACAGGTATTCAACGGCTAAGCTGAATTACCTCTTGAGGTGTTAAACAAACATTTTGATAATAATATCATGTTGTCTGGCTTTATCTGGTCTCTCTCGCTCTCTTTCGGCTGGTAACCTTATATTTAATTGCTTGTTTAAATTTTAAGTAGTGAACCTACGCTCACAAGTGACTGCATGATATATATTTTTGGCTTCTCGTCGAATATCTTGTTTGTAAAAAAACATTTAATCCTGAATATGATTTGGAGTTCATTTTGAGTTGATTCTATCAGTTTAAAGTTTAATGTTCAATTAACCCGTCTACGAATTATAATCTTTGATAATTGCTCATGATTTACATTTGCGTCATATTTTCAGACATTTACCATTTGGAGCCTCCTGTTCCTTGTTCCCTTGGGTTAACCTTCAGAGGGGCAACCTGCTCTAAGGGGAGAATGAGCTGTACTGTAGCTCTGTAGCTGGACTCAGAGGGGTTATTGTCTTGCCTGGCGATATCCAGTCCAGAAGACGACTGTACTCTTCTAAATTACAGCTCCTGGCGTTGCCGTATTGCTTTTCACAAGCTGTGGTGAGACGGACAGCGGTCTACGCAATGGTCATCACCGCTCTACCTGCTCGATGACAGAAGAGGCTTTGCACCAAATCCGGTGAAGGACTGGACGGGGGGGGGGGGGGCTCACCACGTGCACAGATTGGTCCTGTCCGGATCCTCCCAGCTGGTGGAACTTGTACGGGCTGATGGCGATGAGGGACGACACATGACCATGGTAGGCGCTGGAAGGAGGTCACATGTGACACGTCAGCCAATCAATAACAACGAACACGACTCTCCAGCCCTCTGAGCCCACGGTGAAGAAAATCAGCTCATGAGACAAAGCACTGGGGGGGGGGGGGGGAAGGAATCATTTCAATTTAGGATTAGGGAGGAGGAATCATTTCAATTTGTATATTTTACATATCTTGGATATTTGTATATGAAATACAAGGCTGTGCAGGTGACAGCTTGAAGACCCACACGACACACACAATATGCGCATGTGAGACGTATTATTTCATGTACGTTGTTATATATTAAATACTGTTACACATCGTTGTGTCTTATATATTTACACTTATGCATCTCCCTGGGGGACACTGCATGAAAATGATTTCTGATTCAATAAGATTCCAATAGCTCAAGGCCAGAAGCATAGCTCAAGTGTACAGCAGAATGGTTGGTCCGATATGAGTGTGGCTGCCTATCAGGGACGCGGTTCGAACCCCGAAAACTCTGCCAGACCGGACCTGGCCGTTAGCCCCGATCGGGGACGGCATTTGGCTGTCCGCTCCTGAGGGAGGGGGGAGGGTGAGCCGGCACATGTTCGTCGGGGAGCGGAAGGGCGTCCGTGGTCGGGTTCCGTCTCGGAGGAGGCGGATCTGCCGGCGCGGGAAATTGGCTCGTTACCCGGAGGACGGGCGGCAGACTCGTGGGGGAGGGTGAATTGAGATAAATAGAGGGTATAATTGGCAACCCATTTGGGAGAAAAATGGGGAAAAAAATGTAAACTATAAATAAATAAAAAAAAGGTATACAGCAGAAAAACAAAATGGCTCCAGACCGTGGCCTCCTTTCATAAAAAAAAAAACCCCACAAACGGACCAGACACCAGTGCCAACTCCGCTTCATTTGTTTCCTTATTTGTGTAGTTCGCAGAAATGTAAGAAATCACACAGCGACGGGAGGAAAAACATGTTTTTGTGGAAAACGCCCGATGCAGAGTCGGCAGTTTTTCCTCACTGCCACTGTGTGAAAGCACATGGCGGCCGGTCGCTTGGCCGATAGACATCAGGCCGTAGGCTATTTGCTATACATTTTTATTGTCTAATAAAGTAAACTCTCAGTCCTGGGGGCCGCGGTGGCTGCAGGTATTTGCTCCAGCCGATCACTGACCACACCTGATCTCACTGATTAGTGAACCCCCTCAGTTTAAGAGGTGAGCTCATCGATATCAGGCGGTTCAGCTGATTGGTTAGAGCAGATACCTGCAGCCACTGCAGCCTGTAGGACCGAGAGCTGAGTATATTATTATTATTATATTATATTAGACAAAAAAACATTCATAGCAAATGTGCCACCAGGGGTGTGTTCAGCAGCAGCAAAAAAAACTTTAAAAGTTTGATCAAGCGGAAACGGTGCCGTATTGAGCGTGCAGTTGTAGGGCGTTGTAAACCGTCATTTGCTGTGATGGGCGACTGCGTACGTGTGTGTGTTCGTGTGCGTGTGTGTGTATAACACTGATTCTTAAATATCAGTCAACCGCTGCCTCTGTGGTACAGCCCCGACATGCACGCCAAACTGGAGCAAGGTTCCCACGAGGTCACGGCAAAACCGTGCGCGGGTGTTCAGTAGCAACCGTAGAAAAATGTAACAAAACATTTCTGCCCAAATAAATGAATAATTCATCAGCCTGTACTGGTTCCCAGGAGAATACCGGGGGACACAGGAATACCGCCTGCCCCTCCCGACCCCCCCAAAAATGTAGGATCTTCTAAAATGTCATTGGGGATATTTCATATACAAAATAATATAACATATATGGGAGTTGATGCTAGCTGGGGGATTTTAAAAGGAAGAACAGAGGGGAATGTTTTGGGGAAAATATGTAGATCGAAGAAGGGCGACTTCGTGGAAATATTTCACAAGCATATGGCAACAGGGCACATTGCCCGACTGACTGTCAACTCCAGGGTTGGGCAACGCTGTGAAATATTTATTCTTTGTGTTTGTCCTCCTCTCGTTCTTCCTCATTTTTTCACCATCGTAGGTTAGAGGGAAAACAAGAGCGAAGATCCTGCTCTTCAAAGCACATACACCAAAACACCCAACCCCTCTGAAATATGCACACAAATAATTGGTACCTGCCATATTTCCATGAGGCGTGGAACCTATGGGCCTTGCAACATAATAATAATATTAATAATAATTAAAAAACTTTATTTGTACAACACCTGTCCTTTCATACACAGACTGCAGCTCAAAGTGCATTGCAGTCAGCACTTTCACATTACAATACAGCCATATGAGGGCAGGTTCAAGCTGGGCGGGGCGTTTGAGGACATTGGGGGGGTAGGCCGGGGCCTTTTTGGATTCCCAAAAGTGTCAGAGTGTGGAGAGAAAAAAGTATGTACAATTATTTTAAAATAAAACAAGAGATATACATAAAAGGTGTAATAGAAGATGGCAGTTGTAGTAAAATGTGGTGTTGGCTTTAATGAGGCGCTGATACAGTAGTCCCCTGGTGTTGCAGAGGAGAGCGGTGTTGACTTACTGGTCCAGGGTGATGATGTCTTTGTGCCCGGTGTACTGCCAGGCGAGTCTCAGGGCCAGGTCATTGGCCTCAGATCTGAGGAGGTCAGAGGCCAGAGGCCAGAGGTCAGTCAGAGGTCACAGGTCACAGTTACAGACCACCGCTGTCAAGGACTATGGTCGCCAACCGTTCTGCGTCAGCTGGGACGTCCCACATTTCAGTCAAAGACAGTTTTCCCCTCGTACGGACCGGCCTTGGGTCCTACATTTCCCTGTGTCCTGCAAATTTGACCTGTCACCTGCAGGTGATTGAAGAAAAAGAAACTGCTAGACACTCCAAAATAAAGGGATCCTTTAAACAGGCGCGGTACCGCGAGTGACCGGGCCGTTTCACTGTTGTGCATGATTACCGTGCACGACAAAAGCAACTAATTTGATGACCCTCCCCCTCCCTAATGTTGTGTCCTGTATCCTGGCAAAGGAACGTTAGCTAACCTAGTCTGGACAGAAATCCCCCACCTCAAAACCAGAAGGGACTAACACAGTTGAACTTTGAGCACGAGCAGTTAAATAACAAAATAACAACATTTAAATCTATACTGTAGCTGCTAAATTAGGATCTAGAATCTAACCAACATAAATATGACACTAAGCATCAATTTAAAGTCAAAAGTACCTCCAGCAAAGTACTGAAGGCCAAGAGGAACAGCCAGGTAGCGATAGCAGCACCGCCTACACGTCTCGATATGTGATGTCATTTCTGGCACAGCGACGGCAGTTTGTTCCGCTTGGCCTTCGGTGCTTTGGACTTTAAATCGATGTCAGGAACCTAAATCATCTTCATATGCAATGCTAACATTTATTCAGACTACTTTAGGGGTAAGTGCAGAGGTGTTTTTACGATCAGTAGTTTTTATGAGTTTTTAGCATTGTACGTAGCAATTACACTCACTTGAGTTACATTACAATGCCGGTTTTTCCTGAACATAAACATACAAAGAACAGCACGTAATCCCACGCATGCACAGGGACAAACGCACGCACGCACACACGCACGCATGCACGCACGCACACACACAAAGACAATAAAATAATTTACTAGAACAGTGCCTTAACAGGATGCAGACCGTGGGGCTCATCCACACACTAGAACAGCGTCTTAACAGGATGCAGACCGTGGGGCTCATCCACACACTGAAACAGTGTCTTAACAGGATGCAGACCGTGGGGCTCATCCACACACTAGAACAGTGCCTTAACAGGATGCAGACCGTGGGGCTCATCCACACACTAGAACAGTGTCTTAACAGGATGCAGACCGTGGGGCTCATCCACACACTAGAACAGTGTCTTAACAGGATGCAGACCGTGGGGCTCATCCACACACCAGAACAGTGTCTTAACAGGATGCAGAGGCTCATCCACACACTAGAACAGTGTCTTAACAGGATGCAGAGCGTGGGGCTCATCCACACACTAGAACAGTGTCTTAAAGGGATGCAGACCGTGGGGCTCATCCACACACTAGAACAGTGTCTTAACAGGATGCAGACCGTGGGGCTCATCCACACACTAGAACAGTGCCTTAACAGGATGCAGACCGTGGGGCTCATCCACACACTAGAACAGTGCCTAAACAGGATGCAGACCATGGGGCTCATGCACACACTAGAATAGTGCCTTAACATTCACTGCTGTAATTTGCTTTGGATAACAGCGTTTGCTAAATGGTATATGTTATGTCACAGAGCATACAGACTTGACACATTGCAGAGCAACATACTGCTTACATTACGTGACACCTGCAGTATCTAGGTTACGGAGGTGAGGGGGATGTGAATGATTTCCCACAGGCCTGGATAATACTTCGCATGTGCGTACATTCCACAAAGGACATCTGGAGGCTGGCTCTGAGCCAAAGAGGCGGGCATGATTTCCGCTGACGGCGGCATGGCCGACGCCCTCTCCCTTCCTCTCTCTTTCTTTCTGAAGGGGCTGCTTAAAGGCTCGAGTGTAGAGGCCAGGAGAAAATATCACGTGAGAGGCACTGACAGTGACACACTGAAAGAGAGGGGGTGACACGGCATCAACAAAGTTTCCATGTGAGGACAGCCTGGAAAAGGCCATGTAGAACACCACACAGAGGTGTGGTGCATCATGGGAACAGGCATTGACCTTCTCCCTCTATCTTCCTCTCATTTTCTCCCGCTCTTCCCCTTTCTCAGTCTCTCTGGTCTCCCTCGCTCTCTTGTCTCAATCTCACCCTCTATTCTCACTCCCCCCCCTCTCCCCTCCCCCCTCCCTCATTTCTCCCCCTCCCGTCCCCTTCTCTCCCCCTCCCATCCCCTCCCTCTCTCCCTCTCTCCCTCTCCCCCTCTCTCGCGTCGTGTGTGTTGGACACACAGTCCTGACACACAGCAGGTCAAGTGAGTTTGTCATGTTGCTCTGACATGTTTGTCATGTTGCTCTGTCACTTTTTTAGCCAGGTACAGACTCGCAAACGCACAAGCACGCACGCATGCACAGAAATGCATACACACACGCAGGCACGCAAACACACACACACACACTCGCACACACACACACACACTCGCACACACACCCACCCAGAGTTGACGAAGTAGCAGACGGAGAGCTTGTCGGGCAGCGTGGCCTGCAGCCGCTCGGCGTAATGGACCAGGTTGTCGTGCAGGAAGCGGGAGTTGGTGTTGAGGAGTTCCATCTGCCGCGTCCCGGCGCTCACCACGTCCGGATGGCTGTGGCCCACTGTGGAGAAACGACACACGAGGCCGGGCGCGTGGCGGTCAGGGAGAAGGGACCTGTGAACCCCCAGCCGCGGGTTCGATCCTCAGGCCTGCTGCCGGACCCCTCTGGGTAATGTTTAAGCTGGGTGAACTGACCTAGAGGAGAACGTCCACTAAGCAGTTAATGATCATGTGAGATTGCCTGGGGGGGATGTGTTTTTGTACCTGAAAGATGTGCCAGACAAGAGCCATACACTGACAAGGAGGAAGAAACACTAATCCTTATGTAAGCGTAGAGCAGCCCCGGTGCAGTTTATGTTAGATTATTCCACAGTTACAGTTCGGGGTCTGAACTTGACATTACACCGGGGGTGTCAGAGTCCAGCCCTGGAGGGGCCGCAGTGTCTGCAGGTTTAACTCCAGCCATGGAGGGGCCACAGTGTCTGCAGATTTAACTCCAGTCCTGGAGGGGCCGCAGTATCTGCAGGTTTAACTCCAGTTCTGGAGGGGCCACAGTGTCTGCAGGTTTAACTCCAGTCCTGGAGGGCCGCAGTGTCTGCAGGTTTAACTCCAGCCCTGGAGGGGCCGCAGTGTCTGCAGGTTTAACTCCAGTCCTGGAGGACCATAATAATCAGGTTTTTGGTATCAGTTTGATTGTGATTCAGTTCAGTCACTGATTGGCCAAAGAGCCCACACGCATTGTTCCCATTGGCTGCTGATTGAAAGGATGAATTGAAACCACCAAAACCTGACAAGCATAACATTTTTAAAAATAATACATAAAAAAATGTAAAAAGCAGCACGCTCTTTATTCAAATTTATGGAAAAGCACTCTGGGCCTCAGACAGTTCTGCCATCGGCGCCCGTCTCTCGTACGGATTTGTCTTTGGGGTTTTGGCATTAGATGCTGGAAAAAAACACGCACGTCCAAAATGTCAGACAGGTGAGCAGAGCAGCAAGACCAAAGAAAGGTCTCTGTCAGACCAGGTGTGAAACATTACTCGTCATTCGCGCGAACAAACGAACTGCGCTTGGCAGCAAACAGGGTGCCTGAGCCTGATTCCTCACATACAGTCGACTGCTTTGTTTGGCAGCCGTTTGAGATTTTTTTGGACGATCGTGTTTTTCCCGTTACCTAATGCCTAAATCCCTCTCTCCACAGTCCACTGGTTGGACTTGTAATCCAATCGAAGAGTGCTTTTCCAAAACTGTGGTTCCGTGTGGCTCAGTAGGTAGAGCACGGCGCTGACAACACTTAGGTTGTGGGTTTGGGGTTCGATTCCCATTGGGACTGCATATACTGAAAAATGCATTCACTACTGTGAGTCGCTTTGGATAAAAGCGTCCGCTAAATGGCATTTGTAAAAACCACCTGTTGAGAAAATATTTTTTTGTTTATTTTAAATTGGTAGAGGTTTTTTTGTTGCATTTTATCACGTTTTAATACTTAAATTCCTATGAATAATAGTGCAAAAGTAAAACCGCAAATATCTAACCATTTATCAGAAAAATAATACCCACCTTGGGATAAAAAAGATGGTTTATCAAAACTGTGGACTGGTGAGTTTTGGAAAAACACTCTTCAATTACGCGCTGCCCTTCAGGGCTACTGGTCACAGTCAGCACTGACACGGTCTGGATTCAACACTGGAACACCACCTGTACTCATGATGGACACCAGGACCTCACCGGAGCGCAGTGGTGACAGGAAGGTGTGCTCACCGTGGGCGACGTTGTTGATGCAGTCCAGGTAGCGCTCTCCATTCTCATCGTACATGTACTGCCCTTTGGCCCGGACGATCTTGATTGGGTCATGGCTGAAGAAGACCTTGCACGATGGGCTGGGGGGGGGGAGAAAAGGGATGCAAGGTCGAAACGATGTGGAGCATCAACTCAGTTCGACATATGGGTAACTGCCAAAATAGAGGAAACACCAACACAAAGGGTTTTAATAGAGCCACCAGAACAGCTTCAGTGCGCCTTGGCATAGATTCTACAAGTATCTGGAACTCTATTGGAGGGATGCAACACCATTCTGGCACAAGAAATTCCATCATTTGGTGCTTTGTTGATGGTGGTGGAAAAGGCTGTCTCAGGCGCCACTCCAGAATCTCCCACAAGTGATCAATTGGGTTGAGATCTGGTGACTATGACGGCCAGGGAATATGGTTTACATCGTCAGTGTAAACCATTTCATGCTTGTCAAACCATTCAGTGATCACTCGTGCCCTGTGGATGGGGGCATTGTCATCCTGGAAGAGACCACTTCCATCAGGGTAGAAATGCTTCACCACAGGATGAAGGTGATCACTCAGAATGGCTTTGCATTTATTGGAGTTTAGCTTGCCCTCTAAGGGGCTGAGTGGACCTAAACCATGCCAGAAAAATGCACCCCACACCATAACAGAGCTGCAAGAACCCTTCATTTAATCAAGTGTTTCCTTTGTTTTGGCTGTTTCCTGTAGTCCAAAAAATGCAGGGCACGAGTCTCCTCATGAGTAGTACACAAGATTACAGCAGCAATATTTTGCAGGCAGAAATGACCCAGGGGCAGTCGAGGATGCAAACTTTAAGAGCTTGATCCATAACATCCCCGTGTTGTGCACGTGCACGTGCATACCAATTCAGAAAATCTGCAATATTGCACAGAAAGCTTGGGAAACTTTAGACACCAGCTTTATATATATATATTAAAAAAAAAAAAATTAAAAAAAAAAAAACAGGTTGACTCTCCCTGTAGTTTACACCAAACTAAAACAAGAGCTCAAGCTCCCTAAACAAAATTGAGATTTTGTTAAGGGGGTAAAACATAAGAGGAAGAATAAGGGCTCAGTCAAAGAGGACAGACTCGGCATTAAAAAGGTCTGGATGCGATTCTGCAGTCTCACAGCTCCCCTAGTGGTAAGTACGTAGATCACACCCTGCTCAGATTTGAGCCCCAAACCTCACTGAGAGCAGGCGGTAGGTCGCGACCCCGAATCTCACAGCACAGACACACAGCTCATGTTCCCTGGGCAGGACTGCCACATGATTAATGGTGTGTGTGCGTGTGCATTCATGTTTCACAAACATCTCTTACTGTTAACCCTTTTCATGCGGTTTCCATTTTGGCACAAAATATTTTCTAATCTATCCACGCCTTTTTGGAAAATTATTTGTAAATAAATGTCTTGTACGCTACAAACTCTGTTGTCCTTTTATTCAAATAAGCGGGTTCTACTGATTAAACAAATTTAAAAAAGGTATTGGTAGAGTCCTCCTAAACGATGGAATTTTCCCTTCTTGTGAAGTAAGAGTTGTGGTTCCAAAGTTTATGTCAATAACAATTTATTAACAAAGCAAAAACAGTCTCATTTACAGTACGCAACATACCGGGTAAAAGTCAAAATACAAAATGGTGTTCTTTTGAGTACAGGCTTTATACTACTCCTGAAATAAAATGCTGAAATAAAATGCTGGTTCCTCTCCACCAATCCGGTGGCAGGTAACCAAATGTTTGCTGTCACCTCTGTATGCATGTGAATGCCCTATTATTCCCTGGTCAAGCCATCACCCCCTTCGGCCATCCCCTTCAGCCATCACCCCCTTCAGCCATCACCCCCTCTTTGGCCCATTTCCAGTGCGTCTGTTACAGTTCAAGTCAACATCCAAGTACACAGAGGCAGGGGTGCATTTCCATTACAATAATAATACATTGTTCATGTTAATTCATTAGCTCGTGCCCTGTGATTGGCGGAGAGCCTCTGAGGTGGATAATTAAATACGACACCAGCACCACTTGCACCGAAGGAGAGAAAAATACATCTCTGCTCTTATTAGGAGCGCAGACCATTTTAGAAACAAAAGATGTAGTGGGGATTTTAATGTAAAAAATTGTTTTTAATGTGCTTGCTTGACCTCAGCAGAGAGAAGGGAGCTTCTTAACCGAAAGATAAATCACCGACGGTCTTTGGACACATTCTGGGAATGGTTAACCGGCCAGTGGACTTGGCCTGGGCAGTTTGCGTTGGTTTGATAAGTAGATCACGAATTACGTCAGACATGTACAATGGCTCTCGGCCATGGGCAGCTCCGTGGGCGGAGAGGGGGGGAAAACTCTCTAAATGAACAGACTGGCGTAACAGACCGGCAGCTCTCTGATCCGTTCATTAGCGCTGGGTTCAGCGAGGTTTCGTGAAACCAACAACGGGGTGAAGCTACATCACATGCACACCAGTGACCCACTGATTTGAACCGATCATTGCGCTTTGCTGTGGAAAGCATAAGGTTCATGAAAAGCTTACTCTCCCATCACCGCCTTCCACTGTACCCAGTCACCCAGTAACCCTTATGTTGGCATAGTTTATCCATCTCCTGAGTTCAATGGAAACCCACTTTAAGGACAAAAGGTGTTGTAAGGACAAAAGTTCATTCTAACCGAAGCATACCTTCCTGGATTAATCTGGCTCCACGTCACTCTAAAGTGACTTTTTCCACCATGGTAACACGATATAGCAGACACGGCAGCCAATAGCCAATGTCCTTCCCTGTTTACTGCATTTTAAGCATTCAAGACCTTTCAGGTAATCCTTCGTCAGAAGGCCTATTTGGCTTCATCCAGCATAACTTAAATCTTGTTTGATTGGATACCATTTGTCCTTAGTGACTCAGCAGTTTTAATTTTATGCAAGGGTGTGGGTTTTTTTTAATGTCCAAGTGAACTTGCAAAAGTTATGGGAGTGTGCATGTTATGTGAATTGTAACTGATACTGTGAAAACAAGTGATACTGAGGTACAGGTAACTGCCAAAATAAAAGAAACACTTGACTAAATGAAGGGTTGAAGGGTTCTGGGGTGGCTCTGTTATGGTGTGGGGTGCATTTTCCTGGCATGGTTTAACCAATTGGATGGCAATTTAAATGCCAATAAATACAAAGCCATTCTGAGTGATCACCTCCATCCTGTGGTGAAGCATTTCTATGCTGATGGGAGTGGTCTTTTCCAGGATGACAATGCCCCCATCCACAGGACACAAGTGGCCACTGAATAGCTGCACATTGAAGAATGCAACGCCCTATTAAGACACTTTACGTTGGTGTTTCCTTTATTTTGGCAGTCACCTGTATGCAACACAACCTAATTACAAGATCAACCCCCAAAAAAAGAAGTCGAATCGCACCGGACGAGTCTGATTAACTTCTGTTATATTGAGGCACTTTGAAACACTGGAGACGCACGCCTCACTCACATAAACTGGGTTCAATGGCATTGAGACTGTCTGTGTGGCCGTCTCCTTTCTCAATAGAGCTCTTTGGCTCTGTCCAATGAGGTAACTGGTTGAATGCACTGTAGCGTGCGCACGGTTTAACCGCCTAGTGCCCTCCAGTGCCCTCCAACCTTGTTTCATAAAGTTATCATTCGACGCTGAGATCTGAACATTGCAGATTGAGAACTTTCGGACTCCGATCACAGTTCAACAGGGCATTCGTTATCAGAGATAACCACCACCACCACCACCCAAAAAAAATATATTAAACGCTCTCCTTAAACCCCTGGAGTTGTGGTCCGTGACGTCGTCTCTCTTCATAAACGAAGGGAACGGACAGGACAGACCGCAGAGACCAGCGTTGCCAGATCCCTGTGAGTCTATCCCCCGAATTACTCTTCAAAATATCCCCCCCTATCTTCAATTGATTAAAAAAGAAAATTAAACACTATTACTGCAAACTGACGTGTAAAATTGCCCATTTTCCATTGACTGCCATACAGATTTACACTGAAACTCCCCCCAATAATTTTTGTGTTAGCATAATGGTTAAGGAACTGGGCTTGTAACGCAAAGGTTGCAGATTTGACCCCAGGTGGGGACTGCCGTTGTACCCTTGAGCAAGGTACTTAACCTGAATTGCTTCAGTAAAATATTCAGCTGTATAAATGGATTGTATGTAAAAGAAATGTAAACTGTGTAAGTCGCTCTGGATGAGAGTGTCTGCTAAATGCCTGTAATGTAATTTTGGGGGCTTAAAAACACAATCTGGCAACCCTGGCAATAACAAGGGCCAACTCAGAAGCCTGGTCGGGGCGGGGGGGTGAGGAGTGGGGAGATCGCATGCTATGTAGAGTATGCATGCCCTGGGACCTCTCCAACACCAGACTTGCCTGATGAATGGAGACTTGTATTTGACGGCTATAATTCACTTTACCCACAATTCCATGCGCACAGCTACAGCTGTGTCTGCGTCACCTGCGACACACATAATGATGGTTGTCAAATCAACGCAGCGCCGCCTAAATTACACCTTCAGCCTGTAGCCATTCCTACACACTCACGAAAAATCATCATGTAAATAAGGAAGTAAAAAAAACGTATTTTAAAGAACATTTTAAAGACAAATTTTAAACTATTTGCCACGAAAGGGCCATATAATTTATTCATTTTGAGAACGTTTCTGAAACGCGTCCTATACAGGCAACAGAAGTACCTTAAGTTAGCAACATTGACATTTGAAGCAGCCAGCCCCACTGATCTTAACATGTAATTTGCGATTCATAAACACCAGGTTGCACTCGGAGCAGGAATGCGGCCGAGTGCATCAAAACTGCGGGGGGGGAAGGAGAACTTTGAGAGACTGCGGGCACACGGAACGCATACCCACTTACACACCGAAAAACACCAACAAATACACGGGAAAATATGATCAGGTGCATCAGTTCCCTTTTTTAAAATCGATATACGCACTGACAACCTTTAAGTTGCATCGTATCGATTTAAAACTAACTGATATATAGCTGATAATGTTTTACCATGTTCATATTTTGTCAAAGACCGAGCATGTCATACTGGGACAGTAATCGCTTTGATATTACCTACAGTGGAGTGGAGTACAGTACAGAGTACAGTACAGCGCGCACGAAACACGGAGGAGATCCGCACAGCGCAACACACAAAGGAAACGTGAACGTCACGCACTGTACTCACATTTCCACACGTTCAAGCAACAGTTTCAAAAACAAACAAACTCAGGAGACCCCCCCCCCCCCCCCCTCCTCCTCTTACCCGACGTGCTTCTTCCTCAGTTCGATCGTCTTCAGTTTGTCGTAGGTTTCCGCCATCCTCGGGCTGGTGTTGCGTCTCGCAGCGTTCCCCACGGTCGGTCGGTCGCGCGCAGTCTGTACAGCAGAGCGAGGGCATCTGCGGCTCGAGCTGTCACGGGCTGGTTTTTATTCCCCTCCGGGGTCCGCGTTTCGGAGCCGGTCAAAACCTACCTTCTTTTTTCCTTTTTTGGCGACGCAACACCGCCCCCCGTGCGCGCCGTTCAGCGCACTCACGCGCACGTAGTCTCTGCGTGACTACATAATGCGATTAAATAAAAGCGCCGTTCCAGTGACAGGTCATTCGTGTTAATTTGATCATGCGTGAATAAGGCAGCGTGGGCGGGCCAAAGAGCAGGAGTCTCGATGCGGGATGAGTAACCTAAATTATTATTGTAATAACAATAATAATTATAATAACAATAATAAATAAATAAACACCAACGATACTACTAAAAACAAATACAAATGATTATTATTAATACTTGTCACCATGATGAATAATAACAATAAATAATACATTATTCACATGACATTACAGACCAATTAGAATTACATTTTGAACGGTTATAAAACAAACATTTTATTTGCCCAACAAACAGGATATACTGGAAATAAAGACATACAATATGAAATACATTAATATGAATGCATGAATTTACATTTATTTTGCTGGAGAAGTACAGTCTCAATGCAGCCAATAAAGAAACAACAAAATAAGAAAACAACTGCGCAGCTGCAGCCGGTCAAATCAAACAAACTTCAAGTGGCAATGACATCCATCTCAATCAGCACAAAAACAAATATGGCACGAGACTAAGGCGATGGCACACAGCTTGATTTCTGTATCATTATTTTCAGTTATATATGTATACGTATAAGTATATATCATAGGTATAACGAGTGGGGGGGACAAGTCCTCCCCCAATATTCAAAACAGTCATCTGTCCTTCCAATAATTTGTTGTGTGGTTAGGTCCATATATATATGTGTGTGTGTGTATATATATATATATATATACACACATACATATATATATATATATATAACTACCCGACGAGCGTAGCCAGGGGGTGATTTAGGGTTTAACCCCCCGCCCCCGAAATGTGATTTATGACCGTTCTGAACTGTTAATCTACTGCTGAACTATTCGTTCGCGCAACCTTTTACCCGGTCAACAACTCGTTCACGCGCACCCGCCTTCGCTTATAGATTCTCTCACACCCCCGGCCCCTTTCCCCCCTAAATGCATTTCTGTGTAGCGCTTCACGCCCATGAATAACTGGTGCAATGGCGTCAATGCACTTCCCTGTTTCAGAAGGAAACAAGGGTTTCATAAAGATAAGGAAATACATTTAAAAAACCTATTGACAGGGGATTGTCCCTTCGAATTCCCAAGCACAGCCTCGATTCAAAATTACAGCACAGTGCTTTCAACATAATCAGCGTGCAACAATGTAGGCTATGTATTGCATTATGTTGTAAAAAAAAAAAAAAAAAGTACGCAAACAAAACAGAAAATAGTTTGCGGTGAAAATGTTTGCATTTACAATTAAACCACCTGAAATCCTGCACATATTGAGAATGCATACAACACAACATGACGTTTATACATTCCGCACATCCTCGGACAAACATGTATTAATTTAGATGTGTGACGGTCTAATTGGCACATAGCACGTGAGAGGCCATTAACAATTGCAACCGATTGACCAACTTTAGAGCAGCTTTGAAACTAGTTTTCTTTTTTGGCCACAATACATTGGCTCCAGGCATGTCTTGCCTATATCACATACACAATGTATGTCTTTAAAATAAATACATCTAAAATGTACATCAGATATATTTAATCAAAAAGCTAAACATCATGTTTCGATTAGACACCAGCTGCAGGCTAAAGCATACAGACAAAATTGCAACAACCATATGAGTCTTTAGTACCCTCCTGCAGCTCAACAAATCAAACTAATATTGTAAAAATAATAATAATAATAATAATAAAAACGTACTATGGAAAACCTAAAGTACCATTTTGAATACGTATCCATGTGACGTCGACAGGCACCGGTCAATGAGCACACATTGTAACGTACTTAGACACGAGACTGACCAATTAAGTGAACGCATACACCAACGAAGAGGTTCACGACACTTATTTACGACGAGTCACTGCGTGCCACAGTCTGACCACTGGACAGTTTAAATAGTAAGGAATATGTTAGAACAGGGTACAGGGATACAGAAAAACGCTGCTGTGATAGCCAAAAAAATGTAAAAAGCTTCTCCATATCACAAGGAATGGCTGTTTGAAACAAAACAAAAAATGTAATAAGTAAAAAAAAACAATAATGCAGCTTTTAACAATAGCACAAATACAGAAATGTACAAATTTGTCACATGGTTAAAAAGGGCCCTCATTGGCTAGCTCACTGGGAGCCTCCTATGGTGCTCATGAGAAGATCTGACCCTTGCAGCAGCACTTCTGAGATAAAACAAAAAGCCTCTTAAAGGACCTGTTGATCAGATGATTATTCAAATAGCTTGTATTATATATATATTTTTAACTATTCCCCGTATGGAACATTTTCAGCGCGAGTCAGCTGTGGCTGGCCACCGTTGGTGTGAAGGCGTGCGAGCGGTTGGACACAACGATGGCCGCCAGCCTTTGACTGCGTCGGGTAAGATGTCAGTTACTCCGTTGCCAGGAGCGACCCGTCTGCTACCACTGGAATGTAGTGTTTGGTGGGACGTAACCAGGCCTGGCCAACACAGTGATGTTAGGCTGCACTGTGAAGCTTTGCAAGCCCTATGATTGGTGGAGAGCTCTCAGTCACCAACACCTGCAAACCAATAAAAATACTTCACTCAGGTGAAGCCATCGCCAGTCGCGGTGGCGCAACGGGAAAAGGCACTCACCCTGAGTGCAGGTTGCCCAACTGTACCTGCCCGGGTCTGGCCGGCAGTCCTGTTCGGGGGTGGTGATTGGCTGTCGGCCCCAGGGGGAGGGGCAGGGGGAGGGGCAGGGACAGCCTTCACTCAAAGACTCCAGGCCATACCAGGGGCAGCTGTGGCACACAACTGCCCCTGGCATCACTCAGAGAGGGAGGGTTTCGGTAGGCAGCATATTCCCCCGCCTCATTGTCCACAGGTTGCGTACAGGGCAGTCCCCAGCGCAGGCTCAGCTGGTGAACAGCAGGTACAGTTAGCTGTACACATGCTAGTCTGTGCTTTCCTCAATTCATGGAGTGTCATAGCGATGGGACAGGCTTAGAATTGCCACTGGAATTGGGAGGAGAAATTAAACAATGGGGGGGAGGGAGGGAGGGAAAGATATTGTTGCTCTCTCTATGGCAACACTATGGTTGGCTCAAAGTGGTGGGTCGTTGCTAATGCTAACACATGATGGCTCCTCGCTAACGCTAACGTTAAATCAACACAATCCTCGTTTACGCGCCCTTCATGCTTTAATCAGAATGACAAACGTTTTCCTGCGGTGAAGTGGCTCCCTGCGTCATACTGCGGTTCGACGGGAGTCAGTGTGCAGACCCAGACCAGGAACCACGACTTCTAACAAGCACCCAGGAGAGAAGGCCAAGTCTAACCGCACAAACCAGGTGGCAAATATTGGTAAGCAAGTACAAACATTGGATTGAAACAGAATAATACATAATTACAGTAAAATATCAGCGATAATTTCTGAATAAAATTTTTTTTTTTTTAAATCAAGCGATACATCTTACGTACAGCTCCACATCTGGAAATAACCTATTCTACAAGTGGCGCCACAGAAACAAGGCATCATGGGATTGAATGAAACAGAGCCATCTTTAGGAGAGGGTAGAATCAATCAGTTTTGACAACTCAGGAAAATAAAAACAAAATCTGAAAATGTTCTTAGCTTTCTCCACAGATGCAGCACATAACTTAAAAAAAAATAAAAAAAATGTATTCACTGAAAATAGAAAATATTGTGAATTGTCAAATGAAGTCAATCACCTTCCAAACGAATCCCAATGAGAATACGCAAAAGACTAGTTTATGAGCGAGGACAGAGCTCTTCAACCGTAGTCCTGGAGGGCCGCAGGGCATAGCCGGTTTTCCTTTTCACCTTAACATTTTCATCCAGTTCAGACCCAAGAAAGCAGCTGAGGGAAGTCAACTGTGTAATCAACCGCTTTAGTTGCTCGATTAAGTGCTGACCGACAACGAAAAGCAGCAGCACCCAGCGGCCTTCACAGAAACAGGGTTGAAGAGCCCTGATCTAGAACGTTTCTGGAAAAATGTTCCACGCACAGTGAAATAAACGTCACAACATCAGTCTCACGATGGCATTAAAATAATCTAAACTTGAATAGAGTTAGTCTTAAAATGAGGTGTACAAGTCATACTTCTAAGAATTAGTCAGTCAAAGAAACAGGAATGTCCATTAGGAAGTGGAAGCTGTGTGAAAGACGGTCAGAAAACTCTGGAGGGGAAAAACGAAAGACAGGAGAAGACCGCAGAATTTAAACAGTAAAGTGACAGGCGATAAAAACTGCCATTTTGAAATACATCCATCTCAAGATGCACACTTTCTCAGACAGCTCCCAAATGTGGCTCTTGTGGTTATGCACTGACATTAATGTCAGCATGCAACGTTTTTCTTTTTCTTCCAATAAAATAAAAAAAATCTGCTATGCAAAATATCAATTTTTATGCAATGCAATTTCTCCTATGCAATTCATCATCTTTTAAGAAAATACAAGAACCATTCTTGAATGTAGACACTTACGGACAATGCAATACAGAGAATTTTAAAACGTCTTATTTTAATACTTCTCCACAAATATACTCAGTCCATACCAGCATGTTTGCAGCACAAAATATAGTTTGTGTCTGGATAATATCAAATCTTCAAAAACACACTATACATGAAAACGTAATGATCAGAAGACAACGAGCAGGATAGTACGATACATGGCAAGCTCTCTGTTCCTCAATAAACATACCTTCATTACTTCATATTCAGAGCACGGTAGAAATGTTCACGTCTCCAAAAAAAAAAAAAACGAGGCACCAAAGGCAATTATGCATGAATGAGAAGAAAAAAATAAAATAAAAAAAAGTCATGAGTCATTCCATCTGCAGCTCTCATTGGTTGGTTTAGAGGTTTCCTCTCATTGGTTGGTTTAGAGGTTTCCTTCTTCCTGTCCCACAAGCACCCTCTGAAAAAATCCTTTCCAAGAACAGGTCTCTTCCGTTCCACTGTCCAGAGCTCCAGTCAGGGCAGGTGCCCCAAAAAGGCCTCTTTGGCTGCAGAGAGTCCACGGCAGAGCTTGGGCTGAAGCCCCCAACTCTTTACAATCTAAGGGACCCCCCTCACCCCTCCCCCCCCGGAGCAAACGGACGGTCCCTCGGTCCAAAGTCCTCGCCAGCCTAGACAGTGGGCGGGGCCCCGTGCAGCAGCTTCCTGTGTGGAGCGCCGTTTCCGCGGTTTCGGCTTGAGACGGCGACGCGTTCCGGGACCCGGTCAAGGGGGGGACGCCACCGTGGCCGGCACGCTACCGCGAGGCACCCGCCGAAATAAAGAAAAGGAACTACCCCCATCCCAAACTTTCCGGGGATTTCAACGGTCGTCAAGCCACCAGCCATGGTGTGACTCCCTTTGAAGACGATGGAAGGAAAGAAGATCAACCAATCAACACCCTGCTTTTTTGTCTCTCCCCCCCCCTCCCCACCCGCCATTTTGTTGTGGTAAGTTGCAATGAACAGCTAGTTAGTGTTTGAGGGGAAGCCGCACATTTGACCACACCACAAAGCGAGACGCAAGTCCATCCACATATATTCACATGGTACCCATTCCTTCTTTGTTTGTTTGCATTTTGTAGTCGTGATGTTTTTAAGTCATTCGAGCAGGTGCTGTGTGGCAGGAATGGAAGATGTGAACTTGAGATGGACGCAAACACTGACATTCCTCAGTGAGTCTGATCCTGCCTCCATACTGAACTCATTTTCCCATGAGTCTCTGTGCTTTGGTCATGACCTCTACAGTCCTCCTTGACCTCTGTCCATGCAAGCAAGCTGGCAAACTATAGCTCAAGGCCCCATGCCGTGTGAGAACTCTGATTGGCTCCGTGTAACTCCACTCCACAATGCTGACGTGAAAGCGACGCACTTTTGTTACAAGACATGAGTGGAAGCAGCAACAATTAAAACAGCTCCAAGGAACGTTCTTTCATGTACATCTACATTTTCATTAAAAAAATTCAAAAACAAAAACAAAACAAACAAAAAAACTATAAATACAAATAAAAAATAAAATGAAGCATTATGTACAAACTCCATGCTTTTGGGGATTAGAGTGATCACTGCAAGAGAACACAAGAGACGGGACAGGTGACAGGGTTAATTCAGTGAACTGAGGCAGAGGTTTAACAGTGGAAGTGTGCATTGTGGACAGGCCTGAGGTGTTTATGTGTGACTGCTCAAAATAACGCCTCATACATTCACAATGGTCTTAAGCAGGTGAGGAACTGGTGAGGAACTGGTGAGGAACTGATAAACTGAAGCGGGTAAATGTCACGTTGCGTGTCACGGACTGTAGACTCTCTGGTCACCTGCGATAATGCTGCGCACAAACAATCATAAATAAAGTAAGCCGTGATCATATTTCTATGCTCTCTCCAGATAAAGGCCAGCTCTGCCACTGTAGTGGAGCGGAGCGGAGCGGAGCAGTGTGCTTCCTCTCTTCCCCACTGCACTTCCTCTCTTCCCCACTACACTTCCTCTCTTCCTCACTACACTTCCTCTCTTCCCCACTACACTTCCTCTCTTCCCCACTACACTTCCTCTCTTCCTCACTACACTTCCTCTCTTCCCTACTGCACTTCCTCTCTTCCTCACTGCGTTTCCTCACTCAACATCACTGGAGATGACCGATAACATCAGATAATATCAGAGCCAATCCCATCACGTTGGGAGTTCCCCCGATTGGTTGAAGAGAAGTGAGCCAATTCGTGAAGTCCCCATCAAAAAAGCTGCATACACTCGCCCCTCGATGGAATGACTGACACCCCTGATCTCACCCCAACCTCAGCTGATGTGCGAGTGTGCATTATTTTTTTTCTTCCCGATTTTACCCCGTTTTTCTCCCAATTTGGTAGCCAATTACTCCCGCTGTGCTTAGTTCAATCCCTCCCTCGTAGTTCGCTGCCGTAGCCCTGTGACCGGCAGTGACAAAGGCAAAGTGCTGCCTCCTCCGAGACAGCACTCGTTGTGCTGTCGACTGTAATTCCAGCACCCCAGAACCACTCCTGTGCGCAGCGAACTGTGTCGGCTTCCCTCCCCCCTCCCTGGGTCGAACCCCGGTCACCGTGGCCAGCGTCGGACGTTGAAACCACTAGACCACGCAGGAGGCCTGTGAGTGTGTATTCTGGTGCAAAACAGACACAGTGCATTTCCCTGGTGAATAATGTGACCCCCCCACTCCATACTTGAGACACTGTATAAACTTTGATATTGATAATAATAAACCTGGATGCATGTTGTCTTACACTCCTAAACTAACAGTAAGTGGGGGAATAACAGTTTATATTGTGTGTGGACTTTGCCAGGTGCATTATTTACCTTCTGCCAACATCCTGGCATCGGTAGACCATCAGGGCCCTGGGGCAATAAAGAAACAAGAGAAGAAATTTAGCCGTGTTTTTAAGCAACATGAACGACCTTGTATTGATTTCACAGCTGGCCGTTTCTCATAACTGAAATTAGAATCTTAAAACGGAAAAACAAGGTTATCAGGAAAAACCCAGAATCCAGTTCAAATTCACCAAGGCAGACACAAGCTGACATTCCATACGTTTTTTTCTTCTTTTCTTTCATAAATTATGAAAAATGAAACTTGCTGACCAATCCTGCATCAACAGAGCTGTATTCTGAACTTGAACTTGCTCAAGAATATCAAGGGGTACAATTTCCCTAGATATACGAGTCCTTTATTTAACCAGGTATTTAACCAACACAGTGATGACGTGGGGAATCAGAGTGGGCAGGGACTGTGTAGCCAATCAGATGCAGGGGATGATCAGGTGGTCAGATGTAGAGGGCCTGTACATTTGATGTGAAGGCAGGCTAAATTACATAACTGGAACATTGAATTTCTCAGATATTCAGCATTATGTGTGTATGTGTGCATGTGTGTTGTATGAGTGTATAAGTGTGTGTGTGTGTTGTATGAGTGCATAAGTGTGTGTGTGTGTATGTGTGTGTGTTGTATGAGTGTATAAGTGTGTGTGTTTGTTGTATGGGTGCATAAGTGTGTGTGTGTGTGTGTTTGTTGTATGAGTGTATAAGTGTGTGTGTGTTTGTTGTATGGGTGTATGTGTGTGTGTGTGTGTGTGTGTGTGTGTGTGTGTGTGTGTGTGTGTGTGCGCGTGTGAGTGAGTGTGTGTGTGTGTGAGTGTGTGTGAGTGTGTGTGAGTGAGTGTGTGTGCGTGTGAGGGGGAGGCCAGAGGGAGATTTTCCCATCATTCAGCAGTCATTCCTGTCGCAGCATAACATGAAACACTGCTACAGAAACAGCTGTGGGGAACTCTTAACCAGGCTGCTCATTCACTGAAATATCTGCCATTCCTCTTTTTCTTTCCTCAAAGCTATCTTCTTTTTATGTCCTTTTCCTGATAAGATACCAAAACAAGCTTGCCACTCCCAAGCAATAAGGCTGGATCTTTCAACACTACTCTTGGGTTACCTTCAGCCTCATCACAAGCTACAGATACATTACGAAATACATTTTACAATGCCAAACAGAAATTGTTCTCTGTTCCGACTATTATGTCTTCTCGATTTTGTAGAAAAGTGTACAGTGCTTTCCTAAAGTGTAACTCCTCCAAGAATCCCAAGATGTTGCAGATGCATTTGGTCGATCAATCGACTTGTTTGTTTCGAGTTTTGCGTTTCCCTTGGTGAGTGGCGGGCACATTCACACCGTATTAAATCATATTTGATTCTTCTCTCGTGATGATAAAACAGCTTCAGAACGAGCTGGAAATGGGCATTTCCTGAACATGTCTTCCTTTGGAGGCATTCAGTTATGAAAACAACCAACAAGAAATACCCGGACAGATGTATTCATGCTCTTACTTAAGATACTTACAGTAATCCAGGGGACCATCACATTCTTATTCGTTTATAAAAAATGCATTTCAGCGTGTCCTCGCGCCGATTGGTGACGAAACCGAGGCACGAGGCCAAAACGCAGCAATAAAATAACTTTTCGAGTTTGTGAACTCTCCCGCCAGGTGGTAAAACTACATCAGCTCATTTACTGCCTTGACCTTATCTGCAGAATGCCCGGAAACTTTTCTCAGCACTAAGCATGTTTCGAACCACAACGGACCTTGACATTAAGCTCGTCAGATTTCAGTTTCTAAATTGTTTATGAATGTAGAGTTTACTCAACAGTTTACTCGCTCTTTGGTTTCACACGGTTGTTATGCCAACCCTAAAATCATAGGACAAAGGCATGAAATTTTGAAATGTGAAAACACCTGTCTGAAACGCCCTGCATGTCTGAAAATGTGGTGGGGCCATGAAGGGAACCATTTAAGCTGTGGCGTGGGTGGCAGCGTAGTGCAATGGCCAGGGGCAACTGGTGCTTCTGAGAAACTGGGAGGCTGCAGGCTCACAGGCTCAATTCCCAGGCGGGGCACTGCCGTTTCATCCTCGAGCAAAAGGCACTTAACCGGAATTTCTTTAGTAAATATCCAGCTGTATTTCTGGATAGTATGTAAAAATTTGCGAGCTGTGTATATGCTGCTCTGGATAAGAGCGTCTGCTAAAAGCCTAAAATGTGTGTTGAAAAAGAAAGTACATCTAGGCTTGTCATTCCACCTACTGTCTTCAGTGTGCTTTGTCAAGCCTGGGCTTGAAAACCCCTACAGGTCTTTGCAAGGTCTTTTGCCATAGGCGATAATTATTATGTAATTTAAACTATCCTTTCGACTTGACACAGGGACGACCAAACCTTTGATAAAAATGCATGTGAAAGTGATAAGGCCACAGATGATAATGGAGGTGTGTGAAAACGAGCCATGGGAAGCCTGTGACCGGGGACACTGGATCTTTCAGTGCGGCTGAAGTTCCTGCCATTTTATGGGATGGCGTTGGTAACATGCGCGATTTCATGCACAAATATGAATCGCAGCAAAAACAGTGTCTGTATGAGCCATCCAGTGATGCATGTCAAGGTTAATTCCACTGCTTTTCCAGCAGAACGCCTTTTAGCGCACACTCTGGTTAACCACCATGCACTGCGTTCCATTTGTCACCTTTTCCGCAAGTCATACAGGGCCACAACATTTCATTTCAACCCCAAAAGAAAGGTCAAACAACCCCCCCCCCCCTTTAAAAACGTATTTGATGGAGATCAAAAAGGAACAAAATGGAGTCATAAAGCTTCTTCTTCTATGGTAATGCGCCAGCAAATTCTGCCCAATTGGTACAGGGACAGGGTCTAGGAGAGGAGGAGGTTACAGGGTAAGGGGGTCCATGCTTTTGTCTTCCTCTACAGCACAGGTGTCAAACTCATTCCATCGAGGGCCGAGTGTGTGCAGGTTTCTGTTGCAACCAATGCACTACACCAGGTGATTTCACCAATTAGCTCACTTCTTCAACTAAGGAGGAAACCTAATTGAAATCACCTGGTGTAATGCATTGGTTGCAACAGAAACCTGCACACACTCGGCCCTCGATGGAATGAGTTTGACACCCCTGATATACAGGATCGCAGTATTACAGGGAGACAGAGGAGAGGGGCTGAAGATTTAGGGTCCATTTTAGGATTAGTAGTTAGTTAGTGAAAGAGGTGAGAGAGAGTGTTAAATTATTATTTATATCTGTATATTTATAGATTTCCATATTAGTGACATTAGGGGTGAGCAGTTCCTTTAGGAGACGTTCTGCTTTGTGAAAGGCTGGAAAAGGCAGTGGGTGAGAGAGAGAGCTGAGAGGGGAGAGAGGGAGGGAGGGAGGGAGGGGAGAGAGGGAGAGAGAGGGAGGGAGGGAGGGGGAGGGAGAGGAGGGAGGGAGGGAGAGGAGGGAGGGGGAGGAGGAGGGGGAGGAGAGGGAGGGAGAGGGAGGGAGGGAGGGAGGCGGAGGGAGGGAGTGGAGCATGCGGTACTGGACGCTGATGCCACAGAGACCAGAACCCCCGTTTACACATGCATGAGCAGAATGGCTGTCCGTGCCGGGCCAGGGCGGGTCAGTTTTCCAGACCCGGGCCCCGGGGGTGAGGTCAGCAGGATGGGGGGGGGGCAGGGGGCATGCGATGGGGGTAGGTAGGAAAGAAAGAATACTGTACCAATTGGCAGGGGGCATCCAACCCGTCCAGGCCAGGCTGGCCTGGGTCACCTTTTTCACCTTTAAATCCCCGGAACCCCTGTTCACAAAGATTAACTGGGAGGGTTACTGGGAGAGGGGGGAGCACTCACGCCAAGGGGGCGGGCGGGTGGGGGAGGAGCAGCCCTGAGAGCTGCACCTGCCACCATCACACAGCCCTGGGGCGGGGTCAGAACACTGGGGGGTGTGTCTGGGCCACGTGGACGGCTATTAAACCCGATTGGCCGCCTCCGCTTTTGCTTGAATGCTAGCACAACGGCAGGTGCAGGATTCACTGAGTAACAAGCTGTGTTGTTTTGAAACCCCCCGCCCCCAAAAAAACAGGTGATAACCCTGAACACTGTTGTGCATTATTATGTACAGTTTTTGTTCCTCTCGTGTTGTTGAATTCAATCATTTTAACAGTTTCAATTATAATTTTCAGTAACACTGATCGAATGTGAATTTTCATGGGGTCTAGTAAAGGAGGGGTGCATATCGTTGCTGAGCACGGGCGCCGTAATGCACAGCATGTGGGGAAGAACAGGAGGGGCTATGAGTCAGGCCTGCCCCCTGGAGGCCAGATGCGGTCGGTGCGGCCGCAGTGGGCTGCTGCTCCTCTCCCCGGGGGGGGGTCCGCACCCGTACTTTCACCGCGCGGCGGCTGGCTTCCAGCTCTCACTGGGACATACCAATGGGCAGGGGGCATCTAATCCGGGAGCACCCTGTTCTCCTTTCTCTCCCTTGGGCCCCTTTTTGCCCTTCTTTCCCTTCTCCCCCTGCGGACACAATGGTACGGTCAAGACAACAAACTCTCACCAGAGCCCAGAGGCAAATTTATCACTTTTTTTTTTGATCCAACGAGGGTGACCATTTCATGATCTTTTTTTGTCGTTGTTTAATTCGTAGTTACAAGAAATCCCAAAATTTGATTTTAGCCAGTAAAACCCAACACATTACATGCACAGGTACTTAATCACTTACCGCCAGAGGCTTGAATCCGCTCGCTACCTTTAGCCAGTAAACCGACCTCTGAGAATCGAACGCACGAGGAACGAAGGCCGGAGCTCGGAAAAGTTTGTAACTTTGAAAGTGACGTCAAAATGCAGAATTTACTTTTAAAAATGTTTTATCCTTTATTGATTAGAATTGTTCCTTACAAGGCCTCCCCGTGTGGTCTAGTGGTTTCAACGTCCGACGCTGGCCACGGCGACCGGAGTTCGATTCCCCGTTCGATTCCCCCGTCGCGCCAAAGTCCGGGAGTGCCACTGGGGCGGCAATTGGCTGTCTGCCCCAGGGAGGGGGGAGGGAAGTTGACACAGTTCGCTGCGCACAGGAGTGGTTCTGGGGTGCTGGAATTACAGTCGACAGCACGACGAGTACTGTCTCGGAGGAGGCAGTGCTTCGCCATTGTCACTGCCGGTCACAGGGCTATGGCAGCAAACTACGAGGGAGGGCATTGAACTAAGACTAGTGGGAGTAATTGGCTACCAAATTGGGAGAAAAACGGGTAAAAAAATGTATTTTAAAAATTGTTCCTTACATTACTGTATCCTTATTATTATTATAATTTTTTTTTAAACATTGGCTGCTCTCATTTACCTATCCGGAAAGCAAACAAATTATATGCGTGTCTACTTACCATACACAGCATAGCTGATTCAACAGGGATCTCCTGTAAGGCATTGTGGTCGCTCACTGATCTTATCTACCTCGATGGGCAGACTACAGACTCAGCAGAATGAGCATAAATCTTCGAAAGGATTTGGCGATAATTCATTGCACCTTCACAATGGCATTGAGCAAAATGAATCATCACATGCCAAAAAACTGCCTCCGGTAATTTAATTTGATCTGAGAAATATTTTAGCTTCTGGGGGATTTTAAGACTTACTGTATATTACTGTATATTCATTATTTTTTTGTAGTTTGCCTTACAAGTACTGTATATGTAATGATTATTTATGATTATTTATTTAAGATAAAAGCAAAATCTTTATCCCAATTTTAGCCAATTTAATTCCTAAACTGGTCTCTTAGGCTCCATAGTGACGAGAAGCGGTCTCTTGCTGGCTGCGCGCTCTTCGTCCAAATTTGGGGATAAAGGAAGGGGAAAACGAAAAGGAGGTTCTAAACTTGAGACTTCTGCTTTCGGAACTTTCAAACTGGCAGAGTGCGGTGCGCCTCTGAGAACGTCCTGCGCTGGTCACCCTCGTTGGGCGAGACGGGATTAAGGGAGGCATTACCTCGACAGGGGGGGAGGGAGGACGCAGTAAAATTACAGTTAGGTAGGAGAACCCGGGGGAGCGGGAGGACATTTGGGAAAAAATTCACAGGATTAAAAAAAGGAGGGGGCGGGGTTCGGGAGAGGGGAGGGCAGGAAGAGGCCCAGAGGAAGGAGAAGGAGTAGCAGAGGTGACACCTCTAAGACACACACGCACACACACGCACAAACACACACAACGCACCCCAAAACTGTATCCATTTGCATTCAGAAAGACAGAGCATTCAGAAAAACCATTACATAGAGGGCAGTGTGGGAGATGAAGTCCAGATTTCAAGTGTTTGATTTATTTATCGTTTAACCAAAATTTTTCCCCAATCTGGAACGCCCAATTGTGTGTGCTCGTGGCATCACCGCGGCAACTTCCCCTGTCAATTCCCGAGAGCGCAGACGAGCGCGTGCTCTCCTCCGAGACGCGCCTGATGTCAGCTGCTGCTTCTTTTCACTCCGCGGTTCATCAGTGAGGCTCACAGACATGGACACTGAGTCAGAGGAGGGCCCTCCAGGCGCATCCTGAGCTTGATCCACACACTAGAACAGTGTCTTAACAGGATGCAGACCGTGGGGCTCTGCGGTTCAAAACCCGTCTCTGCCAGACTGACCCTGGCCATTAGCCCCGATCAAGGGTGGCATTTGGCTGTCCGAGGGACGGGGGAGGGTGGTCGGCAAGAACTCGCTGTGAAGCACGTAAGGGTGTCTCCAGAAAGGGGATCGGTGAGTTCCGTCTCGAAGGAGGCGGATCATCGCCGGCCTCGGAGAGTAGCTTGCCCCGTAGTGGGCAGGCTCGTGGGGGGGAGGGTTAATCGGAATAAACAGAGGGTATATAATTGGCTTCCAGATTGGGGAGAAAAAACTGGGAAAAATCTTAAACAAAATGTATAAAAGAAAAAAAGGCAATAGCGTTCTACAGGGACTCTGAATCACTGAATTGAAGTGATATTGACCCCTGTCGTATCCACTTGTTTTTAGAGTGGAACAAAGGGTTTAAAGCTATTAATTTTGCACACATTCCAGACGTGACACATTAAGAGGGATGCACATGCATGCAAACACAGAGAGGGACAGATGAGGTGGGGAATCATGACCCGCCTGCTGCCCATGGACAACCTTCCCAATGATAAAAATGTGCATTCAGACGACAATTATAGATTTACTTTGGCTGTTCATATTCCATACCAACCAGCCATGGCATTCAATTACAAAGTTGACAGCTGCCACTACTTTTCACACTGCAGTGTGCCCGAGAGACACGCCTCATTCACAGCGGTTGCAGACTGCAGACTGCAGTTGTGTGACTGACCACAGGGGTCGCTGTTGCACAGTGACATGGACAATCCTGCCCACTGAAATCCTCCGTTGCTAGGCAATCCTTTGGCCAATTAGGCACCGCCCTGAAGGTGGGCGCTGGCACGGCCAGGATTGGACACCAGACAAGGGGGGGGGGGGTCATCTGCACACTGAAATCCAGCGTTTTTGCACCCCAAAGCATCACATTTATATAAATTCACCTGCGTGAATTATTATTTGAGTTGCTTTGTGGGATTTGTAACGGTCAATTGTCCATGGGCAGCAGGGCTTTGTGAGTGAGGAAACTGAGGAAGCCAGAATCGTTTGATTACCTTTTCACCTCTTTCACCTGTATCACCTTTCTCTCCTGTTAAGCCTGGTATCCCCTGTAAAAGAAAACTCAGCTCATCACACACACACACACGCGCACACACACACACACACACACACACGCACACACTCATCACTCCCACACACACACACACACACACGCACACACACACACACACACACACACACACACACACACGCACACACACACACACGCACTCCACACACACACACACACACACACACACACACACACACACACACACACACGCACACGCACACACACGCACGCACACACACACACACACACACACACACACACACACACACACACACACACACACACACTCAGACACGCACGCACACACACACACACACACACACACACACACACACGCACACACACACACACACTCATCACTCCCACACACACACACACACACACACACACACACACACTCATCACTCCCACACACACACACACACACACGCACGCACACACACACACACACACACACACACACACACACACACTCAGACACGCACGCACACACAGACTCATCACTCCCACACACACACACACACACACACACACACACACGGACACACGCGTGCACACACACACACACACACACACACACACACACACACACACACACACACACACGCACACACACACACACACACACACACACACACACACACACACACACACACACCACACACAGTAACCCCCTCTTCCCCTCCCCTTTGGTGAAACATTTATCTATGAACACAGTTCCATTACTCTGACTGTCCAACACATCACACCACCGCTGAGCAGCAGTGATCCCACTCAGAAACTGCATCGCGGACCTAGAGAAAGACTCAGCGACACTCTCACGTTGAACTCATCGCAAAACAGCAAATAATTGAGCGGGCAACGTTCACATCTTCGCACAAGCGATGTGCAACAGGCGACACCGCCGTGAGTTGCTAGCGCTTGAGCGTGGCGCGGACAGACCTTGCAAACGATGTGCAAAAGGAAGAGAGGTAACCGTACTCACATCAGACCCCGGCGTGCCCAAGGCTCCCTACAACAGAAGGGAAGAGCACCTTTATTTCCATAACAACCATAGCAGGTATTTCAAATATTTAGCCTCTGGGTTGTGTGACAAATATATATACATCATCCTGAGGTTTGACAAAGAGCTAGTTGAAATGCACAGTGACAGTGGAAAGGGCAGCGAACACATTGTCTGCGGTCTGCACGCAGTAGGTAGGGCCTGCTGCCGATGCCTTTAACTTTAGAGCTCTCAGCGGAAAGAGGGGAAGCGTCTGCACCAGGGAGCACTAGGAGTAAAGGGCCCGGCCCTTCCTGTCAGGAACCGGCGACGCGACGGGAGAAGCGCCAAGGCTTATCGAAACAGGAAGTGAGATTTGACTCACAGGAAGTCCGTGAGGCCCACGGGGTCCCGTCTCCCCCTCCGCTCCCTTTTCACCCTGATGTGAGCAAACACAAAAACAACCGTCAACCACACTCACCACACACACAAAAACAGCCGTCAACCACACTCACCACACACACACACACCACACACCACACCACACACACACAGACACAGACACACAGACACACAGACACACAGACACACACACACACACACACACACAGCTGCAGGACCCAAAAACCCTGGTGATTTAAGTGATTTTGAGTTAACGGTGTCAATCAACTGCTTTAGTTGCTCAACTAAGTGCTGAGCACCAATAAAAAGCAGAACACACTGTGGCCCCTCCAGGACTGGAGTTAAACCTGCAGACACTGCGGCCCCCCAGGACTAGAGTTAAACCTGCAGACACTGCGGCCCCTCCAGAACCAGAGTTAAACCTGCAGACACTGCGGCCCCTCCAGAACTAGAGTTAAACCTGCAGACACTGCGGCCCTTCAGGACTGGAGTTAAACCTGCAGACACTGTGACCCCTCCAGAACTGGAGTTAAACCTGCAGACACTGCGGCCCTCCAGAACCAGGGTCGGAGAGCCCTGATACAGAGGAACCTACAAGATTGGGGTGGCAGTGGCTCAGGGGTTAGCGACACGGGCTGGTAAGCGGAGTGTTGCTGCTTTGAATCCCACACTGCCGAAGTGCCCTTGAGCAAGGCACTAAACCCATAAAACTGCTCCAGGGGCGCTGTACTATGGCTAACCCTGCGCTCGGACCTCTGTTAGGAGAGATATGCGGAAAGACAAACATGGCAGTAAAGAATATTACATTTGATTAAATTAGACAACGAATTAAACCTTGACAATCAGAACTGGCTGTCCCTTGCTTATCTCGCATGGGATAGGAAGGCAACATCCATCACTGCACACAATCCCCACATGTGAAGTGGACATTCTCCAAGGACGGGCATTTTAAATTGGCTTCCGAACTTTGCAGCCATTTTTGGCGGAGGACAGGTGAGGCGATGGCGACTGTTTCAGGACTTACTCTGTCTCCTTTGGGACCGGCCGGCCCAGATGGGCCAATGGGCCCGTCCATTCCCTGCAGAACGGAGAGGGGGTTAGAGAGACCCAACTACAATCTCACTCTCTACTACACACCCTCCACCCAGCTCCACTCTACAGTCATACGGGGGCAGAGACATGAGAGGCAGGGGAAGTGGTGAGGATGGAGGCTGGCCTGGACTTCCAGTGACCTGGGCTACACCTAGCTACAGTAACTATGCCAACCCGTCACGAAGCCGGAGATGGCCGAGGCTGCCATCAGTCGAGGGAAGTCCTGTTTTCCATCATATTCTCAACTCCTTCAATCCTTTGCCCTATATACTTGAAATATATCATTTGGGGTTTTAAGGTTGTATGGCTGATTAAAAAAAACCTTTGCGCGAGATGGCATTACTATACTTTAACGGCAGTGTATTTTACACAGTTGATCTACAGCGAAATGACTTTTGAGAATTAATATAATCTAAGACTAATCACAAATGGTCCCCATTGGACAATGGTCTTGTTTTATGGATCATGGAACGAAACTAGCCCAAAACGCCACGCATCTTAAAACGAACGCTGACTATCCATCTCAAACCGCGATGATTTACGCGATTGACATTCAAGCCTTTCTACCCCCCACGCTGAGGCAATGGTGACGTTTGCGACGCAGTTAACGAACGAGCGACTGTTAATTTCACATGAACAAAACTAAATGGAAATGGCAGACCGTGACAACTCTGCATCTCTCATGAAGAGCTCTGAACTTCACAACCAAGTTATAATATGATTCCATTGAACAACGATGGAGTAATCAAAATCTGAGCAGAGAGCAGAGAGCAGAGAGCAGAGAGCAGAGAGCAGAGAGCAGAGAGCTCATTCCAGCGACATAGATCAAGTGTCATGAGGAACCCTGGTAAAAGATCAATGTCTTTTTTTTCTTTTTCTTTTTTTTAAAGATTTTTCCCAGTTTTTCTCCCCAATCTGGAATCCAATTATTCCCTCTGTTTATTCTGATTAACCCTCCCCCCATGAACTCGCTGCCCGTCTCTACCGTGCAAGCTACTCTCTGAGGCCGGCGATGATCCGCCTCCTTCGAGACAGAACTCACTGACCCCCTTTCTGGAGACACCCTCACGTGCTGCAGTGTGACAGGTTAGTTTCGACATGCCATTATCTGGGACTGATTTGAGTTGGAGAAACAAGGACGATCAGATCGGTCAAATTCAATTGCACCTCTTGTTCTGTAAGTGTTATTTATATTATAACACCAGTTGGTTTAAAAAAAATCTATAATGTTTAGGAAAGGTCAAGGACGGGGGGGACGGACAATGTGACTTCCTCACCTGCAATGTTATTATCATTTGTAAACAACTAAAATGGTCACCTTGACCACCAATCGTTGCCATGATTCCAGTGTTCAGTGATTCATTTAAGTCACTAATTGGCTCAATTGTCCAGATGCCTTGTTTCCAAGGCCTAATCTGGCAGCTGATTTAAAAGGAAACCACAAAAACCTGGAGACACTGCGGAGGAGGTAGGGGGGTTGGTGGTGGGGGGTGGGGGGTTAGAGGACACACGACAGCCACTCACCATGTCTCCGGGTCGGCCATCCAAGCCCGATGCCCCCTACGTGGCGATGAGGGGGTGAGTGAGATGAACAGGGATATTAGTGCACAAATGAACAGGGAGATTAGTGCACAGGTGAACACAGTGAAACACTCACTACTGAAACCCCCCAAACAAATGAAGGTCCTGGCCCAGGCAGGCTGCAGGCTACACACTACAGGGTGACACTGGCACAGACATGAGGACGTGGGACGACAGGGGCGGAACTCAAAGGGGCCGTGGGATTATGGCTCTGGCGGAACAGCGGGAGACTCTGGCAGAAATTTCCAGAAAATTGGGTGGCACCACTGAACTGACACACTATAACACAGGGAAGGGAGGGGGGGTATGGGGAGGGGAGTGAACCAGAGTTGGGCTGCTTGTTCCCAGCATGCACTGCTGTACTCACTGGGAGACCCAGGGGTCCTCGGTCGCCTTTGTGTCCCGGCTCCCCCCGCAGTCCCTTCAGACCATGTGACCCCAGCTCCCCCTGCATCACAGAGGAACAGGTCATGTGACCCCAGCTCCCCCTGCATCAGAGAGGAACAGGTCATGTGACCCCAGCTCCCCCTGCATCAGAGAGGAACAGGTCATGTGACCCCAGCTCCCCCTGCATCAGAGAGGAACAGGTCATGTGACCCCAGCTCCCCCTGCATCACAGAGGAACAGGTCATGTGACCCCAACTCCCCCTGCATCACAGAGGAACAGGTCATGTGACCCCAGCTCCCCCTGCATCACAGAGGAACAGGTCATGTGACCCCAGCTCCCCCTGCATCAGAGAGGAACAGGTCATGTGACCCCAGCTCCCCCTGCATCAGAGAGGAACAGGTCATGTGACCCCAGCTCCCCCTGCATCACAGAGGAACAGGTCATGTGACCCCAGCTCCCCCTGCATCACAGAGGAACAGGTCATGTGACCCCAGCTCCCCCTGCAGCCAGCTGTGTGGCGCCACAGGTAACTTCCAACATCAACATAAAGTGTCCTAATAGGGCGCTGGGCCAGTACGAGCTGCCAGAACAGCTTCAATTCGCCGTGGCATAGACTCTACAAGAGAGAAAAGGCACGAAGAACAAGGTACAAAGTCCATCCATGGATCAGCGCAGGTAGCCACTGACAGTCCAGACATATTAATTCCATTCATATCCAGAGCTTGCATTTCCAGAGAAATGACAATGCCCTTACACAACGCCAAGCAAAGCCCAGAGCAGGCGCTTCATTAAAGCAGTCAATGGAGAGGGAGCCATTTTATCATCTTTATGGTGAAGCAAGCAAACGCTCTGGTATATCGTCCAAAATAGTCAGCCCGCAAACAGCATATACAGTCAAGAGCAATTAAGGCATGATCAAATGCATTTTTAATAATATTTAAAATAAAAACTTTTGTCCCATTGCATTCATTTGAAATTCACTCATTAATCCTAAACTATTAAAGAGGCAACTACTCAATGACCTTAGGGCAGGGTTACTCAATCAGGCCCAAGAATCCAGTCCTGGTTTTCTTTTCTCTCAGGTAGTTCATTGAACAGTTGGTGAAATTGATTGGCCCAGAGTGTCTTCACACCTGACTCCCAGTTAAAGGGAGGGTGGAGAAACAGCAGTGCTCGGCCCATGAGGACCGTGATCTCACCACGAGGACCGTGACCTGAGGAATGCTGCGTTAGAGTCTTCTCTTAGGGCCTACAGACTTACCTTGGGTCCAGGGATACCGTTGGGGCCCTGAGAACACACGGAACAGAAACACAAGTTAGTCATCAGCTGCAAGTGCCTCCAACACAAAACACTGACTCCCCAACAGCCAACAGAGAACAGGGTGGGCGCCTTCAGAAGGTGAAACTGCTTCAGAGTGCTCAACAACTCTAAAAGTGTTAACAATATAATAATAAGAGTACATTTCAGAGCTTTTATCCAAAGCAACTTACAGTGTTCAACATTTTCAGACAGACAGTGACATTGAACCCAGACAGACCAGCTGTGCTCTACCAACTGAGAATAAACGATTGTTGTGTTCAGACAGACAGACAGACAGACAGACAGACAGACAGACAGACAGACAGACAGACAGACAGACAGACCAGCTGTGCCACGGAACATAAAGCTGTTTATGGGTGTAGATTGTCCGCTGCCACGGTGACGAGACTTTTCAGCGTGCCGACTGGCTGCTACGATGCACGGTGGATGATCAGATATGGGTTATCAAATCCGCTGCTCTAGCCCAGTGTTACACAATCCATTCCTGCAGGGCACACTGCCCGGCACCATGTTTTCACTCCAACCCATCATCTGCACCGGTCGTCTGTCAATGATCATCACTTGAGCGTGATTAAGTGGTGGTTGGAATGAAAACATGCAGCGCAGTGTGCCCTGTAGGAATGGATTGAGAAGCGCTGCTGTAGCCTGTGCTCAGCGAGGGAGCGTGTGGGAGACAGAACGCCGTGGCGGTTTACCCACGCTCCCCCGGCGTAGGGCGCACACCTCACACGCACCGTTTGCTCTCCTGGGCGTCGGCACAGTGACCCGACCGCAGCGCATTGTCACGGCTGGCAGCCGGGAGACTAATTGCATGCCGTCGCTCTCGCTGGAATGCACTCTTTCATCGGAGGTATAACATAATATAGAGCTTTTTACAAAACCGAGACCTGAAGGCTGGCAGTGTAGTGTAATGGTTAGGGAGCTGGGCTTGTAACTCAGAGGGTGCAGGTTCAAATCCCAGGTTGTACCCTTGAGCAAGGTACTTAACCTGATATTGCTTCAGTAAAAATATCCAGCTGTATAAATGGATTGTATGTAAACTGTGTAAGTCGCTCTGGATAAGAGCGTCTGCTAAGTGCCTAAAATGTAAATGTAAATGAAGGTTTTTAAAATTGTGGATTTCTTTTTTAATAAAAAAAAAAAAGTATTCTCCCCAAATTGTAATTGCCCCAATATTAACGCTCAGGTTACCGCTGTGTTCGCGCCCACACCTGCGTATGGGGGAGCGTACACACTCCTCCGACGCCCTCGTCTCCGAGCCAGCCAGCATCCACCACACCACAGCTACAGCAGCACCCATTGGAGGAGAGGCTGTTCAAATGATGTCGCCCTTGTATACTCGATTGTGATAAGTCGAGATGGCGTTGTTTATCTTCCAGCAAACGGCACGGAGAAACACAATAGCGCCTGGCTACGAAGCGCTTCGAGCGAAAGTGGCCTCATCGAAAAAACAACAACATCGCTCCACAGGAAATTTAGTTCGTTTAATTGTATTGTTTTCTTCCAAGTAGCCGTGGGGTAAGCAGCACACACCCTGTGCTGCGTAGTGAAAATAAACCACTCCAGGATGGCCAACACCCTCGGCCTTGCCCCGTCATGATTTATTTTCATACGACCGCGACCCAGCCCGGAGTGCTTTACTCCTTCCATAGGGCGCGCGGCAACAGCACGGGCGTGAGCGTGAGCACTCTGACAGCGAACGGCGCTTTGTTGAGTGACGAGCAGGCGGAGCGTGGCTACACCGCATCTCGTCTCTCCGGTGGATTAAACCGTCACACCTGAGAGACTTTGCGCACGCCCATCGATCGTGGCGAAGAAACAGAGCTCTGGAAAAAGGCGCGAGGGTGCCCGTCCCCCTCTCTAGCCCGCCGGCGGACGGAGCGGGGCGCGTCTCTGAGCATGTCTGCGCGCCGTTTTCTTTTTTGTTTTTTTAAGGGATGATGTCGACCGCATCGCGTACAGTAGAGACGGGGCCCTCGAGCGAAGCCCCCATCTGCACATTCCCGTCGGTGACTGTTGAAATACAAATTCTACAAATACCGTTTCTGTGAAATATTATTTTGCCCTTTCCAGGAGCGGACACCTACAAACGGGAAGAACCTGTACAGCACGAGATATTCCTGCTCTTATATTCATGTGCTCCAATGTTCTCATATTCTAATGTTCTAATGTTTTGTGCTCTTAAATTCTTAGGTTCTAAGGTTCTTATGCTCTTATATGGTTGGTTGTTGTTGGTGGTTCAGTGTGGCTCAGTAGGTAGAGCATGGCGCTGACAACGCTTAGGTTGTGGGTTCGATTCCCACTGGCACCACAGTACACTGAAAAATCTATGCATTCACTACTGTAAGTTGCTTTGGATAAAAGTGTCTGCTAAATGGCATATATTATATTATTAGGTTCTAATGTTCCTATGCTCGTATATTCTTACGTTCTAAGGTTCTTGTGCTCGTATATTCTTATGTTCTAAGGTTCTTGTGCTCTTATAACTTACCATTGGGCCTGGGGGTCCATGGGGGCCGGGGGCGCCGGGCGGGCCAATGATCTGGGCAGGAGAGAGGGTAGATGTGTCAGTCAGCACCTCATGCATTTCAGCCAGAACTCCCCTCATCTGGCTAGCGCTAGCAGTTCTGTAGCATACCATGTGTGTGTGTGTGTGTGTGAAAGAGCTACAGGCTCATAAGTGAGTGCCATTCTGTAGCATACCGTGTGTGTGTGTGTGTGTGTGTGAAAGAGCTACAGGCTCGTGAGTGCCATTCTGTAGCATACCGTGTGTAAAAGACATACAGACTCGTAAGTGAGTGCACTGGAGGGGAAGGTGAATGCACTTGAGCTGCAGAGCTCATTGTGCAGAGCGTGTGAGGCACAGAGGTAACTGGGACAGGGGAAACTAAAAATAAATTGATCTTTTTTTTTTTTTTTTAGACGGGCCCTGGGAAGGAAGATGACGTGGCAGTGGGCAGTGTACGCTTTAGGAGGAGGGGCGTACTTACAGACGGTCCCTGGCTCCCAGACAGGCCGGTGTCCCCCTTGTCTCCTTTAAGACCGTTCACGCCCTGCAAGGCAACGGGGCAGGATCAGAGATGGCAGTGGAGTGTAATGGTTAGGGAGCTGGGCTTGTAACTCAGAGGTTGCAGGTTCAATTCCCAGGTGGGAGCACTGCTGTTATACCCTTGAGCAAGGTACTTAACCTGAATTGCTTCAGTAAAATATCCAGCTGTATAAATGGATTGTATGTAAAGAAATGTAAACTGTGTAAGTCGCTCTGGATAAAAGCGTCTGCTAAATGCCTAAAATGTAAATGTAAATGTAAAATGTAGAGACAGCAGTTCATTCCCTCTTATATAATACTGTATAATAATACATAATAATATATATATACATACACACATACAGGCAGGACAGGCTGAATGACCTGTCATAATTACACTGTCCTCATGTTATAATCATTGCTCTGTGGCAGGGGTGGGCACTTCATTGTTTCCATTCATTAATTGAATGGCTCATTTGGTGAACTAGCTGTGTGCACTAATACTAGTTCACTCACTGATGAGCCCACAGGAAAGCGTTTCACGTAGGGACACAAGAACTGGCACTCATGAGCTTGTCAATACATGCAGCTAAAATGTCCGTCCACACAAACGATTGGGCTAATTAAATAATTTGGCGAATAAATCCATAAACAGACACGGCCCTCCTTGCCCACCCCTGCTCCAGGGGAATGCTATAGCTATGGGCGCCACACACACATTGAATCTGTTTGATGGACGTGTAACCCACGCCATACTGACGAAGCTTGAACAGACCCACTGAATTCAGTGGACATTCCTCCAAAGAGGCCAATATAACCCTCTGAACTTTACATGCAGTGTTTCAGTGAGCCACAGGGGGGCGCTGTGCGGGGTGACCTTACAGGCAAGCCGGGTAACCCCAGGGATCCCTTCTCTCCGGACAGTCCTGTGGTGCCTGCGTCTCCTTTCGACCCTTTCAGGCCCTGGGGAGGAGGGTCACAGGGGGACCAATCAGAATTCAGGAAGCGGATGCACAGCCTTAGTTAGTTCTGGCGTCAGTGTGTGTGTGTGTGTGCGTGTGTGTGTGTGCGTGTCCCGTCATCGTTCTCAGAGAACCTACCCTCTCACCGTCGAGTCCAGGAAAACCGGCCGAGCCTCGATCCCCTGAAACGGCAGCGACACTCACATCACCGTTTGGGATTATGATTTTTAACAGGCAAAAATAGAGCTCTCTCGCCCATTTGGGATTATGAATTTTGACACTAACTCACCCATTTCAACAACTAAGGCGTCGGAATCACCACTGACAGGCCTCAGAACCCTCTGTGTGCTGCGTCGGGTGCCACACCCCCATATGTGTGATCGCTCACAGGTGGCATGGTCCAACAAGCTATGGATGACTTTCTCTGTCACCCCTATCCCCCCCTCCCTCTCATTCTGGGCAGGGCCTCAGGGGCGTTACCTTTGCGCCATGTGGTCCGATTGGCCCAGGAGGACCTGGGGGACCCTAGACAGGTGAGAGAAATTAACTTGTTGAGATCAGGCTCGTGTCAGACAGACATTTATTAGGTGAAGCCAATCACACAACGACAATCATAGCCATGAGAACTCAGTAAAATGAAACAGCAAAATGGAAATAAGATTAAAAATGGTTAAATCACCACATTACCATCAACAACATTTAAAAAATAATATAAAAATGCACATACACACACACACATTTTGTATAAACACTGTGTCACATGGTTCCATGCACACAAACGAACAGCTCAGTATGATTAATTATGACATCACAATACAGCTCAGTATAACCAAATATGACACAAACAAACAGCCCAGTATGATTAATTATGACATCACAATACAGCTCAGTATAACCAATTATGACATCACAATGCAGTTCACTACGACTAACTATGACATCGTACAGCTCAGTAGACCCTCCTGTGACATCTGAAACATTTCAGGAGCTCCAGAACACACACACGCACGCACGCACGCGCACACACACACACACGCGCACACACGCGCACGCACACAAGGGGTGTCCATGCTGTATGAGGGCGCGGCATTCGTAGCACAGACTGGGCCAGGACTCATTACCGTCACTGTAAGAGTGGTTATCTTCTGTCGGCGGGCGCGTGAGGGAGGGAGAAAAAGAGAAAGTTCAGATCACTCGTTTTGAGTACCGATCGATAAGATCAGCACCTTGAGCGCACTGCGGTGTCTCCTCTCTGCTTCAGCAGACACCGCCACTTCAACTGAGCAGCGTGTAAGCGTGAGCGCTAATGGACTATCGATGGACCCGGCCCGTCTCGTCTCTGTCTTCTTCTCAAAGGAGAAAAATGAACCGCGCTTATGAACCGCGCATGGTAAAGAGACACTGTGAACACAGGTGAACGCAGGGCAGGCACTCAAACTGTATGTGACCTGACTTCTTATTCATCAAATTTTTTTTCCTTTTCCTCCCCCAACTTGAAAAATGGCCGATTGTATTTGTAGGCCCATCTCATCGCCACAAGTCCTCCCTGTGAGCCTGCGAGGGTGCCGACCACCACGGCGTTCTCCTCTGAAGCACGTCTTTTCGCTCTGCCAGCCGAGGGGTCCGGGGATCACAGGGGGAGAATACGCTGCATGTGCAGTCTGTCTCAGGGGGACTGCTGGGACCCGATCGGCATCGCGAGCCACACGTCCTCGCTGATATAACGCCGTGAAAAGCACTGCGTTTGGCGGTAAGCCCGCCCACATTGCAGGGAGGAAAGCCCATTGGTCCCCCCCCTTCCTGTCTACGAGTCACAAGCCAATCAAAGCCAATCAAAAGTGCTTCAGAAGGCCCAAGCCCTTTCTTTCACTCAGCCGATGAGCCATGGTCTGGCCGTCTGAGAATGAGACTGAGCGTCTGACCAATGGGAGGAGGAGCTGAGGAGAGAAGAATTCGGCTGACTGAAACACTCCCTCCACTGGCCTCGTGTGGCTATAACTTTGAGCACGTCCCTTCCCCAAGTTAAACAGCCATACACAACACCAGCGCTGAACAGGGACAAAGTAATATATGCCATTTATATTGGCAAGTACATTGAATATGATTAGAATTAAATAAGTACAACAAGTACTCGTAGGGGTTTGTATTTAGATTAGAGGTGGGTGGGTTAAGAGCCCAAGTGCAGTCTGAAGAGGTGTGTTTTCAGACTGTGATGGAAGATGGGCAGTGGCCTGGCTGTCTCGCTAAGTGCACTAGCCCGGAACAAACAATACGTGCGACCCTCACGGCTCTGCGGTTAAAAAGCCGATATTAGGCCTCCCGGTCTAGCGGTTACAACGTCCGACGCTGGCCATTGCGACCGGGGTTCGAGTTAGAGTCGGCTTTGGCCGGGAGTGCCACTAAGGGGCACCAATTGGCTGCCCGCCCCAGGGTGGGGGGGAGGGAAGCCGATGCGTGTTCGCTGCGTATAGGAGTGGCCCTGTGCGCATACCGGAGTTGTGGTGACGGCATGGCGGGTTCTGGCTCGGAGGGGGCGGGGCCTAGCCGCATGTCACTGTCGGTATCAGGACTACGGCAGCGAACTCGTAAGATATATGAGGGAGCGGATAGTTGACGTGAAAAAGGAAGGTATAATTAGATACTAAAAACGTAGAGAAAAACAGGAGAAAAAGAAAGTAGGGAGAAAAAAAATAAAAAAATAAAAAAATTAGAAGCTGATATTAAAGCTGCAGAAACTCAGTCCTCTTATTATGGATCCCAGCAACAGCAGGAACACCGCGCTCCATTTCTACGGGCCGATCTTCTGGCCTTTAGGAACAGCATCAGAAACATCACACCTTGGTGATCCCAGAGGTCAAATTTCAAAATGGAGGTTCGGTGATAGAAATGTGAAATTCGCCACTGGTCACGTAACTTCAAACCGTAAGGCCTCAATTATGATTGATACTATAGTCCTGTAGCGACTTCCTTAATTCGCACATTTTTTATGCACATGACTTACAGTACAAACAATCCTCAGCAATAATCCTATAACTTTACAAGCACATCGCTGTTTTACAACGCCTGTTATTAAGTAATAAATTCAACATCCCGTTCCTCATGTCTGGTTAGACTGTAACGAGCACTTCTCTCTGCCACTGCGCCTCAGAACTTCAGTGTTCAACTGTACATGCAGCCTTGTTTGGCAAGGTTTTATCGCCCCCTGGAGGTAGGAGGACAAAGCCCTCAATGGGCATAAATCTACTCAAAAGACCAGCAGTGGTACGCTCGTTATGGTACTGTTTGAGAGCAGATGTTTCCTCTTCGAGCCGGTCACATTAACCCCTCCCCCCGCTGCTTCTGATTGGTCAGCCATTGTGCAGGCAATTGAGAGACAGATGGAAACGCTCACCTGCAGTGCATCCTGGATGTTTCCGCTGTAGTCGATGATCTCAGTGGCGCCTTGGTCCCCCTTCGGTCCTGGGGGGCCCTGGGGAGGCAGAGCCGCATGATGTCACTTTTAGGGGCCAACACCCCTACTCTTTTTTGTTTTTGTTTCAGCTTTTCCAGTTTTTGTCCCAATTTAGTAGCCAATTACACTCCTCTGTTTATTTTGATTCTCCCTCCCCCACGAACTCGCCGCCCATCCTCCGGGTCAAGCTACTTCCTCTGAGGCCTCCAGGAGGAACTCACCCGCCTTTTCAGTTCTGGAGACAACCCTCGCACTTCCCGGTGAGTTGTGCCAGCTCACCTTCCCCCCCTCCCTCTGGGGTGGACAGCCAAATGCCGCCCCCGATTGGGGCTCCCAGACACGGCCTGTCTGGCACAGGCAAACCGTGACCGTAATAGGCAGCTCACACTCGCAAAGCACCAGTCAATGCGAGTGCGTTAGACCGCTACGCTATCCGAAGCTCCCCACCCCTACTCTTTTGAAGAGGGATCTATACTATTTGCAACTTGGCTTATCTATATTGAGTCAGGACCTCAGTTTAACGTCTCATCCGAAGGACAACACCGTGCTGGGGCATTGGATTTCTATTTGGTCCTGAGAGAAGAGCGCCACCTACTGGCCAAACACCAAACACCTCTTCCAGCAGCAACTTTGCTTTCCCAGGAGGCCTCCCATCTAAAAACTAACCAAGCACACAGTTGCTTAGCGTCTGCAGTTTGACATGAGAAGGGCACAGGGTAGTATGGCTGACAGCTACTTTCAAATTCTGTGGTGATTTTAAACAGTAATAGTAAGGTGAACAACTTCGTCATTTAGCAGAAAGGAATCCTAGGTGCACTGCAAGACTCAAAACACCTTCACAAATACAGAATGGCCTTGTGTAGCTATCGATCTCAGTTGAGTACACTCCCCAGAACAGAAGGCCAACTGTACACTCACCAAGCAATGGCGATGAGTCCTTCATGTTCCCAACCCTCAGTGACCACATAATGAAGCTGGCTCAATGGTATCTCATGGCAACAAGGGGACATTTAGACAAACACGGGAGAGAGGCTACAGCTCAACTGCTGATGCAGTACTGCAGCTTCAATTTCACACGCGCTTTTCCTCACGCTGGTTAATTGCATGCCGGGCGGATCGTTTGTCTTATCGAGTGGAACTGCACACTTCCCTTCCCATATGGAAGCTGTTTACTGATGAAATTACCCAGATAGCACGAGCGCTAACGACTTCAGCGCGCTCTGATCATGGGTGGAGCGCGTGAGAGAGGGCTTCAGGGCTAAGCCGTTCCCCTCCTGAAATCATCCTCTCTCTCTCTCTCTCTCTGCTGCCGTCAGGGTCTTGTCTTCTCCTTCGCCTTATAAGCTCAAGGCTTTACGCCCGATTTTCTCCACACATAACAGACTCATTCGGGACATTGTAACTCTGCTTGTTTCTTCTCTGTGTCCGGTCTTATCGCTCTCCATGTCTCGAAATTAGAGTCAATCATTTATTTAAATTTTAGGGAACTCAAAACAAATTAAAAAACTTTTTTTTTTTTTTTTTACCAAGGACATTATTTTTAGCTTTTTATTTTGACATTTTATTTTTCATTTTATGTCTATTTGTGTAGTGTTTTGGGTAAATATTGAAACTGAACCATACAAAAGGCCACGCACTGCCTTCCAAAATCTGTCAGCGCTTACTACCTGTGTGTGTGTGTGTGTGTGTGTGTGTGTGTGTGTGTGTGCATGCATGTGTATGTCAGAGTTGCCATAGGCCTCCCTAACAAGTGCCGTTTTTGCATGGATGCTCAGTTGTGCCACATTCTCTCCCTTTCTTCATGATGGGCCTTACGGTGCTCGGCGGGATATTCAAAGTGTTTGAAATCTTCCTATATCTTTCGCCTGATCGGTGCTTTTCAAAAACCTGTTCTCGGATTTGCTTTGAATGTCTTTTGGTTTTCGTGCTGAAGCTCGTTTGGAAATGCAGTAACCAACCGTGGGACCTTTCACAGACCGGTGTATTTAATCTGAAATAATTTGAAACACCTTAATTGTACACAGGTGGACTCCAATCAAATAATGATGTGACCTCAACAATTGAAAACAATCGATTGCCCCAGAGTTTATTTAGGTGTCTTAGCAAAAGGAGTGAATACTTAAGCAATCAATTATTGTCTGTTTTTTTAAATTTTACATTATAGTATTTTGTACTTTTTATACCCACTGTATATATATATTTTATGGTTTCACCTTTGTTTCACTGTTCTGTTTTTTGTTGACTCTATAGTCTGCGTTTCCGCTTGGCTTGTCGTAGATGATATGCGTACACTGAAAAACCCAGGCTGCTTCTGTCTGGGTCTGGTGACCAAACCACGAGAGGCAGAGCAGCAGAATGGCTGGGCTTGTAACCTCGGAGGTTGCAGGTTTGATTCCCAGGTGGGGCACTGCCGTAGTACCCTTAACCAAAGGTACTTAACCTGAATTGCTTCGGTAGATATTCAGCAGTGGGGCGGCGGATAGCGCAGTGGTCTAACGCACCACACTTTGGCTGGTCCGGTGTGGTGTGCGCTGCCTGTCAGGGACACGGTTCAAAACCCGCGTCTCTACCAGACCAGCCCTGGTTGTCAGCCCTGATCAGGGGCGGCATTTGGCTGTCCGCCCCAGGGGGAGGGAGAGCTGGCTTGGGTCCGCTGAGAAGCACGGAAAAGGAGTCTCCAGAACGTGGCTGGGTGGGCGAGTTCCGTTTTGGAGGAAAAGCGGAGGTCGCTGCCCACGGAGAATTGGCTTGCCTCGAGTAGTCGAGCAACGGACCCGTGTGGGGAGGGGTAATCAAAATAAATACAGGGTGCAACTGGCTACCAAATTGGGAAAAAAAAATCTAGAAAAAATCGGAAAAAAAAAAAAGATATCCAGCAGTGTAAATGGGTTGTATGTACAAAACATTATAAGTTATGTAAGTTGCTCTGGATAAGAGTGATGGCTGAATGTAATGTTGTGAAGGGGCGGAGCTGGGGTTTAACCAGTGCTCCCTGTTGTGTGAGGTGCTAATTGCGGTCGTCGGTCATCACACGGTCATCACGCGGTCAAGCGCTCACCCTGGGCCCAGTGGAGCCTGTGTCTCCAGAAATCCCCTGAAACAAAGAGAGACCGCGTTAGTCACAAACAACGCTCTGAAACAGACTATAACACAAGCATTACATGGGACATTTCACTGGAGGCTGCGGGTTCGAGTACTGGGGTAAAGGGACTGATGCTTTGCCCTGGGGGGGAGGGGCACAGTACCCGTTTCTCATCACTGATGCAACATTGTAGCAAAGTCACAACAACATTAGAGAAACGTACTAAAAGCCCTACATTATTATTCATAATAAATAAATATTCATAATGATTTATTAATAACAAATAGGAATAATTAATGTATATTATTAGTTATTAATATTCATAATTATAAATGATAATATTATAAATATATATTTATTATGCAGAGTGCCTCACAGGGCTGTCACAAGAGCCGCAGTAATAAAAGGCACACACTCAGAACAGCAAGGCTGTGATACAGCGTGGGGCTGAAATAAGACAGTCATGTGACAAAAGTCTGATGGGAGAACATGCACAGCGCTCAGGACGACCCCTTCCTAATCTCAGAGCACAGCAGGCCTCTGACTGAGAGCCAGGGAGAGGCCCCAGGAGAGACACAACAGCAGCCGCTGGAGCAGAATGACATGCACATCACGGAGGCGTCAGGAGCTAGCTGTGTGTCTCCGGGCAGGGATGGCGAGGGCTATGACAGACTGTGACGTGCGCATACACTGGTGCCAAACCTGGAAGTGAACTGCAGGGCACCTGAGTAATTGAGGGGTCCTTTAAACGGGTGCAGTACCAAGAGTGTCCATCAGAGGGTGACACAGCCGGTGGAGAAGCCCAGCCCTCCCCTTTCTCTCCACCCTGCACAGCTGGGACCGTCCTAGTCCGGGCCAGGACCGCTTTAGTGCCCCACCTGGGTTACCAAAGTGCTTATTTTGGCAGTTACCATGTAAAGAACAGGAGCTGCACAGTTCCAGTTTGGCACCAATGTATGGATGCGTTGCAATCCTTCCCTAACGCTCTGTTAATAGGCCTGGTTCTAAGAACCGAGCTGTCGTCCGACTCACTGACCTTTGACCCTTTGAGGCCTGGGTTGCCGGACTCTCCTTGTGTTCCCTGGCAGGGAGAGAGGGGAGCAGCAGACAGGGGCAGAGAGGAGAGGAAAAGAGACAAGACAGGAAGACAAAACCTTTAACTTTTATGCTATTATTATTATTATTATTAATAATACATATAATCCTATGTAACTGTGACATATAAATGCACCTAAAAGCACAGGGCTAAGGGTCAGTTCTGCGTGCAGGTGTGTGTGTCTGGATAGTAATCCTGTTGTGCTTCTTTCAAAGATGCTCTGGTTTGCATTCTTCACTGCAGTTCACTTCGGTTTACAGACAGTTGCAATAATTTAATAACATGAAACGTTCATTATATGCCACACGCAAGGACTGTTTACCAAAAAACGAATTACGAGGGGGATGATGTGCCACTGATTGGAAATAAATGAAAGAATTGTGTTCATTTTAACTGGGCCAACGATACGTCCATCACCTTAATGGTGAATCAGGTGGGCCTCTTGGGCGTTAGAGGCACGGAGCCGGCAACGCTCCCCTCTGTCTCAAATAAAATCTACCCTGCCAGTGCTGACGGTAGCCCTGCAGGGTAGTGTGTGGTTAGCCAGTAGCATCTCCCAGTAGGGTGCGTCTCCCCGTCCCCGCCCCCCACCACGTTAGACAAAAGCGCCTCCTCTGGTCAATCAGGCCAGCTGCGTGGTTAGGGCAGTCCGACCTCAAACTGACTTGGGAGTGATAGCATTTTGAATATGAGTGGCAGCCAACACGTCATTATTTATACGTAAAACCTTCGTTGACCCCCAGTCTCCCCCAAGAAATCTCTAACTTCAAAGTGTGCTGGAAAAAAAAGTTGAACCATTTTTTTTATTCTTTATTATTTTTGCTGTTTCCCCCCCACTTTTTAGTATCCAATCCCCTCTCTCTTTCGTGCAAATTATCCCCTCCGTCGTATGAGAACTCACTGCCGTAGTCCGGCCAGTAGCAAGTGCTGCACTGCCTCCTTCAAGCCAGTGCCCACATAGGCCGAAGCCTGTCACCAACCACTCATATATGCAGTGAGTCTTTCCTTCAGCTTTTTATCCCTCCCCCCAGGGGCGGACAGCCAATTGGCACTCCCGGCCAGAGGCGAAACTGACACAAGCGGTGGGATTGAACCCCAGTCGCCGTGGTTAGCGTCGAACGCTCTTACCGCTAGACCACACGGGAGGCCCCAAAGTTGAACCATTTTGAGTGAACTGGCCCTTTAAGAGAGAGGGGGGGCGGGAAGCTCTCAAAGTTTGAAGCTCTGTGGCTGCTGCTCAATGGAGCTCTATGGGGTTCCGTATCTGTTTGCACTTACCACTGGCTGCGTGTTCAAATCAAAACCACGTTATAAACACCATGTAAAATAAGACTCTGCTACGCCACCGCCTGCACCCTGCATGTTTTTAAAAATTACCTGCCACCTACCTCATCGTGAAATTAGTCATCAATCAGTACTATGAGACCCAAGTTCATTTTTAATTGTCTATCGCCCCATTTCTTTTGCTGTAACATAAACCTGTTGGTGGAATACTGGGCGAGCCAACCCTTCACTAAAGTGGTTTAAGGGCAGCCTGATTTAGTGTGTTTAGTCTCTGCTTGCCTGGTGAGGTTACAGACATTTCTGCAGAAGGGCCAGGTTTTGAAGCGGGAGATGGAGTAGAGTCAGAAAAAGGCCAGCAGATGTCCACGGGAGGGAAAGGGGGAAAGAGAGCAGCTGCAACACTCTTCTCTCACAATGCCGACATTGTGGCAACCTGGGTTTGCCTTACCCGCTTTCACACAAACAATGTCTCACCACCTCCAATCCAAAGTGTTTGGACAGGTCACTACACTCCATTTACAACAGAGGTTGAGTGTTTACATCCTCCCACCACAGGGGGGCAGCAAATACCCACAATGATACAAGTCCCTTCAGATCTGTGCACAGGTGGACAGCAGTGGATACTTTGAAGGAGATCTTTGTGGCGATCGTGAAACAATGTGCATGTCTCGTAGGTTTGTGTGGAGTCTGTCATAAAATTCAACCTTCATTCGTCAAGTAGAAAAATCTGCCTGTGTGGTTCTGCCCATTGTGATGTACAGTATTTAAAATTGTGCCATGGCAGTGTAATGTAATGGCTAGGCAGCTGGGCTTGTAACTCAGAGGTTGCAGGTTCAATTCCCAGGTGTGGCACTGCTGTTGTACCCTTGAGCAAGGTACTTAACCTGAATTGGTTCAGTAAAATATCCAGCTGTATAAATGGATTGTATGTAAAGAAATGTAAACTGTGTAAGTCGCTCTGGATAAAAGCGCCTGCTTAAATGCCTAAAGTGTAAAATGTAAAACGTGGTTCTGGGCTGGCATCAGTTTCCCTACATTAACGATTTAATGATGTCACACGCACGCGGTCTCCGGTCGAAGAGTGACGCTTCCCTGGTCTGTGTCATTGTTACTCATAACAGGATGCACTTATGTTCTTTCACTTTGTAAGTCACTCTTGATACAAACATTACATTACAGGCATTTAGCAGACATCGTTTTTACATTCGTTTACACACAATACATTATACAGCTGGACATTTACTGAAGCAATTCAGGTTAAGTACCTTTTGCTCAAGGGTGCAACAGCAGTGCCCCCACCTGGGAATCGAACCTGTAACGTTTGCGTTACAAACCCAGTTCCCTAGCCACTATACTACACTGCTGCCATAGAGCGTCTGCTAAATGTAATGCAATGTAATGTCTTCCACAGCGTGACCTGTCGATTGGAGAGAGCACTGACCTTCTGTCCCATGGGGCCGATTTCTCCTCGCGCCCCCTTCCCGGGGGCCCCCTGCTCCCCCCGCTCCCCCTGCCAGGACAAACGGAGTGACATTAGGGCGAGGGAGGAGAAATATGGGGATATTCAGCTTGGATACCAAATTCTTCCCAATATCAATACATTGAAAGAACATGGGCCCATTTTGCTTTATTAAATAGCCTAATATCATTGTCAATGACGTTTTACATACATTTATTGTACAACATGTCACACGCTACCTTTCGTTACCATGGTGGTTAAGCCCTGACTAGTGCACTTATCGTCCTGATAAGTATTATTGAGTCTGCGATATAAAATGAAAGCTTTGAATGACTAAAAATGGCTCCAGTCAGAAGCAGTCAATCGATCGAAATCATGTAGCCATCTTCCGCAAAAGACCAAAAACTCACCTTTTCAGACCTTTTCTCAATTAAAGAACAAAAAACCCATCTTTGCATTAAAGGTTTTTTGGCACGAGCTTCAGCAGCGACAGTGACTCGACTCCAGCTTATCTAGCGATGATCTCTAGCCATATTAACGCAGTCTCGCAAGTCTCTTTGGATAAAAGCGTCTGCCAAAATAACAAAATTGTAATTGCATGTAGCGGTCGACTTGCGGCCCATCTCAATAAGAAAGTGGGGTTTGCTGTAGCCTGGCTTGCCCGTTACCAAAAGGGAAGCCATGTAAAATGACAGACGCATCCAAGAATCCAAGCTTAATTGATGTGGAATTTTGGCACATTTTTCAGCAACAACTGAAAGCAACAACCTGGACTAGGTTACATCTCACCGATGTGCTTGCTTCCTTACTTAGCCCCAACTCTCAACATTAAACCTGCCTCCTAGCTGACCCACAAAACTTCCAACATTGCACCGTGCTGCAAAAACTTTCCAGAAAACGTGACAGCGACAATAGCCCAAACTCGGGGAGGGGAGCAGTAATGGGGTCTGTATCTCCCCACTGGTCTGTAGGACCCCAGATCTATCCTTGCTTTTCCTGTACTGATCCACCCCCCCATAACCTGCCCCCAACCCACTCTATAGTCTGTTACCACATGGGGGAATTATCCCAGGAGGGGGAAGGGGGTGTGGGATCCCACCGCTGACACCAGTGTGACCACAGAGAGCCCGAGCTGACGGATTGTTCTGGGCTGCCGGCGAGCCAAACCAGTGGGGATTAGGGTGCAACCGCAGGCATTCCTACACCCACAGAGGGGGCGCCCCCTAGAGGCAGAAACCTCCGCCACGTCTCAGCCCACAGCTCCTGGGAATGCATCGCTAATGTCACGAGTCCCTGCCGCCGTGGAGCCCCGAGGAGGTGAGAGAGATGCCAGGGTAGGGAACCGCGGCGGGGCGACAAGCGACGGGACTCTGGGGCGCCGATCGGGCCCGTCTCTCGGCAAGACGCCTGGGGCTACAGGTCTCGAGCGATGGCGGGGCGGCGCTTTTGGCGCAGGAACGCAGACCTCACTAAGAACGATACCGATCATCCAATATCCCGGCGTGCCCAAAGACGATCCCCCCCGGACAGCTGGTGTCACCGCAGCCTTCTGCTCCCCTAAACTTCATTTAGCGAGCATGTCTGAAAAGCTCCAGCGGCCTCCTTAAACGCTAAGGCTTTCAAGATCAGTGCAGGGACTTCATAACAGAAGTTTTTCCTTCCACATCAAATCTGTGCCATTCATTGTGGTCTGCGTTGCTTGCAAACCCAAGTGTCACTGCGCTTTTACACAACAACACAGGCCCCCCTTGGGTGCTTGTGGTTTTCTTCCAAATAGTTTTTTTCCAAATTCTAAAGTTTTCCAAGTTTTCACTAATTCCCGGTGACACTGACTATCGACGTTGGTTACTCCTCACAGGGACTGATTGTTTGATTTCCTGCCTGATTAAATCAGGAAATTCTCTTAACACTATGGCAATCTCCTGTGATTATGGTTGTGATTTTTCCTGATTAATCAGGATAGTACAGATTTTCTTTTCAGACCTTAAATGTCTCTGGGGCCACTAGTATTTGGCATTACTGCTGAACATTCTCTCCCACTATCAGGTATCAGAGTGCAAGAGCTCTTGATGCATGCTCTTATGACACACCCAAAGTCCTCTGCCTCCGGCTGAGACATTTAGGGTCTAAAAAAAAAAAAAATAAAAAAATCTGTACTATCCTGATTAATCAGGAAAATCCATAACCATAATCACCGGATATCGCCATAGTGTTAAGACAAATGTTTGGTCATTTGATTGAATTACGGAATTATGTGGTTCTGTGTGGCTCAGTAGGTAGAGCATGGCACGGACAACGCTTAGGTTGTGGGTTCGATTCCCACTGGGACCACATATACTGAAAAAATGTATGCATTCACTACTGTAAGTCTCTTTGGATAAAAGCGTCTGCTAAACGGCATATATATTATAATGGTGAAAACTATTTCTGCCCAAGTTTTTTTACACGTTTACGATGACAGTGAACATTGACGGTCGCCTCTGTGCTCTCTCATCTACTCACCTTGGTTCCGGGCAGACCTGGCAACCCCGGATCTCCCTGCGGGCCCAGGTATCCAGGCTCACCCTGAAAACAAGCAGCCCAGACTCTCACAGCACGTAGACGCACACAGTGCACGTTCCCCCCCCCCGTGAAACAAGATGTGCTTTGAGGGCTCTAAAGAGGTTAAGTGCACCTGCCAGCTGTTTTTGGAAGAGAAGCAACTGCTACTTCAATGCATGCAAAGGTCAATATATTTAGTACGTTTATGCGCTCCCATATGTTTCCACGATAACTCATTTGCGGTTTTCAATATTCCACAGCTCGGAGGTTTCATTTTTCTGGCGTTTACAAGAATAGCTCAAGTTTCCCCCCCGTTTGGCCAAATTATGCTCATTCTTAATATTTTCATTCCCTCCGGAAAGAAGCAATCAATAACAATTGTAGTGTAAATGGCATCGCGATTAAATCTGATTGATTGATACACCGGTAGCCTTCAGAACTTTGCGCTGACTATTGATCTGCAGTAATCACAAGAATGACCAGAGGCAGCTTCTTTCTTCCGCCTCCGATATCGAGGGACTGCTAAAACGACACGAGTATCCACTTCAGCTCCAACACATGCTCTTAGCTTTTCCTTTTCACAAAGTGGACACCCTTTCAACCGCGAGACATTGGAGCACTAAGGAGCTACAAAAGTGTGGCAAGCGAAGGTTGAAAAGTTTACGACATCGGCTGCGACGGTGAAAAGGAACCTGGGTCGTCTTTATCCTGTACGTAAATCACAGGAGAAATGAGTCAAACCAGTAAATCAGGCCACAAGCTACAACCTGCATACATGCACCAAATTTCTCCCGTATCGATAAGCTTATGCGTGTGGTTCTGCGTGGCTCAGTAGGTAGAGCCGCACAACACTTGGGCTGTGGGTTTGATTCCCACTGGGGCCACATATACTGAAACATTTACCCAGTCAGTACTGTAAGTTGCTTTGGATAAAAGCGTTTGCTAAATAGCATATACTGTATATATATAAGCACAATACCGCCTCACAGTGGTAACCTGTGGGTACTGCACCCAAAGAGCATCTCACTGATAAATGCACCTGACTGAGTGTACATACGTATTTAACGAGTCCGGATGGAAATCAGCGCTCTCGCAGCGAGCTGCAGAGGGGGCGATCGCTCACACGCTGCGGAGGAATGAAGCTCTGCGCGCTAATTACCATTCATCTTGAGACTGTCGTGCTTTCATTTACGGGCTGGCTGCACAGGCCTCATTAAAGAGCGAGCCTCAGACAGCCCCGTGTCTGGTGAACTGAAGTCACACTAAAGGCCTCGCTCTGTAATGTTTGTGTGTGCGAGTCACTCCTCGCTCTGAAAGGCAGTGATGTTTGCGTGCGCCCAACTGGCAAAAGCTTCTCTCTGTTTGGGCACTTGGGACAACAGAAGGTCAAACCCGACTCCAAAAGCAATTACACCCAGCCCTCCAGTAAACGAGCCCTGCTCTTTAGGACGGCTGTTGTGCAAACCGATTGAACGGAGAAACTACAAGCGAAGCGTAAAACCTTATGGATTATGAAATGGCTGAAAATATCAGCGTTAAAGCTCTATTTTTTTAAAATAATCTATTGTTTGATATTTTTTCCCCACTTTTCACCCAATTTAGTAGCCAATTACACCCTCTTTTTTCATGTCAATCCCCCTCTCGTATTGTGAGTTCGCTGCCGTAGCCCTGAGACCGGCCGTGACCAAGCGATGTGCAGCCTCCTCCGAGTCGTCATTCGCAGAGCCGTCGACTGTTTTTATGGTACATCGGAGCCACTCCTATACACAGCCAAGTCATATATCAGCTTCCCTCCCCCCTCCCTGGGGCGGACAGCCAATCGCCGCACCCCTAGTGGCACTCCCGGACAGAGCCTAAACTGGCGCGGCCGGTGGAATCAAGCCCGGTCGCAGTGGCCAGCGTCAAACGTTGTAACCGCTAGACCACCCCAGAGGCCTTTAAAGCTAATTTATTTCAGATTTTTTCCCCGGTTTTCTCCCAATTTAGTTGCCAATTAAACCCTTTTTTTACTTCAATTCCCCACCCTCACGAGTCCGTCGCCCATCCTCCGGGATCGAGACACACATTCCTGGTTGAGTGCTCCCGCCTCTTTCGAGACGGGAAATCTTCCACGGACTCCTTAACCTTCTCCTCGACGAACTCGTGCCGGCTCTCCCTCCCCCCTTCCCCGGAGGTGGACAGCCAAATGCCGCCTCTGAACGGGCTGACGACCAGGGCCGGTCTGGTAGAGACGCAGGTTTCGATCCGCGTCCCTGACGGGCAGCGCACACCACTCCGAATCGTGGTGCGTTAGAGCGATGCGCCATCCGCCAGCCCATGAAAGCTCTATTTGAACAGAATTGTTTTATCTCATACAGACAGACAAACTGCCCACATGAGCTGGGCGTAGAGATCCAGGACCACGGAATACTAGCAGAACACAGTGCACAAACACATCCAGCATTATGATTAAAAGCTGTAAAGATCCAACAGCAGAATTTAGATGAGGGACAGCATGCGAGAATTGCATCAGCGTGACGTTATGGCAGCGAAAATACACCCCCGTCCTGACATGAGACTGGGATGAGAAATGGGGAAGGGTTTCAAAGGGGGAAGCAGGTTAAAAGCACAAACAGCAGCAAGACAAGCAATCCCATGGTGCAACAGGCCTAATCTCATGCCAATTATCTCTCTCCTCTCACAAACGGATGAGTAAATTAAACGAGCACATGGCTCATTAAACAGACCCCCCTGGCTGAGTTTTATCTGCGCACCGAGACAGGCGGCCACACTGGGTTGATGTTTAAGCCAATGCCACAAATGTATAAATGCGCATCGCCACCTGCTACCTTTGGCGTCCATTGTAAGGGGGTGGAATGGGGATGGAATGGAGGAGGGGGTGTGATGTCACAGTGGTTACAGTGATGTCACAGTGGCGACAGTGATGTCACAGTGGTATTTACCTTAATCCCAGGAAGTCCAGGCAGCCCTGGGAGTCCTGGCTCTCCCTACACAGGAAAAGTATAAGCCATTATGAAAGGAGCCCTGCTCCGGTTGTGACTGCTATGGAATGTGCCACACGCTGGGAAGGGCAAGCTGGCACCTCCCTATCAATCGTCTTAGAAGCTGGAATTTCCTGGACGAACCTCTGGAAAGGGAAGCCATTCGTTTTTCAAAGAGTCGCAAACTTTCCTTCGGCAAATTGAAGAAAATGACGCTTAAGATGTTGGAAAAACGTTTGGTGGTTGTTCCGTGAAATATTTATCAATTGCTTTCATTAAGGAATCAACGTTAAAAAAAAGTACCAAATTCAACAACTGCAGGCCCCACCATTCACTACCACATTACGCCCTCATGGAAGTTATAGTTCAATATTAATTTAGGCGTTTTACTTTTACGGTGATCGCCCGATCCCTTAATAACAGGGTTTGCTCATCAATGCCAAGCATAATTTGTTTAAATGGTTTCATTGCTACTTTCTTCAATGTGATGAAGGACAGTTCACGTCCCTTTGAAAACGAATGGCTTCGGAATGGAAATCCGCTCCTGGAAGTTGATTGACCTCAGTTTCCACTTTGCCTGCATATTGGCCATGATCGGAGAGGGATCTCGATAGAAGCCACTACACAAATTACCAATACCATAAAGCAACAGAGCTAAACTGACGACGCAGAAGATGTTTTTCACACCCTCCACCTTGTGCATTCACTCAAAACTACTTTTTAAAAAAACCCATGGCTGAAGCATGAAGCAGCCAGTCGGGGGTGACCAATCATCTATCACACACATGCACACTCCCTGCAATGGATTTGTAGGAATCTCCAAATGTCACCGCAAATGTGCCATGTTATAACATTATGTGTTCACCTGGAACGGGTAACACAAAAGGGAAAATCTGAAGCAAAAGAATTGAAAATCAAAAAAAATACTTTGTAATAAAAGAATTGCATAGAAATAAAAGGCAAAGGCTCCTGGGAAATGTAGTCTGCCATGTAGAACAGCGTGTTAGTTCAGCCCAGTGTTATTAGCAGGGGGGGTTAAGCCTTAGAGCTGCAGCACAACATCACAAGCGGCTATGTGTCTAATCAATCTAACAACAGAGAGCCTTCTCCTTAACTGTCAGTCGCAAACAGGGGCAAGAGTTTGTGTTGCTCAACAGTCTGCCCGTAACTGTTTTTTATGAATGAAAACGCTGTGCAACGAGGGCAAGACGCTACAACATTGCTTCGATTTGGCACTGGTCCAGGATGATGTGCACCGAGGTGCAGTTCTTGGGTGCGCTACTTTAAACGGAACCCTTCTGAGGTTTGCACGTGAGGACAGAGGACAGGTTTCACCGATGCACCAGTGCTGCTCTGCTGTGTCATGGTACCTTGTGTCCCTCTTTCCCTGGCAGTCCTGGCTCTCCCTGTGACAGAGAGAGTGGGAGAGGAGGAGGAGGAGAGTGGGAGACAGTAGGAGAGGAGAAGGAGGAGGAGTGGGAGTAGGAGGGAGGAGAGGAGAGGAGAGGAGGAGGAGGAGGAGGAGGAGGAGAAGGAGAGAGATGAGAGGAGGAGGTTGGGGAGACAAAAAGCAAAAATGTTGTTACCAAAAAGCAAAAAATCTTGTGAGAACATTACATATGCGTTCACTGGGATGGAAATGATCTGTCCAAAAGCCCTTTTGTGCCAAACGTGACCCACCTTGATCCCCGCGGCCGACGAGCCTGCATCCCCCTGGGAGAGAGAAGACGAGAGCGTCAGCGGCAAGAACGCGTGGAGACAGCGAGAGAGAGAGAGAGAGAGAGGGAGGGAGAGAGGGAGGGAGGGAGAGAGAGGGGAGAGAGGGAGAGAGGGAGAGAGAGAGAGAGAGAGAGAGAGAGAGAGAGAGAGAGAGGGAGAGAGAGAGAGAGAGCGGGCGGGCGGGCAGAGAGCAGGTCACTGTGGGGGGGCTCTCTCTCTTTCCCTCCCCTGTAAGGGTGCTGAGGAGCAGCTTGGGGTTTGGGCTGTGTTCACATACGCACATGTACAGGTAACTGCCAAAATGGGGTTCTGTTGTGGTGTAGAGTGCATTTTCCTACGTCTTCTCAACCCCTTAAGAGGGCAAGGTAAACGCCAATAAATACAAAGCCATTCTGAGTGATCGCCTTCATCCTGTGGTGAAGCATTTATATCCTGATGGGAGTGGTCTCTTCCAGGATGACAAGGCTCCCATCCACAGGTCACTGAATGGTTTGAGGAGCATGAAGATGATGTAAACCATATGCCGTGGCCATCTCAGTCACCGGATCTCAACCCAATCAGCGCCTGAGACAGTGTTTTCCACCACCATCGATAAAACCAAATTATGACATTTCTTGTGGAAGAATGGTGTTGCCTCCCTCCAATAGTGTTCCAGACACTTGTAGAATCTACGCCAAGGTGCATTGAAGCTGTTCTGGCAGCTCGTGGTGGCCCTAACGACCTGTTAAGACACTTTGTTGGCGTTTCCTTTATTTTGGCAGTTACCTGTGATTCCACTGGAGCAGAGATTGGCTCTCCAGTCTCACAGTTCGGCAGTAATACATCAAAGCAAACTTTCATTCAAAAGGTGCCTCCAGCTGTGGCTGCGGCTAATTAACCCCAGCATCGCCCAGGGAGGGCGGGGGGCTTGTTTGAGTCAGGAGGACTGTCCACATCTCATCACACAAGAGCAGCCTCTCTCTGGTCGATCGGAAAACCTTCGGCATGGCGGGTGGAGTGTGTGTGCTTGCCCGCGCTCTCGCTATTCGACAGACAGGTCTGATAACACGGGTGTATGGATAGAGCTGGGAATTCCAAATTGGGAGGGGGGGGAGAAAATAATGGAGGATAAAAATTTTTTATAAAAAGGTGGCAACTGCCCCCTTCACCTGTGTGAATGCCACTCCTTTACGGAGTCCACGAGTTCACAGAAACAGGCTTTTCTCTCGTTAAATTCCACCGGCACACCTTATTCAAACTACTCAACGCTCGTTAAGTTAGTTAACTAGTTGAATCAACAACCCCCGCCCTGCCCCGGCTCGCTACACAAGCGATTTGGAGACGGTGCGTGGGTTTATTTCCAAAGGAAGTAAACTGCATCAGGGCTCGCGTCAATTTCAGATCAAAGCCTACTCGGCTCTCGAGTAGGGAGGTGGGAAGAATTCACACTTTGGCGCTACCCTCAGCATCCAAAGACGGCAGCATGTTCGATGTGACCCCCGCAAGCCTTTGTCTGAGGTGCGGGAAAGACGGCAAAATCCCTCAGATCAGAGTGGGAATGAGAGACCACGAAGTGCGCATAAATCCATGCTGCTAAAGCAACGTGGCGAACACATCTGTCTCGCGTTAAATTAGCCAAACAATGTAAACAGGCCATTGTCAGGGGGGCAAATGCACACAGTTTAAAATGTCGTTAAAAGGAAATGTCTCCCTTTTGTGCACGCAGGACTGTTCGCGTAATTGTCTAATTGATGTTGTTTTATTCATGCATTACGCATCGTTACAGTGACATTTAGCACGCACCCCTACTCGGGAATGATTAGCAATGAGTTTATGGTGTAACGATATTAAAATAAAAATACATTCGAATACGTCAATGGCACATCACAGCCTGCAAATTGGTGTAATTACTATGCAAATACGTTTAATACGGTCCAGTTGGAATTTATTTGGTTAACGGTTATTTCGTCCAGAACGAACAAAAAACAACTCAACTTTGCTGTAAATATCATAAAATCCTCCCCCCTCCTGTTTCTGATAAGTAACATCTGCACTTTCCTCTAATTAAAACGCAAAACAACAACAACAACCAAAGAACAAATAATTAATTAAATGCACAATCGGAGTTTTATGAGATTTGAGAGAACGGAGGGCCCGCGGCCACTTTTAAACCGCGAACAATGGGGCAGTTGGGCTCCGCGCTCCCTCGTCCTAACGTTCCGCTCGCGGCGGCGTTGCCAACAGCGATTTAAAGCAACGACGTTCCATTTGCGTACAGAGGTCCCTAGATATCCCTATAGAGATCAGACAGTACACAGAGAACCCTAGGGAAAAAAAGAGCTTTATAAAATAGCAAAATACTATACTTAAAAAATGTTGGAGAAACGGATATATAAAATAAACTATCCTTCGGGATAACCTCCGGCCACACCCTTAACGGACTTCTGACATTACGCAGGCGATCTGGAATATTACAATCTTCATCTCGGAGGAGTGAGCGCCGGTGGATTTCGCCTCGTTCTTGTGATCGGAGAGAAGGACCCAAACCTGCCTCTTCACCCGGAGAGCGTGGCGGGTTGCCCGTTGCTGCTAGCGCGATGGTGGCCTGGAAGGATTCTGTGCTCGGAATCGGTGGAAGAATGTGCGCACTCGCTTTTATGAGTGTCACTAATCACCATCTTTTTTGGCGGCACGAGAACTGCATTCATGGCTACATCTGGATATTGCTGGGTTTTTCTTACCCCCTCGTTTTCACTTTAATAGGCATGTTCTCACAAATTATCACTTGCTTGCTACGCGACTAACGAGCTTGCGCGAGAGACGGTGGGAAAGGGACACGAGCTTCTTCAAGTCGCACTCGGACCACGTGCTCAGCAGAAACCTTTATCCAAGACCGAGCACATTATGAGGGTTGCCAGCTTGAGGGGCGAGGCACAGTTTGAGGAGGGTTTCAGACCTCCAGTGATTGGGGGAAAAATCATTGGAGTCCAGTGATTGGGGAAAAAATATTGGGGAAAATTACTGATCATTTGTCAATTGATTTAAAGGGAAAAACCAACACGCATCTGGCAACAGTGCACATATTTGAGACAGCGGGTTGGGTAGAAATGACCAAGCAGGGCGACAGAAATCCAACCAAGCTGTACGACCGCGCATGACAGAGAGTCTTGTAGCGTGCAAATGGAATGCTACTGTATTCAGTTATTCCTTTGAACCCAGTGCCAAATCTCCCACTTCGGTCCGGACAGGACAGGACAGTAGGCGAAAGGCGAAACACAGGTTTTCAGCATAAAAGTCCACCTATGACAGGAGGGGGCGAGGCCTTCCAGAGTCCTGATGGTGAGGCGTGCTTAGAAAGGGGTGTAGCGGAGCTCGAAAGACGTGAGTAAGGCACGTGAGCGTCCACTGAAAGCGACGTCCATAAGACCACGATTACTTCCCTTGGCTGGGGACTCGGGTCTTTAGCTCAGCGGGCTAATCGTGTGTCTTGTTGTGTTGGGATCCTCGGTTCGAAACTCGCTGCAGTCAGAACCAATGTGTTACAGGGGCAAGGGGGGTTTAAAACCGGGCAAGGTTGCAGGTTCAAATCCCAGCCCAGCCGCCGGTGTCGTGCCCTTAACCTAGTGTTGCTTTGGCAACGATCCAGCCATACAGGAGACAGCGTGCAGAAGGACGGTGGCCCGGATAAGAGCATCTCTTAAGTTCACTAGTAAAGTGAGCAGCTGTTTTCTGGAGAAGCCGTAGCTCTCGAGATGTGGGAAACTGCACTGCCTGTGCCAAGAGCCACGGCCAGATGGCGTTACACACTCTTTGACCTCGAGACCGCAGACACTTCCAAGACCACAGCGTAGCTGCCGTTTTAAAGAGCTGGAACACCCAGCTAGTCTAGATCGAAGGCTTTTATTTGTTTGCAAGAATTATTATAATTTTTTTCTTCTGCCATCCTAGCCATTAAAACTCTAAAACGGAATGAGCTCATTTGGACACTTTATTATTTCACTTTGGACACAGATTATTTCACAGCTCGTTAAATATTTACACACATCACACACAGACGTAATCGTCTTCAGGGGCCATCGCCTTTGCGTGAACTCTGGGGGTGCAAACAGAGTCCAAATGAATTGATGACAAAGGCAGAAAAATGGAGCATGAAAAGTTGTCTGAATTTAAAAGGAGGAAGATTTATGCTCGGGGGTTCTGGCATGTGCGATTGCTTGTGCATAATGCATTTTCCACCCAGTGGCATCCCTCACACACAAAGAACCACTCTTTTTTGGAGAGTTTATACTCTTTCATTATAAATTAGACTTGTCAGACGACCCCCCTCCTCCCACCCCCCCTCTTCCTCTCGTCTTTGTTTTATTTCAAACTGCAGTGATTTAGGTCGTGATTGAACTGCGTGGTGACATTTCACAAGTCAGAGTTATGTTACGCTATGACTCAGCCGCTGGACCTGCTCCTGCAGAGGTTTCTGGAAAGATACCATCTACAGTGTGGGGACTGATCTACCGTCTGATTGGCTGAACGAGTCACATGACACTTCTGAACAGAAAGGGAGGGGATTCACACCTCAAAGCTCCGATCAGAACATTTTTATTTTTATTCAGATTTTCATTTGTTCCATTTCATATTTATTAACTTCATTGTTAAACTGATTATTCGCGGGCATGGTCAATCTTATTCCTAACATATTCGCGTGTGCAACTGGGAGAGCAGAAATCAAACTACTCTCATAAAATAAACTAGAAGCATTTACCTCGTCTGCTTCTAGCTCCTCTCTCTGTTTTGTACGAGGTGACGGTGACGGTGGTGTTCAGCTTTGTCCCGAGTTGTGCGGGACAGTCCCACAGTCCCAGTTTCATTCACAGTCCCGCAGCCCACAACAATGGATGGATAATAATAACTGACATGATCCCCCCCACCAACCCGGCTGTGTTATTTAGAATATTCCTTTTCCGTCCCGCAATGTCCCACAAATTCATCCTGCTTGTCCGGAATCTGGACTGTTTGAATCTGGTGGCCCCAGTGTGTGTGAATCTGGTGGCCCCAGTGTGTGTGAATCTGGTGGCCCCAGTGTGTGTGAATCTGGTGGCCCTAGTGTGTTTGAATCTGGTGGCCCCAGTGTGTTTGAATCTGGTGGCCCCAGTGTGTGTGAATCTGGTGGCCCCAGTGTGTGTGAATCTGGTGGCCCCAGTGTGTGTGAATCTGGTGGCCCCAGTGTGTGTGAATCTGGTGGCCCCAGTGTGTGTGAATCTGGTGGCCCCAGTGTGTGTGAATCTGGTGGCCCCAGTGTGTGTGAATCTGGTGGCCCCAGTGTGTGTGAATCTGGTGGCCCCAGTGTGTGTGAATCTGGTGGCCCCAGTGTGTGTGAATCTGGTGGCCCCAGTGTGTTTGAATCTGATGGCCCTAGAGTGTTTTAATCTGGTGGCCCCAGTGTGTGTGAATCTGGTGGCCCCAGTGTGTGTGAATCTGGTGGCCCTAGTGTGTTTGAATCTGGTGGCCCCAGTGTGTTTGAATCTGGTGGCCCTAGTGTGTTTGAATCTGGTGGCCCCAGTGTGTTTGAATCTGGTGGCCCCAGTGTGTTTGAATCTGGTGGCCCTAGTGTGTTTGAATCTGGTGGCCCTAGTGTGTTTGAATCTGGTGGCCCTAGTGTGTTTGAATCTGGTGGCCCTAGTGTGTTTGAATCTGGTGGCCCTAGTGTGTTTGAATCTGGTGGCCCTAGTGTGTTTGAATCTGGTGGCCCTAGTGTGTTTGAATCTGGTGGCCCCAGTGTGTTTGAATCTGGTGGCCCTAGTGTGTTTGAATCTGGTGGCCCTAGTGTGTTTGAATCTGGTGGCCCCAGTGTGTTTGAATCTGGTGGCCCCAGTGTGTTTGAATCTGGTGGCCCCAGTGTGTTTGAATCTGGTGGCCCTAGTGTGTTAAGAGGCTCTCCTCAGCTGATTTCCAGTCACTGACGCAATCAATATCCAGAATTGTAAAAATGTGAATCGACCCCCACAAAGGCCCCCAGTGCCCTGAACAGCACACAACTCACCTTCTCGCCCACGTCGCCCTTGTGCCCATCGTCCCCGATGTCGCCCTGCAAGGAAAACACAAAGAGCCTCAGTTACCCTTAACCCGAGACCAGGGTTACTCAAAATCACGGTCCTCGTGGGCCGAGCACTGCTGTTATTCCACCCTCCCTCTACCTGGGATTCAGACACTAGGCCAATCGATTGCACTAATTGTTCAATTACCTACCTGAGAGAAAGGAAATCCCTGCTATAGAGGCAGCTTCCCTTCAGTCACCCTTAACCTGAGAGGCAGCCATCTTCTCTTTGATCTTTAACAGCTTTGACAGACCGCAAAAGTGCAGCGGTCACAAACACCGTGAAGTTCCTTTGGACCGGCGATTATGAGCACCATCGCCGATGCACGTCCTGACAACGTCACGGCAGCTACTGTACATGGCAACCCCGCCACCGGGAGGTTTGTGAGGCTGTTTTACGCCTTTCTGACGCAGAACGCAGCATCCACACCACGTCTCAACCACTTTTTGATACCCACAAAAAGTCCAAGAGGACAGTAGTTCCGTTCTACAATAGGTCTGTTCTACAGTAGTTCTGTTCTACAATAGGTCTGTTCTACAGTAGTTCTGTTCTACAATAGGTCTGTTCTACAGTAGTTCTGTTCTACAATAGGTCTGTTCTACAGTAGTTCTGTTCTACAATAGGTCTGTTCTACAGTAGTTCTGTTCTACAATGGGTCTACGGCTTCCTTCCTTCTCCCACGCGGTGACCGTCTAGTCCCACCGATGAAATGGGCAGGGCAGTCTGGCGCTGAGCAGATGTGCTCAGGGCACAGGAGCAGACGGGTAACGCCAGTGACCAAAGGGGACCGCGGCAGCCATTTTACACGCGTGGAGCGCCACACGGCTATTTTCTCCACCCCTGCGCTCGGCCCAGTCGACCACAGCCATTCAACTTTGAGGGAGGGTTAAACGTGAACACATTTGACCGTCGTGCATCGTGTCCTCTTTCCTATCCCTGCTGCGCCGGTGGGCACCGAGGCCTAGAGAACGCTCCGCGCTCGTGGGACCCATCACCATCTCAAACTCCCCCCGTTTGCTTCCTCTGTCACGACTGCGTTCATACGCCCGTCCCATCGTTCTTCATTGCTTTCGTTTTTGCCGCCAACGTCTCGCGAGAGTCGAATCGCAGCGGACAAAGATGGATTCGTCTCAAGGCGTCTGCGTGACAGAGAGCCGCGGTTCTGTAAGGCGCACTCTTGAGCCCGTCTCTGTGAACAAGTGGGCTCCCTCAAGGAGTCTCATTCATGGAATTAGGGGCAGTTTCTGCTTAGAATGCAGAGGCCAGAATCACGGATGTCACTTGGTTAAACCTCCTGTCTCATCTCGGTACGAAATAAAGAGGGCTTTTGTCTCCCCACCTACATGTCCCAGATCCAAAGGTTATCACTTTATGACAGTTGTTCCATGGTCGCCCGAGCAATTTCCCAGATAAACGAAACCAAACAGTCCGCACGGCCGAAGGGGGGGGACGGGGGGTTCCCAGAAACCGTAAGCAGTTTGATCCTCTTAATTAAGGTTTTTTACCTTCTCGCCTTGTTCTCCCATTTCACCCTGTGGGAGGAAAGAGAGAGAGAACGATGGAAGTTAAAACGGCCCTTGTGATAGAGGTAATAATGAAATTACAGTCCATATGGGATAGATTTTTATCTTTGGGTCAAAATCATATTAAATTAGAAGTGGGGCTTCTCGCATTACAGCCGATTCTTCCCTCAGAAAAAGAAAACAAGGAGAGTTGACCCCTTAAGGCTGTATTTAACATCATTCAGCGGATTTAAATAAACACTCTCCCACCCAGACAGAATTAACAACACGATAGACTGCGCAGACGATAGATAAGAGTCCGATTGTTAACTCCTGACCGCATGTGACCAAACATTAAACAACATTAGACACGGGGTGCGCATGAAGCTGGGTTAGGGAGTGTCTTCAAAGCTCACTCCCGCAAAGTCCTGCCATCTCCTGCCAGAAATAAAAAGGGATAAAAAATGTTTAAAAAGCTTGCATCCTTTGAACAGTAAGGGGGCCAGGACGACATATGGTTGAGTTCATGTAGTATAATAATGCCCAAACTCTGCACTGGGGGCAAACTGTGGTGGGAACCACTTTTCTTTCTGTAGATGACGAGCCTCCGAAAATCCCAGTGGAAACGCAAACGGTCGCTATCGTTTGGTGAAGTACTTAACTGAAAGTGCCCCAAGGCTTGACTGGGCACGATAGTGATGCAGGCCTTTGGTTTGGCTTCA
>JAINUG010000084.1:3733877-3891377 GCA_029706075.1 Aldrovandia affinis | reverse complement strand
AACAAAGTAATAAAGACACCAAACTCGCTCAAGGGTACAACGGCAGTGCCCCCACCTGGGAATCGAACCTGCAACCTTTGAGTTATTTATGTATAGTGTAGTACAATGGTTCGGTTACTGGGCTTATAAATCCAATTATTCATGTATATATATTAAACACATGCACAGATATAGAGTAAAATGTTTATGTGAGGCCTAGGAGTTGTGGTCCCCTGTACATTGACCGGCACACTGGTCTCCAGCTGTGGTGTCGGGGATCGGGGGCTCGTGAGTGACGGGGGCCACGCTGGTCCGGGACGTCCCGTTTGGGGAGGGGGCGATTGGCCCCCATGCTCCAGTGGCTGAGTGACAAGGGAAAAAGTCAGAGACAAAGCCCTGACTCTGGCTGAGATGATAGATCTGGTGACAAATCCAATTAACGCGTGGGCTTCAAAACAAAAACAACATCACGTCAGGGGGGGGTGGTGCTCGCTCGCTGGGTTCCTATGGGCAACCAATGTGGTGGGGGGGGGCCCTCAGCAACGGGAAGATGACATTTGGCACAACTTGTCTGTTTGGGCAAAATCAAGATGAATCAAAATGGCAACATCCTCTGCCTACATATTCACATGTACAGCAACTTTACAGCAAATAGCTGTTATTTTAAACTGCCGTTTCTAAGTGAGAGAGTGAGTGAGTGTGTGAGAGTGTGAGTGTGAGTGTCAGAGAGAGAGTGAGAGTGAGATTGAGAGTGAGAGAGCGAGAGCTAGAGTGAGAGAGTGAGAGTGCGAGCGTGTGTGTCTGTGTGCGCGTATCTGCTCTGTGACACTGGCCTCCTGAGGTAAGTTCCCACCTGGCACACAGAGCTCTCTCCGGGTGCGGTTCCAGCTCATCCCTGTCCAGCTAATCAACTGGCTTTTCTGCTTCCTGCTGGAACGGATTGAATAGGCAATCGCTCACTGGCAGGACTGAGAGAGATACCCCAGGCCCTGACTTCTCTGCCGATGGAAAAAGTCACAACTAAAATGCATTTATTTCTAAAGCCCATATCGCCAATTCCCCTGGCTTACCAGTTCATTTCGCTTTTTAATTTTTTTATTCATGGTATTCTTTACTTTATACCCCATTTTAAATATTTGAATCTCTTACATTGTGTTAATTATTGCTATTCTTGCTGTTAATGTTGTACACGTGCAGTTTTTGTCTTCGTACCGTATGTTATACTGCTGCAAGACCAGTTGCCCAAGAGGGACAATTAAGCTCTTTTAATTGACTGACTGAATCTCCTGTAACCTGATTGGTTAAAGCCAGCTGCAAAGACAAGCGCGCAGGTATTTTTGTGAACTCCAGATCCGCTGTTTCCAAGCAACTTCTGTCAGGCGCAATTGAACAGCAGACCCCATTTGAACTCTGCCTCAGAGTTTAAAATAACGGACAGCTTTATCGCTGCGACCAGGCGCTTTCCCCCTTTCAGGACCGCAACTTCTTCGTTTGTGATTAAATGGGTGAAAAGCTCTTTCAGTCTTTTACAGAGACCCCCGAGGATGAGCCAGACTCATTGTCCGTCTCACTGCACATTTGTTTGTGATGATATCAGAGGCGATAAGCTGCCATTCTTCACTTTCAAATCAAAAATTAATTTCACTAGGGCCTAATGAAAATGAAATTCATTAAATGATGGGAAAACAATTGTTCAATTAATCCTTTCTTGCGAGGAAGCGGATTATCAGCAGAGACCAGTTTTATAAATTAGCCCATTGTTTACCTTCACTCTGTTCATTTAAGTGCTGCTTGCTGAACACCAATTTCAAAGCGATGTCTAGAATTTGCTTCAGCCGAGTTCTGCACAAGTTTGCATGGGGGCCCGAGTACGCCAAGCGGAGGGCGATCAGGGGGAGGGCGATGAGGGGGAGGGCGATCAGGGGGAGCTGGAATGTTTGGCACTGACGCAGGGAGAAAGCCGCAGGTTCTCTTTCACTTCACTGCACACGATAGCTCTGAAGCGGAGGCAGCTGCTGCTCGTTTTGTGATTCGTGGGCATGCGTGTGTGAGTGTGAGTGTGTGTGCGTGCATGTGTGTGTTTGTGTGTGTTTGTGTGTGTGTGTTTGTGTGTGTTTGTGTGTGTTCGTGTGTGTTCGTGTGAGTGGAATCCAGCTGCTGCCCCATATCTGTCTCTAAGTGCTTCACTTTCGTTCGCCATTTCTGAAGGAGAACGGTCTGTATATTCATGAACGGCTGCTGGTAATCAGAAGACGTTTCTTCTGTGTGTGGCGTAAACACACGGCACTGATAGAAAACCCTTTATACTGGGGGCCTCCTGAGTGGTGTAGTGGTAAGAATGTTCAACGCTGCCCACTGCGACTGGAGTTTGATTCCACCAGGTCGCGGCAGTTTCGGCTCTGGCCAGGAGTGCCACTAGGGGGCGGAAATTGGCTGTCTGCCCCAGGGAGGAGGAAGGGAAGTCGATACGAGCTCGCTGCATATAGGAGTGGCCCTGTGTGTATACCGGAGTTGTGGTGGCGGCTTGGCGGGTTCCGGCTGGAAGGAGGCGGTGCTCCGCCACATGCCACTGCTGATTTCAGGACTATGGCAGCAAGCTCTCAATATGAGGGAGGGGATAACTGACATGAAAAAGAGGGGATAATAGGCTACTAAACTGGGAGAAAAATGAAGAAAAAAGCAGAAAGAGAAAATAATTTTTTTTTTTAAAAACACTTTCTACTGTGCACATGCATGCTGCCATCTCACCGGTGATCGGCAAAGCAGCCAGAACTTTGATCTAACCAGCCCTACATGTCTGGTGCACCGCAGAGTTTGCGTTCTCTTCCCTAATGAGATCTTCTACGGCCAGTCTCAACCCCGAGTGGCATTGTAATAACCTGAGACACAATTTACAGGGTTATGCTGTCAATGCGCATCCAATACATTATCAAAATCTAGACGATCTGCATTTTAAGAACATCATTTTATTCATTTGACTTCGATGGTAATGAAAATGGGTCACGCCCCTGCGCCTGAACTGTAGGGTGCCAACGTGCCTGAGCAAACACTTCCCACAGTAGATGTACGCACGCACTTTCTGATCAGACGTTCTATTCTAAAAGTAAAGGCAGATTCTATTTCAACAGCAAACAAAAACTGACATGGTACTGACAGAGCTGCCAATGCTTTAATACCCTTTAACCCCCTTGGTCAAACAAGGTATTGCAGCCCACTGCATCAGGAGCCACTCAGTGAGTAAGTCAGTGAGTCAGTGAGTCATTGAGTCAGTCAGTCAGTCATTGAGTCAGTCAGTCAGTCAGTCAGTGAGTCAGTCAGTCAGTCAGTCAATCAGTTAGTCAGTCAGTCAGTCAGTCAGTCAGTGAGTGAGTGAGTGAGTGAGTCCGTCCATCAGTCAGCGAGTGAGTGAGTGTCAGTGAGTGAGTGAGTCAGTGAGCCAGTCAGTCAGTGAGTGAGTGAGTCAGTCCGTCCATCGGTCAGCAAGTGAGACAGTGAGTCAGTCACTGAATCGGTCAGTCAAGGACACCAATGTTTTCCAGACCAGCTTCTTTAAGTCACAGCGAAAGATTCATGTGAACTGCTTGAAACTGAATTTGACATGAATGATTAATTTTGAGGCACTGTTTCAATTAAAAAGAAAAAAGGAAAAAGGAATTAGTTTATTTCCAAGGGCAACATTAGCGAATTTCCAATTACAACGAAAGGACCGAACAAGTAGTCTTGCAATAAATTCTCAGGGCAGCAGCTGCAAAGCAGCTTCCCCAGAAGTCAGGACTCTATTATTAAACTATATTGAGCACATAACCCAAATCAAGTCTTACAGTGTAAATAACCCAATCGATGCCTTGCATCGTCGCAACTTTCAATCAAGTTTATTCTTTTCTCCAGTGCTTTGCTTCTCTTCAGAAAAACTACGAGAAACGAATAAAATGAAAAGGCAATTTCAAGAAAAGTGTGAGTCCGTCTGGCCTCTGCTTTCATTAACAGATTAGATCTTAGATATTTTAAGATAAGTGGGGTCAGCAGAAAGAGACCACAGGTGGAAATTAGTTCAAGGCAAATTCCGTACGGATATCAGGAAGTTTTTCTTTACACAGAGTGTTGTCAATGCCTGGAACAGCTTGCCAGGTCGGGTAGTAGAGGCAGAAACACTTGGGCTATTCAACCCAGGCTGGATGCAGTACTAGATACTCTTTAGATTAGGACGGGCTGAATGGCCTGTTCTCCTCATTATGTATTCTTACGTTCTTATGCAACAGCTTGCTTATTGTTACGATTCTCTGATCATTTTAATTCTCATTTAATTCCAGGCTGGACCTCGAACGAAGCGGCCCCTTTGAATCGCCCGCAGGGAAGCGTAGGAACGCCTCCGCCAGCAGAACACCCGGTCGGATTACAGCTTTCTGTAAATGAAATGCGCAGGAACGCTCGCTGGTATCACCAACGCTGCTAGGCTGGGAAAAACAGGGAAACAGGCGGTGTCGGGACGTTTGAGCCCAGAAGTGATAAACAGAGAGGCCAACTCACCAGCTGACCCATCTCCCGGGCATCCCCGGATCTCCCTGGGAAAGAGAGAGAAAGAGAAATAGGGGATGATGCAGAGTTGACAGGAAAGAGAAAGAGAAAGAGAAAGAGAAAGAGAAAGAGGGGATGATGCAGAGTTGACAGGAGAGAGAAAGAGAAAGAGAAAAAGAAAGAGGGGATGATGCAGAGTTGACAGGAGAGAGAAAGAGAAAGAGAAAGAGAAAGAGAAAGAGAAAGAGGGGATGATGCAGAGTTGACAGGAGAGAAAGAGAAAGAGAAAGAGAAAGAGAAAGAGAAAGAGGGGATGATGCAGAGTTGACAGGTTTTGAGAGGCATATGAACATCCCCCCCCCAAAAAAAACAAGCTTGCACAGGTGCCGGGTAAAAAAACCCAGAGAAACAAAGTGGAGAAACCACAAAAAAGAAAGAAATGTTAAATAACACCCACACACTGTTAAGATTGCTCCCAGTGTGGTTTGATGTGCTAGTACAGACTACATGCAGCGTTGAGTGGCTGTGGGGTGTTCAGCTCAGAGTTGAGGGAATGGGCACTTTGAGCTGAGATGCAGATGTTTGAAGAGGTGGGTTTTGGGGTTTGGGGCAGAATGTGGACAGAGACTCGGCTGTCCTGGTGGTGGCAGGACAGAGAGCTTGTTCCACCACTGAGGGGCCAGAGGAGCGACCAGCCGTGGCCGGGATGAGGGCCCCTTCCGGGAGGGAGTTCTGGCGTCTTATTCACGGACGAGAGTGCACTTCCTGACCGGTAGTGTTGAGCCAGTGCCTCATATCGCAGTATTTTGGGTTTCGGTAGCTCATTGTTTTTATTGTGAGATGTCAGGAAAGAAGGTTTCACAGAGGCTGGCCAACAGCACCATCTGATTCCTGACATATTATATATTTATTTTTTTAAATGTCCCGGAATGTTATTTTCGGTTTCCTTTTGTTAAGACGTTTTTCACGAGCTCCCAGAAATGCCCCTTTCCATAAGCCATTAGTGTTTAATGGCCCTGCAGGATGATTAGTGGTTTTTCAGCACTCATTATAAAACTTTTTTTAAAAAGATTTATTTGGATCGCGTCGGTTTCCGCGTTGAATTAAAACACCGTTACATTTTTCAAAAACGGGCGGGGGCAGGCAAATCTCTCCCGTCTCCGGAGGATGTTAAGTCGTGAGTGGAAGCAGGCTGCTAAACGGGTGCGTTTGTGCCAGCGCGCGTTGTGGCTCACGTTAAATACATCGTCGTCTGGAGCGTCGGGTGCCTGGCGACTCACAAAGGCACTCGCTCGAGCGCTAAGCGAGGCCTGAAATAATAAAAACAGAAATATGGAAAAATCCACTCGGAAAAACGGAAGGACTGGTGTAACCATGGCGACCGTTTCTTCGACGCAAGCCACGGTTACAGATAAAAGGTTCGCACTAGCTGGCAAGAACACAGAGTTATGCGCAACACGTAATGTGCCCGTGGTCTTAATCCAACCCTCTCCACAGACAGAATAGAGCTCTATTTAACGAGCTTGTGTTTCGGTCTTTCACAGTGGTACATAGTTTTCCCCCAGTTTCGAATCAAACGGTTCTTAAAATAACACATTAAACGCTATACCATCGACAGGGTTTTTTTACATGAGGAAAAAGTTAGATTTGCGGTGAGGCATGAAGAAAAAAAAAAGAAGAGTTTTACACGTTCGTGCCAAGAAAGGCAAATATGATATCTGACGATACGATTGAACGATCCATCACAGCCCTGCTGCTCTTCACTGCTTCCACACTCGACGAATAAATCAGAAATTCTGAGTTTAGAAGGCAGGGAGGAGGGAGCTGCTGGGTGGCTCATCCTGTTAAGGCACTGTTCTAGTGTGTGGATGAACCCCACGGCCTGCATCCTGTTAAGACACTGTTCTAGTGTGTGGATGAGCCCCACGGTCTGCATCCTGTTAAGACACTGTTCTAGTGTGTGGATGAGCCCCACGGTCTGCATCCTGTTAAGACACTGTTCTAGTGTGTGGATGAGCCCCACGGTCTGCATCCTGTTAAGACACTGTTCTAGTGTGTGGATGAGCCCACGGTCTGCATCCTGTTAAGACACTGTTCTAGTGTGTGGATGAGCCCCACGGTCTGCATCCTGTTAAGACACTGTTCTAGTGTGTGGATGAGCCCCACGGTCTGCATCCTGTTAAGACACTGTTCTAGTGTGTGGATGAGCCCCACGGTCTGCATCCTGTTAAGACACTGTTCTAGTGTGTGGATGAGCCCCACGGTCTGCATCCTGTTAAGACACTGTTCTAGTGTGTGGATGAGCCCCACGGTCTGCATCCTGTTAAGACACTGTTCTAGTGTGTGGATGAGCCCCACGGTCTGCATCCTGTTAAGACACTGTTCTAGTGTGTGGATGAGCCCCACGGTCTGCATCCTGTTAAGACACTGTTCTAGTGTGTGGATGAGCCCCACGGTCTGCATCCTGTTAAGACACTGTTCTAGTGTGTGGATGAGCCCCACGGTCTGCATCCTGTTAAGACACTGTTCTAATAGTGGTAAGAATGCAATATAAAAATGTAAATATAAGTTTATTTTATATCAAATAAATGTAAAAAGCCAGTGGCAGTGAGGAGGAGGAAGGGCGTTTGCTCACCGCCAGTCCCGGCAGTCCACGGGGGCCATCTTTGCCTGTGTCCCCTGGGGGCCCCCTGGGACCCGGGGGGCCCGGTGGGCCAGGGGCCGGGCGACCCTGCCTGACCCTGATCGCCCTGCGGAACAGGAAGTGGAGAGAGAGAGAGACAGAGAGAGACAGAGAGAGACAGAGAGAGACAGAGAGAGACAGAGAGAGAGACAGAGAGAGAGAGACAGAGAGAGACAGAGAGAGAGAGAGAGAGAGAAAGAAAGAGGGAAAGAACACGTGTCAGTACCCAGCAAACGTAGATGTACAGAGTCTGATACCCAGGGTTCCCACTCCAATTGGATAAATATAATCCAATACTTCTCCCAATTACATTGTATGGACATGTATGTTATTTTCACAGTTTTGGCGCAATAGTCAGGGCTGCGACTTTTGCGAGGCGGACCTACGTTTTGAGCCACATTGGCTTCAAAATAGTTTGTGTTCACAAGAAGGTACACACTTTGCTCTCCAGAGACAGATGACTTTGGAGAGTAATGTACAAAACCACTTAGTTAGCATTATCAGTACACTGATATAGGCAGACTTCATAGCAAGTGACGTCAAACACAGTGAAAAATGCTGTTCGCTCACTGTAAAGGTTCTGGTTTTATTCTGGCTATTTTCCCTGTCTCTAAGGACAGTGGGACATTGACCACTTTCCAGGACTTTGAAAGATGAAAATATTTTCAAGGATAGTGGGAACCCTGGATATTACCATAGGAAACAGGAGTGTGGAGAGAGCAGAGAAACTAATGGCTATGCTGCTGCACTATGAATGTTTTAGGGCGTTAAGGCGTGAGAAGGGTCAGAGGGGGTTGAGGGTGTGGGGTGCCTCTCCCATGGGAATACAGAAGTCTAGAACTTTAATGTCATAGAGTTTTATCTCACAGAGGGGTCATGGGTTCTGTCCCCATAATGAAAATCATCAATTACAGATGGGGGTGAACCTTCTCTCCAACACTGTCAAGCAAATTAATACGGAGCCAGGATCTGCCACACGGCCCCAGAGTAAATTTAATTAACGGAGAGAGGCTACGCTTCAAACCCTGTTGATTCAACATCAAGAAGACAAATGTGAGGGAGGAGAGGAGAGGAGAGGGGAGAGGAGGGAGAGGAGGGAGGAGAGGAGAGGAGAGGGGAGAAGAGAGAGAGGAGGGGAGGGAAGGAGAGGAGGGGGAGAACAGAGGAGGAGAGGAGGGGAGGGGAGGGGAGGAGAGGAGAGGAGAGGGGGGAGAAGAGGAGAGGAGAGGAGGGAAGGAGAGAAGAGGAGAGGGGAGAAGAGGAGGAGAGAGGAGAAGAGGGGAGAAGAGGAGAGGAGGGGAGAGGAGGAGAGGAGAGGGAGAGGAGGGGAGGGGAGGGGAGGAGAGGAGGGAGAGGAGAGGGGGGAGGGAGGGAGAGGAGGGGAGGGGAGGGGAGGAGGGGAGAAGAGGAGAGGATGGGAGGGAAGGAGAGGAGAGGGGAGAAGAGGGAAGGAGAGAGAAGAGAGGGGAGAGGATTAGAGAGGAGAGAAGAGGGGAGGAGAGGAGAGGAGAGAGAAGAAGGGAGGAGAAGAGAGAGGAGAGGGGAGGATATGGGAGAGGGTTAAGGAACCAGGCGCAAGGCGGGCGGGCGGGGAGAAGGGACTCCACTGAGGGTAAGCACTACCTTAATGAGCCGGCGGTTAATGAGCTGCTGATCAGCAGAAAGAAAGCCATGATTGATCTTAGGGAAGACCATCTGAGCAGGGGCGTGAGGGCAGAGGTCAGAGGTCGGAGGTGGAGAGGTGAGAGTTGGGGTTCGGAGAGGAGATAGCAGCCCGAGGAGGTCCCAGAAGGAAAGATGAAAGGCAAAAAAAAAACAACAGATTAGAAGACTCACAAAGAAAACTTAGATCAGTGCTTTCATTGCTCTGGGGAAACCCTCGCCAAATTACAGGGGGGGGGGGGTTGAGTCTGGACCCAATCGTACGCACCTCCGTAACATTCGGACATCACGGCGGGCGGGGGAACCGAAGGAACGGGAGAATTTCCCCACAATAAAAGCACTGCTCAAACACACTTGCTCAGAGCCCAGCCAGGCCACACAGGCGTTACACTCTGAACCCCACCCCTACGCAGGGATCCCGGGACCATAACTGCATTTGTGATTTGTGTTCACCTTGTTTCACTTGATAAACTTTAGTGCCGTAAGCGAATGGCTGTGTTGCCGAATTGCACAACAGTCGAAACTCAGAAACAACAACCGGTGATGTGAGCAACGGGTCTATCGAGAAAAAAAAAAAAGGCTTTTGGCGTTTAATGGTGACTTCTCTTAAGAGACGCTCTTAATGGCGATGAATTCAATATCTAGTGTTGTTAAAAAAAATCAAAAACATGTCACATTTGATTATCATTTCATATTCCTTCTCCTGATCTCTCATTAATAGTGCAGTAAGGGGCAATGGCCAAACCAGGCACTGGTTGAAAAATGTAAGCCTTGTTTGAAAACATCTGTTTTTTTTGGTTTTGTAAAAGTGACGTCTGCCCAGATTCCTCCCATGCCGTCTGGCGTCCCGCGTGGAAAGGAACACACGCAAAGTGAGAGATGAGGATCGAGCTCACGGCACAGGCCACGGGGGATGGCCTGGACCACACCTGGGTCTGACGCTGCTGGGGTGAGGCGTGCCCATCTACACCTGGGCTTATAGGCCAAAGGTCAAAGGTTACAGTCCCAGGAAAGACATCCCCATTGTGCCTTTTGAGTGAAGTACTTAAACTAACTTACTTCAGTAATGTTAACTATTTATGTCACCCTAGATAAAAGCATCCATGTAAAAACAAAAACAAAAAGAATACTAATATTAATGGAAAAACACAAATAATTCTCTCAGCAGAATCTCATGCCATGCCAGTAGACCAATCAGAGGCCAGTCAGGTGTTGCCGCACTTACTTTTGGCTTAATTTGGGTTCAATACAGTACTGGTAGCATCGGTTATGCTGTGGTATGTATTTACCATTATGTCACGGTTCTGGTTTGGCATAGTTAACCCACATTACTGGTTTAGTGATGTTGACCCTACATTCTCTGGTCTGGGTGGGGGGGGGTGTTAGCTGGGTCTATCTCTCTGCTGCTCTTGTGTGTGGATGCACTCATGGTATCCGGCTTTGTACGACGCTGTGGATAAGAGCGGCTGCTAAATGAGTGTAATTGAGTGCAGGTTTCAGTGTGTGCTGCCCGGTGGCTGGCCTGGCTCCAAGACCACACCCACAAACCTTGACGGTCAGGATCTGGTTGCTGTGCAAAGCCGCCAACGCAGGGAGGCCTGGCAACCCCTAGGGACAAACGGCACAGATACACCAAACGGCACAGACACCAAAGTCACACCAAACACAAAAACATGGGACAGCAAACGGCAAAGATACACCAATGGCACAGAGACAGCAAACGGCACAGACACCAAACACACACAAAATGACATCGGTGACACAAAATGGCTGACGTACACAAAACATTTTGTCATCCCACAGCTGTGGTATGAAGAAAAGCTTTTCCCCATAAGCTTTTTATTTTTATTTTTATTCATAAACAACGTCTGGCGCTCAATCAAAAAGGTGGCAGCCACAACACTGAGGCGGAACAGCTGGCGTGCAGAGCAACATTTTCACTTGTCAAAAAAAAACGAAAGACTTATGGTTCGCGCCCAAGCTCAAAGAGCCACCAGCAATCAGTCTGCTACTTTCAATTAGCGGGTGTTTCGAAGTTAACGCTAATCTGGCCCAAGTTCCCAAGTCCTCAAACCACTCGAGTGAAAACAAACATTGACTTCTTTCAGATGTGCTCCTTTAAAACTTTAATGTCTGTGAGATGAAATGTTACCCTGGAGCGATGCGCTATTCGTGCCAGACCCCTGTTGTCAATGCCAGAGGCGAGGAACTACTCTGTCAAGTAATCCGCACACTGATATTTAAAAACGCTGACACTTAAGGCACGCCTTGCGAAAGCAGGAGAGCTCAGAAAGTTCTGACTGGAGGCTCCGGCATTTCTGCTTTAAGTTAGACGGCTACCCAACGGAAAAACTTGAGCTTTTAAAAAATATTTTTAACCAAACTAAAGCTGCTTTGCTCCCTGACTGGACCAGCCCATAGTTTGCCCCTCTCCTACCCTTGATTTCAGTCGGTTGTTTGGTCCCATCAGACAGGGGCGGGAGATGGATTTTGACTGGTTGAACGTTGTTGGTCATTACAAACTCACACCCTGAGCAGGCCAGAGGAGGATGGGCTCCCCCTGACTGAGTCTGACTGAACAGATAGGAGGAAACCTTAGGAGGAACCAAAGGAGGTTTTCCTTGCCACTGTTGCCCTAGGCTTGCTTTTTGTGGGGGTTCAGGGCAGGGTCTGCTGTAAAAAGTACTGTGACAAACAAATTGCAAAATTTGATGGATTGATTGATTGATTGATTGATTGATTGATTGATTGAGTTTGGCAGAGGTTGGGCCGTAGCTGCCCCCGACCCATGGGGGCATTACGTAGTTCTGGCATGACACCAAAAATGGGTGGAGCAACCATACGCTACAAGCAACTCATTGATTTGAACCAATCATTGCGATTTGTTTTGAGGAGCGAGACATCTTGATTGGTTCAAAACAAGTCAGCGATTGACAGCTAAATGTAGCTCCACCAATTTTTGGTGTCACAATACCTCATTCTCCCATCGGAGTCAGTGGCGAATTTCACATTTATCTGGTCAATGAGCTTAACTGTCAATGTTTTTAATTCTTTTTTTACATTTAATGCACAGAACCGTCTAATTTCTAAACAATAACAGAATAACTGTTCCAAAAAACATAACGGGCAAAAAAAAGAAAAATAATCCCTGACGTACGTCCCATCCGTAAATGTCGAAAAAAAATGCGAAGAGTCAACATAAATAAGCGGCTTATTGAGTTGAGGGCGGATAGCGGTAACATGAATGCTGAACAAGATCGGGGCATCTGGCCCCCATTACACACTCTATAATCCAGACGTCAGGCCTTACGAGATACAATCATTTCCCTCATTCCACCATGCGTGTTTCCCCAAACAGAGGAAACGAGGGATGGAAAATGGGGAGATGCATCTCTGTAAACAGTGCTCCCTCTCCCTGCGCTGGGACGATCCAACAGGCATGCGGAACTCCTCAGAGCAAGAGGAGTGAGGCTTGGGGAAGCAAACAGTGGTCAAGCGTACATGTTAACTCGCAGAGTAAAAGGAAACGCCAACGTACGGCTTGTTCGTCAAGCGACCGTGAGTAATATCATGGATGACAGGTAACTGCCAAAATAAAGGAAACACCAACATAAAGCGTCTTAATAGGGTGTTGGGGCCAGCACGAGCCACCAGAACAGCTTCAATCCGCCTTGGTATAGATCAGGGTTATTCAAATCACGGTCCTCGTGGGCCGAGCACTGCTGTTTTTCCACCCTCCCGTTACCTGGGAGTCAGGTGTGAGGACACTCTGGCCAATCAATTGCACTAATTGTTCAATTACCAACCTGAGAGAAAAGAAAACCAGGACCGGATTTAGATCCATGGGCCAGATTTCAATATAGTATAGATTCTACAAGTGTCTGGAACTCTATTGGAAGGCCAGTCGCTGAAGCAAACACACCCCCTTCATTTACATCCTGCTCGGTCCGGATGTAGTATTGCCAAACGCACTAAGATCACCATATCAACCGCCTGGCTCTGTGCAATGCCATACGCAGAGCTGTAACAGAAGCCTCCCACCCACACGCTCCTCACAGAGAACTTCTCTCATTTACAAGGGCGGAAGCTTTTTTCCAAAATGCAAAATTCATGAAGATAGAAATCCAGCGGTTTGTCTTCATGAAAACCTAATAACATTTTAAACTTTTATGGGGGGGCGCTAGCGAGCAGCAATGGAGTAGGTTGTGTTTCTGTGAGCTCTGCTGAAATCCGTACAAAATATATGTTATTGGCACGATATTCTCACAAAAGGTTACTAAGTGACGTCGTTTACTTGTTGGTGTCTCCTTGTGCACATTTTGTTGTTGTTTTTCTTTATGTAAATGGCCTCTGGACTGCGAAAGTTTGCGTATAACAAGAGACACGCGGAAGCTACTAGCAAGACCGATATCGATCCTAGCAAACTAGCTAAAATGGCGGATATGGACAAGTTGAGGGCTGAGATTTTGACTTCTCTGAAAAGTGACATTGCCACTCTCATTCGATCTGAATTGAAGACCGTGCTCGCGGAGGGGTTTGGCGACATTAAATCCGAACTCCAAGCGGTAAAATTGGAACTTGTCGCCAATACCGCTATGCTTCGCTCCGACCTGGATAAAATGAAAACGACCATAACTGACATGGAGCACGGCCTATCCACATGCTCGGATGACATGACTGCTTTGCAAACTACTGTAGGCAAACTAGAATCGGCGGTGACAAGTCTGCAAGAAAAATGCCTTGACCTAGAGGGGCGAATGAGGAGGTCTAATATCCGTATACTCAATGTCGCGGAGGGACCGGGTTCGGCTTCCCTACAGCTGTTTCAAAGTTGCTGCGAGAGGCTCTGCATTTGGACAAGGACCTGGTGATAGACAGATCGCATCGCAGTCTTCAACCAAAACACCCGAGTGGCAAACCTAGGGCTATCATAGCTAAGCTACACTACTATCAGGATTGCGCTGATATCCTTCGGAGGGCCAGGGAAACCGGTCCGTTGCAGTTCAATGGAACGGCAATCCTGATTTTCCCGACTACCCTCCAAGCGTCGCTCAGGCAAGATCGGCGTTCAACGATGTTAGGAAGCTTCTGCGAGGACGAGACGGGTCCGATGCGGCATGTATTATCCTGCAAGATTTCGGATTACACACAACGGTACCGAGAAGCAGTTTCAAGATCCAGTGGAGGCAATGGCGTATGTAAAGGCGAGTATTTTCGCAACCGGCTGAGGACGGGTAGCGTAATGTCATCGGATGCATACATAGAACTTCGCAAATTTGATTGTTTATAAAAAGAGACTGAACTAATTCTTGTTTATTAGAGATGACTGCCCGATATGATCTATGTTTTCATTATTCTTTTGCTTTGCTGAGTCTATGCGCATTGATTGGGAATGCTGGTTATAAAGACTGGACCAATTATTGTTTACATAAGATGGTTGTCCGATATAACCTCCGTTTGTCTTTCTGCTCAAAGAAAGTTTACAAATGTTCAATGATAACGGAGGGAAAAGGGGGAAAAATAAAAACAAAAATGTTTAGTGACAGCAATCTTCTGTTAGGATTATTTTATTTTGACTAGTATCACAATTAATATTATAGCAGAGGCTGCCATTTCTGAAGTGTTATCAGTATGCCTTCAGGGAGGCACAGGAGAGCCTGTTTGGATTTGAAAATTTTGTTTGTGTGAACAAAAGTTTATATAATGTTAAAAGTGCCTTTTCATCTCAGCTAACAGCAGAGTTACCTGTTAAGGTTAGTGTTCCTCAAAATAAGCACTTTAATGTGGATGTTACTTCGAGGGGTTAGAAGTCACTGTGTTATGGGAGGTGACGGGAAGGATTCTATTGCACTGAACTTTCACTTGATACTTGTTTACTTTTGTTTTTGTACTATTTGTTTGGAGGTGTGGTTATACTTACAAAATATGGTTTCAGTATGTAAATGTATCATTGGCATTTATCTTTCTGAGGTAGAACATGGCTGAACCACATTCACATAGGTCGGGATCAGGTTGCCAGGTGACTTTTGCTAGCTGGAACGTCAAATCAATGAACCAGTTAGTAAAATGTAAGAGAGTGCTTTCACATTTAATTAAACTTAAGGTGGGGATTGCTTTTCTTCAAGAGACCCATTTGCGCAATCGTGACCATTTTAGGATTAGGGGGGGCTGGATAGGGCAGTCATATCACTCAAATTTCCATTCTAAGTCCAGGGGGGTCGCTATTCTCATTAATAAAAATGTTCCATTTACAATGTCACAAGTTGAAGCGGATTCTGCAGGCCGATATGTTATAGTAGTAGGCAGATTGTATGATACACCAGTAATTTTAGCCAATATATATGCACCCAATTGCGACGACAGTGCATTCTTTACAAAAGTTTTTTCACGTATTCCCAGCATAGATACACATCGTCTTATTTTGGGTGGGGACATGAACTGTGTATTGTCTCCCTCTTTAGACCGCAGTTCAACCAAACAGATGGCACCAACTAAAGCGGCTTCTACAATACATTTATTTCTTGAAACTTATGGTATAGCTGATGTGTGGCGCTTTCAAAATCCCACATCTAGAACATACTCTTTTTTTCTCACCAGTCCACAAAACCTATTCGCGTATAGATTACTTTTTCGTGGACAAGATCCTTCTTCCATTAATAACTGAATGTGACTACCATGCAATAGTCATTTCCGACCACGCTCCATTGGTGATGACGTTGAACATACCAAACTCACATTCCAATTACCGCCCTTGGCGCTTTAATACATTATTACTTTCAGATAAGGCCTTTGTTGAGTTTATCTCCACTCAAATAAATATATTCTTAGAACTTAACCAGACCCCCGGAATGTCTTCCTCAGTGGTGTGGGAATCAATGAAAGCATATCTAAGAGGGCAAATTATATCCTACAGTGCCCAACTTAGAAAGGCCCAGAATGAACGATTAGATAAATTAACAAATGATATTTTAAACATAGACATGTTTATTGCCCGTGCACCAACGCCTGACTTACTTAAACAACGCTTGATGCTCCAAACAGAATTTAATCTTTTGTCAACAAGGTATGCTGAGAATCTTATTAATAAAACACGACACAGGACTTATGAGTTTGGGGAGAAAACTGGTAAAATTCTTGCTCATCAACTACGCCAGAGAACCGCGCCCAATCTATACCTGGAATAAAAGATCAATTTGGCATCAAACATACAGACCATGTAGAGATTAATCAGTGCTTTCAGGAATACTACTCCCAACTATATACATCTGAATCGCACAACAACAAAACACTTTTTGACTCCTTCTTTGATAAAATAATCATTCCTCAGTTGATGAAGAGACTGCGGCTAATCTGGAAAGCCCGTTCTCTGTACAGGAACTTATCACTGCAGCTAAATCCATGCAAATGGAAAATCGCTCGGGTCCAGATGGATTCCGAGTGAATTTTATAAGACATTTGCTGATCAATTGGCCCCCATTCTGCTATTGGTCTTTGATGAGTCATTTGAATCTGGCTTGTTGCCCCCAACAATGCGTCAAGCAGTCATCTCTCTTATTCTTAAAAAGACAAACCGCCCCTGGAGTGTGGTTCATTTCGCCCATTTCCTATTAAATGTAGATAGTAAATTACTTGCAAAGATACTGGCCCGACGTTTGGAGGCTATATTGCCCTCTATTATATTGATGACCAAACGGGTTTATAAAAATCGCCACTCATTTTTCAATTTACGCCGCTTATACAATATTTTGTATGATCCCACTGCACCTGACACTCCTGAAGTAATAATATCACTTGATGCTGAGAAAGCGTTTGACAGGGTGGAGTGGGACTACCTTTTCTATACCTTAGGTCGATTTGGATTTGGACCAAAACTTATATCTTGGATTAAGATTCTTTATTTTTCCCCCTTAGCTGCAGTACGTACAAACTCCACCCTCTCTCCTTTTTTTTCACTCAGACGCGGCACTAGACAGGGATGCCCTCTGTCACCCCTTCTGTTTGCTGTAGCGATCGAGCCACTTGCCGCAGCTATACGTAGCGAGACTAGGATCAAGGGTATACAAAGAGGAACTATTGAACATAAAGTATCACTCTATGCTGATGATATGCTTTTATATATTTCTGATCCATTAATTAGTATACCCAAAACAATTGACCTACTAAATGAATTCGGCAGGATATCTGGATATAAAATAAATTTGCAGAAGAGTGAACTTATGCCTATAAACGCAGCAGCCAAATTGACCCCACCCAATCTAATACCCTTTAAAATGAGTATGCAAAAGTTTAAATATTTAGGTATCTGGGTCACATATCACTTTAAAGATCTTTATAAGGCCAATTTCCCCCACTTATGGCGATTCTGAAACAGGACCTAGAGAGATGGGACATTCTGCCCTTGGCGTTGGGAGGTAGAATAAATACAATTAAAATGAATGTTCTTCCTCGATTTCTGTATATTTTTCAATGCCTCCCTATATTTCTGACTAAAACATTCTTCATGTACATCGATGGGCTAATATCTTCCTTTATCTGGCAAAAGAAACGACCACGGATAAACAAAAATATATTGCAAACGTCACCGTCTGCACGGTGGACTAGGTTTGCCCAATTTTCGATTTTATTATTGGGCTGCTAATATCAGTATCATGCTACATTGGAAGCATTACTCACTTGATAACACTCTGCCTAAATGGCTACTATTGAGGGCACCTCCTGTAGATCTGCTTCACTACATGCACTACTCTGCTCGAAGCTCCCACTTCCTGAATCTATATCTACATACACTGCCAACCCAGTTGTAAAGCACTCTCTTAAAATTTGGGCACAATTCAGGCGATCCTTTTCACTCAATGACTCTCTATTCATGCTCCAATAGCAAAAATAACATGTTCGCACCTCTATGACTGATGAAGCATATGGTAGTTGGGCTCAGATGGGACTGACCAAGTTGAGCAACATGTATGATGGGGGAAATTGTATGTCTTTTGAACAACTTCGATTGAAATACAATGTCCCCCGTACTCACTTCTTTCGATTTCTACAGCTTCGTAGTTTTTTATTTGCATCCACGTCCCAATTTCCATTGCTACCCCTGATTCTTTCACCGATTCATTACTAAATCTTAATCCCAATGCAAAGCAAGTTATAGGAACAGTGTATTCTTTACTTAATTTACATGATTTGCAACCTTTGACATTGTTGAAGAGCCGGTGGGAAGAAGACTTGGGTATAACACTTTCTGACGAAACCTGGCATGGTGCTTTGGACAGAATACATTCTTCGTCAGTTTGTTTGAAGCACACGGTTATTCAATTCAAGATAATACATCGATTACATTGGTCCAAGGTAAGACTAGCAAAATTTACATCAGATATTGATCCAACTTGTGACCGGTGTAAACAAGCACCAGCTACTCTCTCACATATGTTTTGGCAATGCCCGAGGCTGTCTGAGTTCTGGCTCTCAATATTTAAATTTATCTCAGAAGCATTAGAGATAACTATAGAACCCTCTGCCATTGTTGCAATGTTTGGGGTGGTCCCATCTGATACTCTGATCAGAAGACATGTTAAGATAATAATAGCCTTTGCTACCCTTCTGGCAAGGAGATTGATATTATTGAAGTGGAAGGATACTTTTCTCCAACTTTTAGCCACTGGATCAAAGACCTTATGTATCATCTGACTTTAGAAAAGATCCGTTGCTCTACAAGGAGATATTCTTTTTAGCTTTGAGGACATATGGCAACCTGTACTGACATATATAGAGAAGATAGACGCTTCTAAGATCTCCGCCAATGATACGCCATGAACCACTTCCTCCTTTATTCGAGTACTTTTAATTTTCATTATTTTATTTATTTGTTTGTATATTCATTTTTTTTTTTTTTTTGTAATTTTTGTATTTTTTTTTGTATTTTTTTGTGTATGTGTATGTGTATGTATCTGGTTTTATTTTACTATTTACTGAATATGAAGTACCAGTGCAATGCGGGTGGGGCTCTGTTGGAGAACGAGGGGGGGTGGGGTGAAAATATTGTAAAGAAGAATTGTATTGTTATTTCTATGTTATTTGTGAAATAAAAAGACTTTGAACAAAAAAAAAAACTTTTATGCGGATTAGTATTTATTGGTGTCCCTGGACCCTCCTGAAATCCCTGCATGCACTACAAGATTGAAGACGGGGGTATTCGGCTGACCGTCTTCTCACCCCCGATGATAAAATACCCCTCTAAATCTCAGGGGTTTATCGTTTTAATTAAATAAAACTGTGCTGCGCTACGCTACGTCCGGACCCCCCTCCCCTCCCATACAGTCATCACCACCTCTCAGGCACTGCCTAAACTACCACCTCATGTGGCCACACTTGTGTGTTTAACTGGTGTGGGGAGGGGGGGGCTTCTTTTTAATTGGTGTTTGTTTAACCTTTGACCCACAGCTGGTGGAGGGCTGTGACCCTTCTACACGGTGGCTGGAGACGGAAATCCACCCAGGTATTTAGACTTGAACACCCACACACCCCCACACCCACCCACACAGTGCCCCTCAGTTCCGCTCGATGGCCCCCTGCCGTGCCCTTTGACCTCTGATTGCTACGGGACGCGTCTACCCTACTCCACACACGACAGCAGTCCCCCACACTTCAGCTGATCTGAATTCATGCATGACCAATAGCCTGAATTCCTCCATTAGGGAGACTAGCTAGTAATTCTGCTAAATAGTTCTCAAGTGGCTATTTAAGTAGTTTAACTAAAGAGTTACCACCATGCATAGCATTATTGTTGCATTAGATTACAGCCATTTAGCAGACGCTCTTATCCAGAGCGACTTCCTTTGTCTACATTGATGAGCGATGCTCAGTTGTATGAACAACGCTGACTGAAAACTGTAGAGAGCGTGATAGGCGTGGGCTGGGTTAATTGCTTAATGTCAGATAATAAGATACTCAATTCATAATATCATGGTAACTCCGATCCACATCAAGTCACTGTCCTTGCGTTGAACAGCTACACAGCACTCGCTAACTACGATAAACAGTTTGATGGAAATTTACCCAAAAGGACGCAGTCATCCTGCACCATCTCCCTGTGCGCACCCCTCCGAGACATCCTCGACTATTGAGAAAAGTTTCCCCAGTTAACTAAATAAGTTTTAATTCTAATCGAGCATTAAATCGCTCAAAGTGCCAGCAGGAGTTTTCTTCAGAGAGACCCTTTCCAAGCACGAGCACCGCGGGGGAGTGTGTGACACTCGTCTGATTTGAGCATCGCTCATCAATCAAACCTTTCAGGCACCCTTCCATCTCCACTCTGTTTATGCCCGGCCCGCTAATTTATCGCAAAGCCGAGATGTAATTTTCAGCGGGATAATCCGATTCGGCAGCGAGAGCGTCTCAGTCGATGTCTCGAAGGCCCTCTGCGATTGGGGGCGCTCGTTATGATAAGTTAATTTAACAGCCAATCGGCCGCCGTCTCACCGCTTGGAGCATTCGGGGGCATTAAAACCACATTAAAACCACATTTCACTGGTTTTGGAGGGGGGCAGACGGGGGAAGCAGCTGGGCTCCCTCCCTCGCCCCTCGCTCCTCGCTCCTCTCGGTGGGAAGATAAACGCTTTAGCGCTACGGCTGGCGGACGACTTCATTTCCTGAGGTGAGAGGATCAGATCGAGTGCCAGAGCCTCCCCCTCCGCTCAATTCCCCCCCCCCCCTCCTCTAATCGAGTTATCCCGCGAGTCGTGATTCGGCTGGATGGAAGAGCTTGAGGACCGTAGAAGGGGAGCCAGAGTTCTGAATTAGGGGTGAGGTGGGGGGGAGGGAGGAGTTCAGGGCAGGGATATTTCCCAGGACGCAAACCCAATTTGGCAGCAGCCGGAAGCCGGTGCGATCCCTCTCCCCGATACCGAGCGCAGACTCTGGGGGAGAACTGCTGCTGCTCGTCGCCGGCTTAAATAAACCAGACGGCGCTCCGCTCCACAGCACAGCCCCGCGCACCGACTCATTCCAGCACAAATTTAAATCCTGCCCTTTAACGGCCCCGCACACTCCAGGAGAAGTTCAGGCCGAGGTAAGTCTAGGAAGGGAATGATGAAACCGTTAAACACACAATCCGTCTGTCAAATAAACGTGCTTAAATATGCATTGTATATATTTTTTATATTAAAGGAGTAAACATTGTAAAGTTAGCACTTTAAAAACAAACAAACAAAAAAATATTTCCCATAGTTGCAACCATCAACCATACATAAATCTAGCCGGTTAATTTGTGAAGAGACATTACGTGTTAGTAGAGAGAATACTCTGCTTGCTAAATGTCTCCAAAGATTAACCTTTAAAGTTCACTTGCATTATTTTAGGGAGACTGGCAGCTGGGGAATGAATCAGGGACACCAGTCTGTGATATAAAGTGCTGGAGAGCGAAGGATAATGGGTAACACTGCACATTTAAAACAAATTCCCTTCAAATGTAAAGTTAATGTCATGTAAATGACTGCAGTTTTGAGCCCATGAATCTGCTGCAGCTGTTGGCCTAGACTTTGCCACAGGGGACAACGTTTAAATATGTGTCCCGCATGCATCGCCTAAAATGAAACAAACTAAAAAATTCTGCCCTCATGACAAAGGGCGGTTATGCTACAGTGTGTGGAACTTGCAGGTGAGGAACTGTAGGCCAAAGCTTTCAATGAGCAGCAGGACTTCCTTTACCGTAACGCAATAACACAGTTTTATAACAGGAAGCTACTGCTAGCGCCCACAATCAACTCGCGTTTGATATCTAGTGCAACACCGCTGCAAATAACTCTGACAGATGAACATGATGAGAACGATCGTAAAAACACCACTGCCTTTATACATCTTGTACTCTGGTTTCGTTTTATTTTATTTCGTATTTATGTCTGAAACATGGGCAATCCATACATAGGGGGCCTCGGGTGGCGTAACAGTAAAAGCATTTGCCTGGAATGCAAGTTGCCCACTGCAGCCGCAGTTCGAAACCCGGCAGCACCATCCCGGCTCTGGCCGAAAGCCCGGTTCAAAACGACCTTCATGTTCAAGGATTCCAAGTAAGCTCTAGGAAGTACTTCCTTGTTCACACCAGAGCCAATCATCGCTGCGGATATTGGTCACATGACCAGCACACATGACACATCTCGCCCCTCCACTCTGTCATCTCTTCCCCTCCATTTAATCCATTTGAACTGGCTCCTAGGCCCCTGGAAAAAGACGATGTATCTGGTCACTTGCGTGCTCTCGACAGAAGGCTCACGAGAGAGACTGAGGGCCAGACGTTGGTTGCAGTGAGAAAACTCATACAGTGTTAGTGCAAGATGACTGCTGAGAAACACTATCACCTTCCCAATAATTATTCTGCCCATGTCTTTTTTTTTAAATGATTGTAAACAAATGTTATGCATTTTGTTCACAAATTGTGTTTTCCACTTCTAATAAATTGGGCTCTACAGATTGAAACAAGCTCAAATTAAAAAAGGTATTGCTGGTCTCCCACTAGATTATTATTCATTGCCAATTAACTGGTGCCCTGTGATTGGAGGAAATCCTTGCTCCACCTCTGAGGTAGATGGGCAGAGGGGTGGAGCCACATATAGTCATAACCAACACCACTATAGAGAGCACAACAGTCGCAGACCAACGTTGACATGCACATTAGTCCATCCTTAAACTCGTTCCTTGTGAGCTGACACCAACTCTTCACAGTTGCTGGCTCTCACGAATGTTTTTTTATTTTATTTTTTATTTTCTGTTTTTGCTCCCCATTTTCTCCCTATTGTTAGTTGCCAATTACACCCTCTCTTTTTCATGTACATTATCCCCTCCCTCGTATGAGAGGTCGCTGCTGTGGTTCTGAGACCAAGCCGGCACCCGCCGTGGTCACCGTAACACACAGGACCACTCATATACGCAGCGACCTCATGTCGGCTTCCCTCCCCCCTCCCTGGGGCGGATAGCCAATTGCCGCCCGCTAGTGGCACTCCCTGCCAGAGCCGAACTGGCGCTCACTAATGGGTTTTTAAAGCAGCACTGCTTTTCACGACAAAACCAGTGGCTTTAAAAAAAAAAAAATTCTATTAATTTCCCCCCCACCAGGAAATTCCAAGTGTGCAGCGTGCTACAAAGGAACATCGATAGACAGAAAGAACGACGGCCGGGGTTTGGACTACGTACCCGGGGGCCCTGGTCACCTGGATCCCCCTGTGAGAGAGAGAGAGAGAGAGAGAGAGAGAGAGAGAGGGAAAGAATACGTGTCAGTACCCAGCAAACGTAGATGTACAGAGTCTGATACCCAGGGTTCCCACTCCAATTGGATAAATATCAGGGTTAGGACCCCCATAAGGAGCCAGGCACACAGCACACGGGGGGGAGAGAGACAGACTGGGGAAGGCTAACTCAAACCATACCTGCAAATGTAAACCTTTGTAATTGCGCGGGCAAACGATACGGACAACCTCTGTGATGAAAAGGGTAAGACCACCCCACTCATGACAACACAGAGAGGGGGGGTGGGTGGGGGGGGGAGAGAGCCCACTTATTGGGGTGCTCTTATTGGCTAGTCTCAGACAGGAATTTTAAAAACGGGACCTGACCCAGTGTGTGTGTGCACGTGTTTGAGGTTGCGTGTGTGCTTGAGATGTGTGTGTGTGCGTGTGTGTGTGCGTGTAAATGTGTTTGTGGGTGTGTTTGAGGGTGGGTGTGCCTGCGTGTCACCACAACAACGAAGATCAGACACTCCACCCACCCCAAATTCCAAGGCTGTGCCAGCTAGCAGGGTGATAACTTTAATGTATATAATTTGATGAAGCCACAAATTACAGATTGTGGGTTACCAAGCAAATCACCCTGTCAGGCTCCAGGGTCCTGCTTTGCTCTGATAGGATAGTGCCAATCACACCAGCCATCAGGATATACACTTCCTCAGTGTGACTGTGTGGGCAGGGTGTCCTGTGACAGGAGGCTCACAGGGAGTAGAATGTGTCAGACGTTCACACATTTCCACGGATCGTCAGATAAGACAACAGAAGACGACGGTCTATTTGTACAGTTCAGTCGCGTCTGAAACGAGAGTGTGTGCTCTCGAGGCGACAGTGAACTTTGAAAGGCAACGAGCCCGAATGAAAATGGGACACACAAAACTGAGATTCACTGCTCGGATTTAGGAAGCTGCTTTTGAGAACGTGCAATATTTCGAAATGTGGTGTGATGTGAAGTTCCAGTGACTCTGCCGTTTGGGTCCTGCCACAACTCTCAGTCCTGAGGGCTGCAGGTATTTGCTCCAGCCGATCACTGACCACACCTGATCTCACTGATTAGTGAACCCCCTCGGTTTAAGAGGTGAGCTCATCGATATCAGGCGGTTCAGCTGATTGGTTAGAGCAGATACCTGCAGCCACTGCAGCCTGTAGGACCGAGAGCTGAGTGTGTTGGGCTTTTATTTTTTTCTTCTTCTTCTTTCACCCCCTCAAATAATCTTTTATAATCGAATATCTATTGTTGTATTATTTTATGTATCCTGTGTATTGTGTGTCTCATCCTCACTACCTTGTAAAGTGAATAAAATGTATTATTATTATTATTCTGAGTAAGACACAAAGCAGTCATTGCGTCAGGGGAGATTAATCATTCCATTTCGGTCGGCGGAGCAGCGCATAGCGCGCCAGACGCAATCATAATCATAAAGCAATCTGCGCCTTCGCTCCGTGCTGGAGCGTGAATCTGTCGGGCGGGCGCGTGCCAAATTCGCCGTCCTCGTGGACGACCTTGAACGGGGGCCCGTCGCACAGCCGACGGGCGACGGACGGATATCTCACGAGACAGACGTGGCGAGCAGAGCGCGAAGCAAACCTCATTTGCGCGCCTTTAATCTTTCCGGGTGAAGCGTTATAAAGTTGCGTGTACAAATCTCCGCATTAATGACGGCGTTCGTTTTTCTTTGTTGTCGTTTTTGTTTCACCAATTCCATTTCCGATTTTTTTTTTTTTAACATTTGTTTTATTAAAGTCTGCTCCAGTGGAGCATATTAATGAAATGCCGTTAATTCGGCGCACCTTGGTTCAGCAGACGACGTGGGGATTTAGATAGGCTATTTCTCCCAATGAGAGTCGAGAACGCGAGGCTTAGGCGGGAACCAAGGAATGTGCTCGCGACGGACGTCTCAGAGACCGTTTTAATTAGAAAAGGAACGGTTGTGGTGGTGGGGGGGGGGGGAAAGGGTTGATACGCATGCACAGAATTTCATTGGCTACCGTACCTTGTCTCCTTTAAGGCCAGCCGGACCCTGAGGGGAGAGAGACGACAGAAAACACAAGTGACAGGCAGAAGGGGAGAACAATTACCACCTTAGTTATTAACACAACACGGCACGGCACGTTCTGCGGGCACGCTCTAACCACTTTTAAAGAGCGAGGCTGAACATTGACACTTTCACCGCCGAACCAGATGCTACACTGAACTTACAGGCTGAGAGAGGGAAGTTCTGAGCACAAAATGCAGCAGTATTTCTCAATCTGAATAATAATAATAATAATAATAATATACGCCATTTAGCAGACGCTTTTATCCAAAGCGACTTACAGCAGTGAATGCATACATTTTTTCAGTATATGTGGCCCCAGTGGGGATTGAACCCACAACCTAAGTGTTGCCAACGCCGTGCTCTACCAACTGAGCCACAGAGAACCACGAACCTGCAGACCTGAATCTGCAGGTCAAAGCGGAGTTTAATTCCATCTCGAGGTATGGGACTCAACACGGCATTCTATAAAAGAGGAAATTCCCGTGTTAATCAATCAGCGAATTAAAGTCTCACCCAAGAGGCCAGAAAATTCACTGAACATCCATAGACTCAAGGATGCAGCCAGTATGCCCAGAAATATGTGCGTCTCGTGACACAGTTGAATTCAGACGCCAGCCGGATCTGGAGCTTTAGAGACCTTCGGTAATAAAGAAGCGGGTCAAAAAAAAGCTCTTGAAAGAAGTCTAAAGATGACTGTAGTTGATTGGGGAGGGGCGGGGCTTTCGACAGGCAGCCGACAGTTTGAGCGCGCGCGCACACGAGTCCACGGCCGAAGGTTGCGAGATGACGGAGTGGATGTTGCGAAGAGTTACTAATGCGATTGGCCAGATAAAAAAAAAAAAATTAAGTTAGTTTTATTTGACAATTGAAATAAATAGGTATACACAATGCGAACACACACACCATTGATATATGACCTCACATTAATGCACATCGCAAATTGCCGAGGATGACACAAAAAAGTTGGCAAAAAGCCAACCTATTTCCATCGCGGTCCATTTGGTGTGATTTAGGCACGAGAGTAAGGCGATACATTTTACAAATCAGGAACAGAAGGGTGAGTTTGGGGGTTCAAAGGGTGAGGGAGAGGAGAACACGCAGGACCATCCATCTCACACTCCGTGGGGTCCCTGACGATGCTAAACGTTGGATTCCCTCGTTTGAAATTGTACGGATGTGACGGGAGTTTCGCAAAACGGCACATTAACGTCCGCGTGGTTGTTTTTAAGAACCCGCTTTAAAGCAACCGCGTTTAAACCACCGCGGCTTCACGGCATTACGCGTAACGGCCCTCTTAGACGTTTGTCGAGGCAAAGCGAGGTCTTGCTCTCACATGCTGGAAGGAATCGAAGGGGGGGGGGGGAAACCTGCTTTTTGTCGATCACGGTCAGGAGCCAAAGCCGTTATAGAAGTGATGACAAAATATCGAGGAATGACGTTACGGGCGTGACACCGGAGAAATAAACGCGGGAAACGGCGGCGGAGGAGGAAGCATTTCCACGTTCGAACTTGAAACGCGCGTCTGTCACTGGCAGACAAGAGAGCAGCCGCAGAGCAGGGGCAGGCTGAGATGTACAGACGTGACGTCACGCTGGACGTGCAGGTCTCTGGGGTGAGACAGCGCGAGCTGCCAATCAAAGCTTTGTGGCCAGCGTCCTACGTGGCCAGCGTCCTACGTGAGTCCAGCGCAGTTTGGGAGTCCAGCGCAGTTTGGGTGGTTATTTATTTATTTTTCCGCCTGAGGAGATCTGGGGTGGCGCGCGAGTATGAGAGAAGAAAAAAAAAAAAAAAAAAAAAGAGCTCCCGATTGTTGCACGACAGGGGTGCCCAGGTTCCGTCCGCGAGATCTACTGGGCGGGCTGGCTTTTGTTCCAGCCCAGCACCAACACACCTGATTCAAATGGTCGTCTTAATGAGCAGTTAATTAATGAAATCAGGTGTGTTAGTGCAGTGATGAATGAAATCAATATAGGCCAATATAGGCCTACGAAGCCTACATAACATTGCCATAAGCATGACATGGCACCTGTCATAACCAGCCATGTGTAGTGTAGTGTACGGTGTAGCTCATGACCAATATCACAATACGGCCATGTTCGCTGATCTGCATAGCATGTGGATCAGCTGACAGAGTGAGCTCAATCACTAGGATGAGCCATTCATTTAAGGTGAGACACACCCAATAAAATTGTCATTTTTGGTCCCCCCATGAATATTCAGATTTTTATATATTTTGCTAAATATATATTTTATCACACTGCATATTTAAAACTGGCCAAATAACAAGTTTCATGTACTTTTAACATTTTATGACATGTCGATCAATCAACAATGCTCATACTTTTTAGCTGTGTTTTTAGCTGATACTTCTTCAGTTCTCAACTTGTGAATTGTTATTGTCACCAAATTTTATGAGATTACTTTTGGATGCATTCCTAAGATAGAGGGGATTTTGATATCTTATTTAAGATTTTATATCCCATATCCTATATCCCCAAAATATGTTTTTATTTGCATTCGGTTAACTCTATTTTATTAAGTGTATATTCATATTATATATGTATAATATTGTGTCTTAAAAAATGTTAATCACTCACTCCTATCTTGCTGTAACTGAATTTGAATTGTATGCATAAATTAGCACATGTACCTAATTTGCATATTTAAATAAACATTTTCAGAAAAGCGCAAATACAAAAAATGTGTCTTTACATGTTTAATAAAATGACCAAAGTTCATTAAGATGTGACATCAGGAATTTATTTTCCCATACCTCAGGGGTGTCTTGCCTTAAAGATCGGTGCATCTGTGGGGCATATATTAATAAACAAATACATAAACAAGCCCTCTGGAGTTCAAAGCTATAGAGATTTCCATTCCGGAAATATATAAACATGTATATAAGGGAAAATGCTTAATTTGCCTTTTTTTCTGTGAAATTCGATTTTGGAAAGCAGTCTGTGGCCCGTTTCTGCAATGCCCTTTATAACCACCGGAGGGCCGGCCCTAGACTAGACTTAAATCAACTCTGACATAATGATCTACAATCAATTACATTCAAAGTAAATTTTGCCCTTTGCGCTAGGCATGGAGGTCTTGTGATTGAGGGCCTTTGAAATAATATCCATTCCTCGAAAATGGAAAATGGCACACAATTAATGGCTTGAAAATGAAGAAATATCAGTTCGGATTTTGGTAGAAGTAGTGTAACGATGTAAAAAAAAAAAACTCTGATAACCTAGCGGTTTACAGAGCACTCTGCAGCACAATTACCAACCACAAACGATGGAAACTCAATAATTAGGGCTCAGTTTTTAAGCTTCAAAGGCAAAATGTAGATACTGTATCAGTTCCAGATTTCTGGTGATGTCATCCAAGCTCTCAAGTTTTTAGAAACTGCATTTTCTTTGACCAATTCCCCGCCCCCGCCCAAAACCGCACTTTTCACCCCCATCGTATCTGCAGGCTGGCCTCATGTCCTCCGTTGCTTTGGGACGGTGCCCAGACGCCTCATTCACCGCACGGTCCACCAGCCGAGCTGCGCAGTCACTGCGTCGAAGTAAACGTCACGCACAGCTGACAACCCCGTCGACTCCACCCCTCCCCTCTCTGGTTGATGGTATGGCCCAAAACACACTGTGTCCTATCGGGGCTGCTGGCTTCATTCAGGCACCAAAATCGTTGTAGAGAAGTGAAGCCGCGCCAACCGGATAATTGTAACCACAGGTGCGTAGGTTCAAAAGCTGCAATAGCCGCAATAAATAAATGAATGAAGGTGGAACCCGCACACTGTGTAGAAAAGTGAATATCCCAAACGAGGCGAAGGCTCAATGTTTAATTAAAGTCTTTTAATCGACAAGAGACAGACAGACGTTTCGGTCAAATGATACTGATGATGGTCATTTGACCGAAACGTCTGTCTGTCTTTTGTCGATTAAAAGACTTTAATTAAACATTGAGTCTTCGCCTTTCCCTTTTCTACACACAGTGTGCGGGTTCCACCTTCATTCATTCATTCAGGAACAGCCACGGTCAGCCCTGTGGACTGCGTTTCCAAGTTGGACTCCTCAGAACAGGCTTTTAATCAGATTTCCACGGTAATCCCACTGCCCTCGATATCATCGTTCAGCTCCATGAATCAGTGTGCCTCAAATCTGCCCCTGAGGGGCCAACACGCAAAGACTAGGCTGTCATCATGTTTTATTTCCTCCAGATAAGCTCTTAATTTTTGATTGAGCTGTTAATTATTTTTGTTTGATTGAGCTGTTAATTGTTTGCCAAGGGATGAAGGGAGTGCGCAGTGTAGTGTAATGGTTAGGGGAACTGTGCTTGTAACTCAGAGGTTGCAGGTTGGATTCCCAGGTGGGGCACTGCTGTTGTACCCTTGAGCTAAAGGTACTTAACCTGAATTGCTTCAGTAAAATATCCAGCTGTATAAATGGATTGTATGCACAGAAAACTGTGCAAGTCGCTCTGGATAAGAGTGTCTGTTAAGTGTTTGCAATGTAATGCAGTTTCAATTCTCCAAAAGAGAGCAAAATTAAATTCAAGTGTAAAAGTGACTCTCACAGACAGACTAGAGATGGGTTGTCTCCTGTGGGAGCCGTCTGTCTGTCCAGACACTGAGTTTGTGAAATTGTGGGGGCGTGGATTGACAAGCGCTCGAGAGCCCACAATCACAATCAGGACAGCGGAGCCAGAACTCTGCCGCTCCGTCCCGATTGGCTGCCCAATCTAAAACAATGAGCCTCCACCAATCTGCACTTTGGGGAGCTCGACCCCCAGTTGGCCCCTGGGTCCAAAAGGGAGGAGACGTCTGATTGTGCGTTCTCTTGTGGTGCGTACCTTGTGCACGTCCCCCATCGTATGGATCGAGATGGGGGGTGAGAGATGGGGGTAGGTGTGTGATTGGGGTTTGATAGGGATGGGGGTAGATGTGTGATTGGGGTTTGATAGGGATGGATGTAATCCGGTACATGGCTGGGAGAGAAGAGCAGAGACCTCTCCACTGCGTGCCAGACTGTGGGTGAACTCAGGGCCTAAGAGCTGATGGTTTCCATGGTGACCCGGCTGGTGTGCTGGTGGGTTGGTATCCAGGCGACAGCGAGTGCCGAGGTCTGCGGACTCCCGGCCGACTCGAGCCCCGGACCTGCCCGCTGACGAACGCCCCCACGGCCGCAGGGACAGATCTAAACGTCTGCCCTCTCCTCCTGCCGTCCCCCGAACACTTCCCCTCACTCTCATTCTTCTGCACCTTTCACAATTAAACTCACCATTCTTAAAGAGCAGAATCTTTGCATGAAGTGGCCATTGATACCGGTTCTTTTCAATTTAGCCGAATCAGAATCGGCGCTCAAAATGGTCAGACTGGTACAAAGTCTGCGTATTATCTTCCCAAGGCAATGGGCTTCACTTATAATTAACTTTTAATTCTGATCCATAATGTTTCCATCATTTCCCAGATCCAACCGCACGCATGCATGTGGTCGTGGTAGTGGGCCGCGGGGTGACTCATGGTAATCACGGTTTGGAGAACCACACGCCGGGCTTCCTGCGTTCCTGCGCAGGGTCGCTTCACTGGGCTAGAGTCGCGATCTCGGCGTTCCAGTGCAGCTCTCTGCTCCGTGCATTCCATAGCGACGACGATCCCCTAGGTAACGGGTAACGCCCTCGGTAACGGGTGTAGCTGCCATCTGCAAAGAGTCACCGGCCGATCTTAGCGAACCGTGTCGTTTTCCTGCCTCGGAGAGAGAAAGGTCTGTGTTGGATCACGAACCCGAGGGAGCGAGGGCAGACGAGGGAGCGAGGGAGTGAGGGAGCGGAGCGAGGGCGGACAGTGGCCCCGCCCACCGTGAGGTTCGCCGCCCAGCTGTCCCCCGTCCCTGCGGTGTCTCTCCCGCGTCTGTGGATGCAGTGAGCCAAGCTGCTGTTTCCTGTCAAAGTGACAAATCAGGAGGAGACTCAGTTGCTCTCGAGGGTATTCTACGTGGCTCTGTCTGTCTGTCTGTCTGTCTGCCTGTTTGTGAGTGCACCTCAGGATAAAAGAGCGCTCCGATTCCTTTCATGTTCTCACGCGAGGGAGAGCGAGAGCGAGAGCGAGACTACGGCCCAGTCTTCCTCGACACTGGTCTTCATCCGTAGCAGAGTTTTTAGGGGCGTGACCCCGTTTGTACACAGTGACAGGAGGAGAGAGGGAACGGAGGCTTGGAGAGCTGTGCAGTATCACAAAATGTCCACTGGAGGGAGCCTGCGTGGGAGCCGACGGTTGCAGGTCTGTGCTCGTGTGCGTATACGCCTTCATGTGTACGTGTGACGACTTCGCGGTTTTTCATCTTTGACCCATGAAATTGGTTAGTTTGATCGCTCAAAACAACGTGTCATAATTTGTAACACAACAAGGGGGGGAAATAGTTTTTCCAGGATACCTTTAAACATGATATTACGAACAACGGAGGTACAACAGACGAAAGGTCGGCAGTGCATTTTAGGATCCGTTTCCCTGGTGGTTTGTACAAATAACTTAAAACTTAAGATAAAAAACTCTCTAAAGGTCCACAGTCACGAACAACAAACGATGGTCCAACTGAACAGTTGAATCTTATAGTCGAGAGTTGGGCTGTAACCTGCCTCCCTTAAACTGACAGTAAGTGGAATAATGGCCAGTAAGCTAGGAACGGGGTTCTGTGATGGAAGCAGCACACCCAACGTGACGTGGTGCTCACTGTAGAAACGCCTCCATCACAGCGCCCCGTACCAAAAGCATTTAGGCTGGCCTGGTGGACGGGGGGGGGGAGATATGGTGCTGACTTTGACTCAAACAGACTGGGATGGAGTTACATTACAAGACAGATACATCACACCAAAATGATCTTTCTTTAAAAATCCATAAAGGCTGCCTTTGGTGAAACATTAAATAAAATAATATATATATATGAATTTAAGATCAATGTTGACCGTTTTAATGCCCAAATATTGCTGCATTTTGTGGAGTGTGTCAGCACGGAGCAGAACACGCTCGCATTCTCAGAACAACTGGAGCGGTTCAGGCCGTGGAGCTCCTCGAATCGAGGTGAAGACATTTTTACCTTCAGCCCCTTGTGTCATGCTCAGGTTCGAGTAGCAGCGGTACTTACGGAAGGTCCTAGAAAAGACACAGAAAAAAAAGGGGAAAAAACAAACATTAGCCACCACCCAAAACAAATGACAATAATGACAGGCGCATTCAAATCAATTCCCAAACGCGCCACAGCGTACAGAGCAAAGACAAAACAAAGATCAGTAAACCAATCCTAACAGCATCTGAGGCACTCTGGTTGTGTTTCTCTAAAGCACCCCGGCTTTACATTTAAGCCCAGCTGCAAAAACCACAGGCTTATTTTTACCCGTGACATTTAACCTAGGGCAAACCCCCCGCCCCCAAACTCTTATGCTCGGAAACACCAAGAGGGCCTGCCAGTCACGCGTATATCCGGAAGCATCTCCCATTAACTTACTCCTGGGCTTGCTGCTTGTAAAAAGGCTCTTTTTTAGTGAGGTGACAGTGCCGTATTTTTCCACTTACAGACACTCAAAGGGGCCGAACCTGCAGGACCGCTGGACACAGAGCGCTCCGGACCCCTTCTGATCGTTAGTCTTTATCAGAGCGGCCTATCTTACATCTAAATAAAAACATTTGAAACAAGCCTGTTTGGTTTCTCCTTACATCACCACATGCATCCATCAAGCTGTTGAGCACATTTCCAGCACACTTGTGGCAGCACAAGCAAAAAAAAAAAAGGAAAGAAAACAGAAGAAAGGAATGCATATTTTAATATCCAAAAATACTCACAGGGGAAAAACATCTGGATATAATAACGTCAAACTCATTTTTAAATATATTTTTTTATTATTTGATGGGTTTCTTAAACCTAGTAAAAAAACGAATTTCCATTGAATTTCACTGGGTTGTTGATGTCGCCCGTAAACTGTTGAGGGAGTAAACTACAGATGTTTGTACGCCATTATATCATACTTTATATTTACTTTATATCACAACCCTCTATTTATTTAGATTCACCCTCCCCTCACGAGCCCGCCGCCCGTCCTCCGAGTCAAGCTAATATCCCGAGGCCAGCAATGATTGCCTTCTCCGAGACGGAACTTTGCCCACCTGCTCTTTAGGAAAGCCCTACTGCTCCTCGGTGAGCTCGTGCCGACTTTCCCTCTCCCCACCCACCCTGTGGCGGATGGCCAAAAGCTGCCCCCCGATCGGGGCTCCTGGCCAGAGTCGGTCTGACGCAGTCAGGTTTCGAACCGCGACTACAGTAGGCAGCTTGCACTCCCAGCGGAGTGCGTTAGACCACTACGCTACCTGGGGCACCCTTTGCATCATACTCTTAAATATAAATATTTGACCAAAATATCACCGATCTTGGGAAAATGGTGCACGGAGTAAAGTTTAGAAGATGCCATGGTTTGAAACGGCCTTTATACACCATCTCCCTTCCTCTCTCTATCTCTCTCTCTCTCCATTTAACACCAAAGTCTCTGACATGAAATTCAGGAGCGTACTGGTTTGGTCCACAGACCTGCAATACATCGGCATCCATTTATTTTCCCTCCCTGTGCTTCCCTTCATTTTTTTCAGACAAAATTTCATCAAAATTCAATAGAAAACTTTATACAATTTACTGTAGAGTGTTCACTTTTATAAACCTGTGTTGAACGCACAAAGTAATTTCTTTTCGTTTTCCGTGCACCATTTCTTTTTCTACCATCGGAGATTTATAGTTTGATGGAAACCTGGATGGCAGTTGGACTTGAGACCTGTGTTTGATGTTGTCTAGACGGCCTTTCAGTAATGTCCTTTTCCAGTGTGTTGAGTAAGACTACGTACTTTATAAGTACAATATAACTATACATTATGAGTTAGAAAATATTGTCTCACTGAGGACACTCAGGGTACTGCACCAATTTAGATCCCTCATTTACTCAAGTTTTGCCTTTGCCTATTTTGGCAGTTATTTGTATAAACTCCTGCTTCTGCCATTGTCAAACTTGGACTTCTCTACATGACAAACGCCATGAATGCTAAGCACTGTCAGATTCCCTTGGCTTTGCTGGCTTGGTAAAGTGGGTCTCTCAAGGGGCTGAAATTGGAAATCCCTGAGCTTTGGAACAGTTGACGGTGGATTAGTGCATCGATGCACAACACTGCAGTGACTACATGATATTGGAGGGGCTGAGTTTGGACGCATCTGAGAATAGAGGTGGATATTACAAATCTACATGTGCAGCGTCGAGCTGGATACACCAGTGGCTCTCAATTCTGGTCCTGGGGGACCACTGTGTGTGCCAGCTTTTGTTACAGCCAATCTCTTGATCAATTAAGGTTGTTGACAACGTGTGTGTCTGTTCTTTCAGAATGCGTGTCTGTTCTTTTCCTGAAACTTGTCAACACACCACAGGTCTGGCTCATTGCCATTTGCTTTGTCTTTCAATCCTTTGTTTCAACAAATGGTTTCGTTTCAGTGACCAGGTGTCCACACTTTCAGCAATTAGGAGCCCACTGATTTCACCTGTCAGTCTATAATTAAATAAATTGTAACCTCCATGTGAAGGAATCGTTTGCCGTATTGCGCAGTGACGGACGCGAGGGGGAGCGGGCCTCGCGCCTGCAGAGGGCAGTAGAGAGGCCTCCAGAGAGACCGACGCGCCGCAGTGTGGAGGGTTATCACTGCGGGCAGCTCCGAGCTTACTCATTACTCATTACTGGGTATTCAAGGCCAGGCTCGATCCAGTGTTAGACACTCTAGGAAGGTAGGAATGGACGAGCAGTGTTGGGCTGAATGGCCTGTTCTCGTCTTCCCCTTATGTTATGTTATGTCATCTCTGAGCTGTGCCTGGAATCCCAGAATGCTGGGATCTTTGTTCCAAGTGAATCAAAGATATGAGCCTAGCATTTCACAATTACCAGACGTCTGATTGATAATGAACAAATTATTATTTTTGTGCTTCTATTCTAATTATTTGTGTTATTATTATTATTATTATTACTACTACAGGTAACTCCCAAACTACCTGTGTCTCTTCTTCTAGCCACGGTAAGCATAATATACAACTGGGCCTGCCCAGCATTCCCATATATGACCCCAAGCATTATGGGATATGGCAGTTACCTGTATTATTACTATCATTATTATTATTATTATTATTACTATTACTATTACTACAATATAACGCAGTGCTTGTCTGAGCTTTCCCAGATTCACAATGTGGCAATAATGATACAAATTGGCAAAAAAGAGAAAGTGGGTGAAAAAATGGGCATTGAATGGTTTTACGTTGCTTACACCTTTTAAGGAATGCGTTTCACTGAGGTGAAGGTTTTGCTCAGTGCGTGACTCAAAGGCCAAAGTGCACTGCAGTCGTGAAAGAGCCTGACCTGTAATTCAGATGAATCCACCCTACAGTAAGATTATGGGTAAAGAAAAAAAAAAAAACTTTTGAAAAGCTTCTGACCGTAGCTTGGATCCCACAGGTCCAAATCGCATCCTTATAGCCAAACAAAACCCGAAAATTCAAACAGACAATTATCAATCATAAAACGATGCTCTCAAACTGCTTATTACACCAGGAACACTCATCCTTTTTTGGATTCAGGAACGCTCATCCATTTTTGACCAAGGCCGCAACACTAAAGATGCTGATGCAGCGTTTGACTGCTTTTCGTGCCATCCAATGTTTGGCACACACCCCACAACCCCTTCCCCACCACAGCTCTGGGCTGTTTGTCCTGCCATTAACCGCACACTACCATCATCGCCACGACTGTGAGAACATCAGTGCCCAGATACGCAGCAGTGCCACATCCTTATGCCCACACATTCCACGTACTTCCCTGTGTATGCAGGAGTGCCACTTACTAGTTTGTTTGTGTGTCTTTATCTCCCTCTGGAGTTACAGCATGTCTCTTGGAGCAGGACAGCTTCATTCACCCAACCCAAATTACCCCTCACCTACACCCTCCCACACCTATCCACCCAACTTCCCCCTCACCTACACCCTTCCACACACATCCACCCAAATTACCCCTAACTCACACCCTCCCACACACATCCACCCAAATTACCCCTCACCTTCACCCTCTCACACACACATCCATCCACCCACCCAAATTACCCCTAACCCACACCCTTTTTTATTTTTTATTTAACCTTTATTTAGCCAGGCAAAGCCATTAAGAACAGGTTCTTATTTGCAATGGCGGCCTGGGTACATACCTGGGTACATACACCATTCACTCACACACTCACACCTCTAGGGCAATGTAGACTCTCATGACCTGGCTAAGAAGGGCCAGGTAAGAATAGCTACTTTGACATAAATAATAAATAAAATAAAAATAATAATAATATTAATAATAATAAAAAATAAAATAAAAACAACAACGAATAAACATATAAACAAGTAACAACATATGTACCATTATACAAAGCAGGAATCCACTGATCATAGGGGCACATAACTAAGTCAGGGAAGCAGTACACAAGGCTGTACACTACTACTAAACTGTAGAGGGGGGTAGTGTGTGTGTGTGTGTGTGTGTGTGTATGTGAGACCCTCCCACACACATCCACCCAAATTACCCCTAACCCACACCCTCCCACACACATCCACCCAAATTACCCCTCACCTTCACCCTTCCACACACATCCACCCAAATTACCCCTCACATACAACCGCTAACAAACATCCACCCAAATTGCCCTCCAACCCCCAACATCCTACACCCTTCCACACACATCCACCCAAATTACCCCTCACCTACACATCCACCCTTCCACACACATCCCCCCCCTAAATTACCCCTCATGTACGCACTCCAACAAACATCCACCCAAATGACCCCTCACTCACACCCTCCTTTTCGCAAATGCCTCCACATCAGCCCTCCACAGAAACGGAGCGGTCCAGTGCTGGGGACGCTGTGGAAAGTTCTGGACTGAGCAGCTGACCACCCATCGGGTCACTCACAGACCGGCACAGTCTTTAGAGAGTGACGCTTCGCTGGAATGCCCAACCACTAGACCAGAGTATGGGCTGCCCAAACTGGCCAAGCTAAACAGCGGATTCTTCCTCTTCGACCACTTTGCTGAAAAACACCAGTGTCCCAGACAGGAATTGCAGTTGAGCCATTTTTTCTCTCTCTCTCGGTAAACACCATAACGTTCTTTTTCCCTACGGTTTTTTTTTCTCTCAGCCTTTGGTCAACTCCGGCCCTCGCACCATCAGATAAAAGATGGTTCTTACAGTCTCGGCAGCGGACACCACATCTCCAGTTTGGGGGTTCCCCCCCCCCCATCCCCCATCCCACCCCACAGCGGAAACACGCACTGCAGCGTCTCTATGAGGTCTGAGGTCAAGACCTGAAAGTTTGTCCTCAAAAAACAGCAGCCATTTTCTATCCTCCCCTCGTCCTGCGCTGCACACACCAGTGTTAATGAGGGTTTCAAAAGCCCCGCAGAACGGGAATGAAACGCTTACCACGGCTCAACTCGGAGGTTTTATGGAGCAAAGTTACAGCGTTCTCATTCATGCGCGGCGGCTAAGCCTTTGAGGGAGGAAACAAGGTGGAGTCGCACCAGGGAGTGAGTGGAAGATGTGTTTTATATTTATATTATTTATATCCTGCTGCAGGTGCTTGGAGGGGGTGGGGCTTTTTGGGGGCTGGCAGAACAAGGCCTGTTTGTTAGGTCAGATTTAAGGACACAGAGGTCCGCTCTCATTATGTGAAATAAGACACAGACCCACTGATCTGTATAGTGTGTGGATCAGCTAATGAGTGTGGGATGATCCAGACTGGCGACACATCCAGAATTTCACACGGAACAATGCCCACAAACGGCCTCTATTCTACAGCGGCAGCTCCACTTGGCCTTCGTTTAGACTGTGTGTCCTAGGACAATGCCACTGCACCTAGGCACTACAGGGGGAACACTGTTGCTTCACCCATTCCGTATTCATGCTTACCGACAGCTTTGCAGACCGTACATTTCTCAATCGACCGCCATACCGTTTCAGAAGAAACACAAGGTCGCCGTTGTTTTTGCTCAGTAATTTGCCCTTACTCACAGGATGCTACAGAAACGAAAATGGGGGAAACTTTTTCAGTATTCATTTCACCGCAAAGTTAACTCACTTTTTTGGCTGCTACTCCGGTTCCTTTCGCATAAGAAACTCATTTCCAGATGATAAGGCGGATAAATATTTTTGCGTTAAAATATATAAAAGTGCCTCCTTGTGACAGCTCTACTTCATCATCTCTTAGAAATGGAATATGGAGCTACTGCCCAGAAGCATGCCTTCATCCTTTAAATGAGACAGAATAAGCAAATAAAGACAGTCCTGGCCCAACCGCTCCATTGTTTTTGTCTGAAACCCAAAACGCACATTCCACAATATCCAGAATCTGTCAGCTGAATCGAAGCAGGCCACCTGAACTTGTAACAAATGAAAGCGTTTTTAAAAAAAGTACATTATTCTCTGAGTGCTCGTTAGTTCTGAAAGCGGTAAATATTATTAAATTAGAAGGACATCTTTTATGGAGACATGAGAACCTTGGATGAGAACTGGACGAGAACCTTGAAATATAGTGACTACATATAGTAAATATAGTACAGCAACAATTACTGTTAATTAACCTCTAAAGGCCGACAACAATGAATTAAGTCATTAAGGTTACTCTTAATTAGGGGTCCAACTGTGCTAATTAAGTGCTGTGCTGTGACCATATAGTTTTTTTACCATTTCGTTTTTTTTTGTGGGGGTTGCCATTTTTGGGGGAGCGTGGCAAGCACATGCCCCTGACAACATGGCACTGATTGGTCAAATGGTGGAGATCTAGCAGATGATTGGACATGTAGATTTTGAGGTTGCCTCAAGGACCTATAAGTGCATATACCTGGATTTTCTGATACACAAAATAAACTTCTCATGAAGTTACTTTTTTTTTTGCTATAGAAAGGATCAGAGAGGTTCTAAAAAAGGTTAGTTAAATAGTTGAGGCTATGTCAAAAGATGGCTGAATGGTGAGCCAATCAATATGACCCTTACGAGTGTGTCAAACTCAAATCAAATCACTAATTAATTCCAGACATACTGACTGGAATAAGCCCAGGCCTATTGACTCTAAACGGGTTAACCATCGCCAGGGGTGCAGACATTCACCTCTGCTATAGTCACACATTACCTTTTGTTAGATCCAACATGGCGTTCGCTGACCAGCAAAGCTACAAAGCGCTGGACTCACTCCGAGACAGTGAGCCAGCCAGGAGACAACCTCAGGAAGTACCCCAGTATAACTTGAAACTTGAAAGTGAGAGTGCAAATCCAGTCTAGTCAAAGGCCAAACATTTATTATATAACAGCGTCTGAAAGGGGGCGCTAGCGAGCAGCAATGGAGTAGGTTGTGTTTCTGTGAGCTCTGCTGAAATCCGTACAAAATATATGTTATTGGCACGATATTCTCACAAAAGGTTACTAAGTGACGTCGTTTACTTGTTGGTGTCTCCTTGTGCACATTTTGTTGTTGTTTTTCTTTATGTAAATGGCCTCTGGACTGCGAAAGTTTGCGTATAACAAGAGACACGCGGAAGCTACTAGCAAGACCGATATCGATCCTAGCAAACTAGCTAAAATGGCGGATATGGACAAGTTGAGGGCTGAGATTTTGACTTCTCTGAAAAGTGACATTGCCACTCTCATTCGATCTGAATTGAAGACCGTGCTCGCGGAGGGGTTTGGCGACATTAAACCGAACTCCAAGCGGTAAAATTGGAACTTGTCGCCAATACCGCTATGCTTCGCTCCGACCTGGATAAAATGAAAACGACCATAACTGACATGGAGCACGGCCTATCCACATGCTCGGATGACATGACTGCTTTGCAAACTACTGTAGGCAAACTAGAATCGGCGGTGACAAGTCTGCAAGAAAAATGCCTTGACCTAGAGGGGCGAATGAGGAGGTCTAATATCCGTATACTCAATGTCGCGGAGGGACCGGGTTCGGCTTCCCCTACAGCTGTTTCAAAGTTGCTGCGAGAGGCTCTGCATTTGGACAAGGACCTGGTGATAGACAGATCGCATCGCAGTCTTCAACCAAAACACCCGAGTGGCAAACCTAGGGCTATCATAGCTAAACTACACTACTATCAGGATTGCGCTGATATCCTTCGGAGGGCCAGGGAAACCGGTCCGTTGCAGTTCAATGGAACGGCAATCCTGATTTTCCCGACTACCCTCCAAGCGTCGCTCAGGCAAGATCGGCGTTCAACGATGTTAGGAAGCTTCTGCGAGGACGAGACGGGTCCGCACGGCATGTATTATCCTGCAAGATTTCGGATTACACACAACGGTACCGAGAAGCAGTTTCAAGATCCAGTGGAGGCAATGGCGTATGTAAAGGCGTAGTATTTCGCAACCGGCTGAGGACGGGTAGCGTAATGTCATCGGATGCATACATAGAACTTCGGCAAATTTGATTGTTTATAAAAAGAGACTGAACTAATTCTTGTTTATTAGAGATGACTGCCCGATATGATCTATGTTTTCATTATTCTTTTGCTTTGCTGAGTCTATGCGCATTGATTGGGAATGCTGGTTATAAAGACTGGACCAATTATTGTTTACATAAGATGGTTGTCCGATATAACCTCCGTTTGTCTTTCTGCTCAAAGAAAGTTTACAAATGTTCAATGATAACGGAGGGAAAAGGGGAAAAATAAAAACAAAAATGTTTAGTGACAGCAATCTTCTGTTAGGATTATTTTATTTTGACTAGTATCACAATTAATATTATAGCAGAGGCTGCCATTTCTGAAGTGTTATCAGTATGCCTTCAGGGAGGCACAGGAGAGCCTGTTTGGATTTGAAAATTTTGTTTGTGTGAACAAAAGTTTATATAATGTTAAAAAGTGCCTTTTCATCTCAGCTAACAGCAGAGTTACCTGTTAAGGTTAGTGTTCCTCAAAATAAGCACTTTAATGTGTGGATGTTACTTCGAGGGGTTAGAAGTCACTGTGTTATGGGAGGTGACGGGAAGGGATTCTATTGCACTGAACTTTCACTTGATACTTGTTTACTTTTGTTTTTGTACTATTTGTTTGGAGGTGTGGTTATACTTACAAAATATGGTTTCAGTATGTAAATGTATCATTGGCATTTATCTTTCTGAGGTAGAACATGGCTGAACCACATTCACATAGGTCGGGATCAGGTTGCCAGGTGACTTTTGCTAGCTGGAACGTCAAATCAATGAACCAGTTAGTAAAATGTAAGAGAGTGCTTTCACATTTAATTAAACTTAAGGTGGGGATTGCTTTTCTTCAAGAGACCCATTTGCGCAATCGTGACCATTTTAGGATTAGGGGGGGCTGGATAGGGCAGTCATATCACTCAAATTTCCATTCTAAGTCCAGGGGGGTCGCTATTCTCATTAATAAAAATGTTCCATTTACAATGTCACAAGTTGAAGCGGATTCTGCAGGCCGATATGTTATAGTAGTAGGCAGATTGTATGATACACCAGTAATTTTAGCCAATATATATGCACCCAATTGCGACGACAGTGCATTCTTTACAAAAGTTTTTTCACGTATTCCCAGCATAGATACACATCGTCTTATTTTGGGTGGGGACATGAACTGTGTATTGTCTCCTCTTTAGACCGCAGTTCAACCAAACAGATGGCACCAACTAAAGCGGCTTCTACAATACATTTATTTCTTGAAACTTATGGTATAGCTGATGTGTGGCGCTTTCAAAATCCCACATCTAGAACATACTCTTTTTCTCACCAGTCCACAAAACCTATTCGCGTATAGATTACTTTTCGTGGACAAGATCCTTCTTCCATTAATAACTGAATGTGACTACCATGCAATAGTCATTTCCGACCACGCTCCATTGGTGATGACGTTGAACATACCAAACTCACATTCCAATTACCGCCCTTGGCGCTTTAATACATTATTACTTTCAGATAAGGCCTTTGTTGAGTTTATCTCCACTCAAATAAATATATTCTTAGAACTTAACCAGACCCCCGGAATGTCTTCCTCAGTGGTGTGGGAATCAATGAAAGCATATCTAAGAGGGCAAATTATATCCTACAGTGCCCAACTTAGAAAGGCCCAGAATGAACGATTAGATAAATTAACAAATGATATTTTAAACATAGACATGTTTATTGCCCGTGCACCAACGCCTGACTTACTTAAACAACGCTTGATGCTCCAAACAGAATTTAATCTTTTGTCAACAAGGTATGCTGAGAATCTTATTAATAAAACACGACACAGGACTTATGAGTTTGGGGAGAAAACTGGTAAAATTCTTGCTCATCAACTACGCCAGAGAACCGCGGCCCAATCTATACCTGGAATAAAAGATCAATTTGGCATCAAACATACAGACCATGTAGAGATTAATCAGTGCTTTCAGGAATACTACTCCCAACTATATACATCTGAATCGCACAACAACAAAACACTTTTTGACTCCTTCTTTGATAAAATAATCATTCCCTCAGTTGATGAAGAGACTGCGGCTAATCTGGAAAGCCCGTTCTCTGTACAGGAACTTATCACTGCAGCTAAATCCATGCAAAATGGAAAATCGCCGGGTCCAGATGGATTCCCGAGTGAATTTTATAAGACATTTGCTGATCAATTGGCCCCCATTCTGCTATTGGTCTTTGATGAGTCATTTGAATCTGGCTCGTTGCCCCCAACAATGCGTCAAGCAGTCATCTCTCTTATTCTTAAAAAAGACAAACCGCCCCTGGAGTGTGGTTCATTTCGGCCCATTTCCCTATTAAATGTAGATAGTAAATTACTTGCAAAGATACTGGCCCGACGTTTGGAGGCTATATTGCCCTCTATTATATTGGATGACCAAACGGGTTTATAAAAATCGCCACTCATTTTTCAATTTACGTCGCTTATACAATATTTTGTATGATCCCACTGCACCTGACACTCCTGAAGTAATAATATCACTTGATGCTGAGAAAGCGTTTGACAGGGTGGAGTGGGACTACCTTTTCTATACCTTAGGTCGATTTGGATTTGGACCAAAACTTATATCTTGGATTAAGATTCTTTATTTTTCCCCCTTAGCTGCAGTACGTACAAACTCCACCCTCTCTCCTTTTTTTTTCACTCAGACGCGGCACTAGACAGGGATGCCCTCTGTCACCCCTTCTGTTTGCTGTAGCGATCGAGCCACTTGCCGCAGCTATACGTAGCGAGACTAGGATCAAGGGTATACAAAGAGGAACTATTGAACATAAAGTATCACTCTATGCTGATGATATGCTTTTATATATTTCTGATCCATTAATTAGTATACCCAAAACAATTGACCTACTAAATGAATTCGGCAGGATATCTGGATATAAAATAAATTTGCAGAAGAGTGAACTTATGCCTATAAACGCAGCAGCCAAATTGACCCCACCCAATCTAATACCCTTTAAAATGAGTATGCAAAAGTTTAAATATTTAGGTATCTGGGTCACATATCACTTTAAAGATCTTTATAAGGCCAATTTCCCCCACTTATGGCGATTCTGAAACAGGACCTAGAGAGATGGGACATTCTGCCCTTGGCGTTGGGAGGTAGAATAAATACAATTAAAATGAATGTTCTTCCTCGATTTCTGTATATTTTTCAATGCCTCCCTATATTTCTGACTAAAACATTCTTCATGTACATCGATGGGCTAATATCTTCCTTTATCTGGCAAAAGAAACGACCACGGATAAACAAAAATATATTGCAACGTCACCGTCTGCACGGTGGACTAGGTTTGCCCAATTTTCGATTTTATTATTGGGCTGCTAATATCAGTATCATGCTACATTGGAAGCATTACTCACTTGATAACACTCTGCCTAAATGGCTACTATTGGAGGGCACCTCCTGTAGATCTGCTTCACTACATGCACTACTCTGCTCGAAGCTCCCACTTCCTGAATCTATATCTACATACACTGCCAACCCAGTTGTAAAGCACTCTCTTAAAATTTGGGCACAATTCAGGCGATCCTTTTCACTCAATGACCTCTCTATTCATGCTCCAATAGCAAAAAATAACATGTTCGCACCCTCTATGACTGATGAAGCATATGGTAGTTGGGCTCAGATGGGACTGACCAAGTTGAGCAACATGTATGATGGGGGAAATTGTATGTCTTTTGAACAACTTCGATTGAAATACAATGTCCCCGTACTCACTTCTTTCGATTTCTACAGCTTCGTAGTTTTTTATTTGCATCCACGTCCCAATTTCCATTGCTACCCCCTGATTCTTTCACCGATTCATTACTAAATCTTAATCCCAATGCAAAGCAAGTTATAGGAACAGTGTATTCTTTACTTAATTTACATGATTTGCAACCTTTGACATTGTTGAAGAGCCGGTGGGAAGAAGACTTGGGTATAACACTTTCTGACGAAACCTGGCATGGTGCTTTGGACAGAATACATTCTTCGTCAGTTTGTTTGAAGCACACGGTTATTCAATTCAAGATAATACATCGATTACATTGGTCCAAGGTAAGACTAGCAAAATTTACATCAGATATTGATCCAACTTGTGACCGGTGTAAACAAGCACCAGCTACTCTCTCACATATGTTTTGGCAATGCCCGAGGCTGTCTGAGTTCTGGCTCTCAATATTTAAATTTATCTCAGAAGCATTAGAGATAACTATAGAACCCTCTGCCATTGTTGCAATGTTTGGGGTGGTCCCATCTGATACTCTGATCAGAAGACATGTTAAGATAATAATAGCCTTTGCTACCCTTCTGGCAAGGAGATTGATATTATTGAAGTGGAAGGATACTTTTTCTCCAACTTTTAGCCACTGGATCAAAGACCTTATGTATCATCTGACTTTAGAAAAGATCCGTTGCTCTACAAGGAGATATTCTTTTAGCTTTGAGGACATATGGCAACCTGTACTGACATATATAGAGAAGATAGACGCTTCTAAGATCTCCGCCAATGATACGCCATGAACCACTTCCTCCTTTATTCGAGTACTTTTAATTTTCATTATTTTATTTATTTGTTTGTATATTCATTTAGTTTTTTTTTTTTGTAATTTTTTGTATTTTTTTTTTGTATTTTTTTTGTGTATGTGTATGTGTATGTATCTGGTTTTATTTTACTATTTACTGAATATGAAGTACCAGTGCAATGCGGGTGGGGCTCTGTTGGAGAACGAGGGGGGGTGGGGTGAAAATATTGTAAAGAAGAATTGTATTGTTATTTCTATGTTATTTGTGAAATAAAAAGACTTTGAACAAAAAAAAAAAAAAAAATTATATAACAGCGTCTACCACAATACATTTGGAAAAGATCAATTAAAATTCAGGAGACACCACCACCTGATGCCTGGAGGCCTTGGCTCTGATCTCCACATCCTTCCATACTCTCTTTGGAAAATATCCTCGTTAGTCACGCTGCGGATTTCACATTTCACACGAAGGATACAGGAGACGTGCCAAAAGCATCCGCTAACGAGTAGTGCCGTTACTGTGATACACTTTTGATTGACGGTTGCACTATTGTGTCTTACTTGGGAGAAATGTCACACTCCCTACTTACAGGAAGGAATGCCACTGGAGCATACTCTCCGGAACATTATACCCAGGGTTCCGGAATACTTCCTTTATGATGTCACGGATGAGTCACGAGACGAAGTGGGGACAGAGACAGAGACAGAGAACGCCGGTGGGACGCGATACTCACCAGGCTCACCATCCCTGCCTCTTCTTCCTCTCTTTCCCGGGGGGCCTGACGAGAGAGAGAGACAGAGAGACAGAGAGAGAGAGAGAGAGAGAGGGAGGGAGGGAGGGAGGGAGGGAGGGAGAGAGAGAGAGAGAGAGAGAGAGAGAGAGAGAGAGAGAGAGAGAGAGAGAGAGAGAGAGAGAGGGAGAGAGAGAGATACACTGTCAGCACTTTTACAGTTTGATATCTCCTCTTTTTATAGGAGAAAGCATCAACGTTGTAAGGCACGCCACCATCATCATACTTTTTATACCACATCGAAAAAATGGCTGTAAAAATATAGAGGGTGCAACAATAAACATGTCGAAAGTATGGCTTAAAGCCATTAAGCATTGCATATCATCTGATATGCGCATACGATTTGCATATGATTTGCATATGCTTGTCTGCATTCATTTTTTGGGGCGTTTTCTCTGCTTCTGTAATTGGTGCTTGCAGTCATATCTGTCCTTGTGCATCTGTCTCATTATGCTTGGCGTTTTAATTTACAGAACAAGAAGCAGCAAACCCCTGCATGGACCTCCTCGGTGGTGAGGCTGGGCATTTTAATGTGCTGTGTCCCTGTCAGCACGCTGCCTCTTTCCCAGGATCTAAAGCATAGTTTTCAAAGTTTCCGAGGGTGTTTTTAAAGCTGGGAGACACACACACACACACACACACCCAGACACACACACACACACACACACACACACACACACACACACACACACACACACACACACACACACACCCAGGGCACACACACACCTGAAAAGACAGAACACACTGCTCTCCTGTTTTCACTTACTCCTTTGTGAAGCTGGGCTATTTCAGATCGGATACTTTTATTTCTAATTTGTTTTTATAACGCTGCTTTTGCTGCGCGCGCTTTCCGCAAGCTAGATCAATCTGTCGCTGCTCGGTTCAGAAAAGAGCAAGGCAATTATACGCATTGTTAACTTCCACATGCTGGGAACTTAACTAAATCGCGAACTGGAAGTCCTCGGCGCTGTCCAATTACTTACAAAACGGCGCGGCCAAAGACTCGAAATTACCTCCCTCGGGGGGGCGCAGAAAGTCATTTCAGAAACCAGCAGCCGTCAGCAATGGGAAATTTGATAGCAGCCTGGATGTTGGAATTCGCCTCGAGGAAGCCAGGTAGGCCACGCGAGAGCTGACGGGGGAAGCCGCTGGCCTTCCTCAACAACGAGTGTGCGCAAATCCGCAATCGAGAGTTGAGAGTCGAGCACTTTCACACACCGCTCGCCCGGGTTTTCGACTGACAGAAGCTTGGTTTTCAGCGGAACAGAGCAATTTAAACAATCACGTCGGATCAATGTGACGATATCTTACACTGTCATGTAACTGGATAGTGTCGTGAAAAGATGACTTCGCTGAAACCAGCTCACACTGGTTTTACATTGATCACACTCGAGGCTGTCAAGACAGCGTTTAGCTGTAGCGTAGGCGCCGACGGCGGAGAGCGTAGCGGTCTAATGCACTGTATCTTGGCTGGTCCGATACGAGTGTGAGCTGCCTATCAAGGACGCGGTTCGAAATCAGTCTATGCCAGACCGGCCCTGGCCGTTAGCTCCGGGGGGAGGTTGAGCCGGCTCGAGTTCATCGTGAAGCACGTAAGGGAGTCTCCAGAACGTGGGTGGGCAAATTCCGTCTCGAAGAAAGTGGAGTTCGCTGCCCTCTGAGAATGAGATTGTCTCGTATGGGGAGAGCAAATCGAAATATATAGAGGGTATAATTGGCTACTAAATTGGGAGAAAAATGGGAAAATAAATCTGAAAAAAAAGAATTTGGAATCGTTTGCATAAAGGTAAACTCTTGTCCTTGCTTTAGCCTGCAGCCTCTTGCTCTTGACAAGCCAGTTCCCAAACAACTACCTTCTGAAGTTGGTGCAGTACTTATCACTGTTGAAAGGGGGCAGTGGTAGGAGTTGTTGTGTCCTGGATGCTGCCTGTAAACTACCCATTGTCACGTAGGGGGCGTCTCACATTTCCGTGGGTTTCCTCAAAACGTAGACAGAGCTGAAGCGTGCAAACGATCAGATTCACGATTTAAACACTACAGCCTTTAAAGGAAGTCTTAAACCCGGCTATTCCTGTGCACGTCGTCTCCCCTGCAAGTCGTAAGCAGTCTTTTGGCAAAACACTCATCGTGTGTCAACAAAAAGCCACAGAAGGTCTTTGCTACAGCTCTTTTCTAAACGGTTTAACACTTACGCCAGGACTTAATCAACATGGGTCTCTAACGTTCACTGGCAATTAAAGTGTCCTTTTCCCTTTCCTCACAAACAAACGTTGACAGAATCCTGGCCTTATTTTTAATTTTATTTATTTATTTATTTTTTACCAAGGAACATTTTTAAAATCTTTTGCAGTTCTCCATCCCAAATGCATTTAAAGTGCTGAAAACCCTGAGGGTGAATTTCCACATCCTGGGAAACAGCAGACAGCCTTTTCAGTTAGAGCAGCCCTGGAACTAGGAGGTTGGAGGTTGGAATCCTAGCGGTTTCAACAATGGGAAACACTGCAGTTTTTCCCTTAAAGAAATTAAGCTGAACTGCCCAAGTAAAAATCACAGAGGGGGTTTGCAGCGATGAACGAGTGAATATAGGGGCAAGAAAAAATAAAATAATAATAATAATTCTATTTGTGTAAATGGACAACATGTGGCGTGAAACATAAGGCCCCCAAGTCACGTTGCATCAGGGTGTCAGCTATGAAGCCAACGTAACGCGCTGAAAGCTACGCTCCGTCGAACATCTGCAACGTTTCACAGCGTTTCACAGCGTTTCCCATGGCAACGCGGCGGGTCGTTCCCGTGACACGCGTGTCCTCACTCCATCTTTCACAAACGCATACACACGTCATTTAGCAGACGCTTTTAACCAAAGCGACTCACAGTAGTTCATGCACACATTTTTAAGTATAAGTGGTCCCCATGAGAATCGAACCGACAACCTAAGCGTCGACAGCGCCGTGCTCCACCTACTGAGCCACACAGAACCTTCACCCCCCCAGATCACAGCGGCCTGTGAAAACACCGCCGTAATTAAGCCGCTATGCCATCCATCAACGATGCTCTCATGGCGGTAGCTGAAACGGCAGGGGGCCATCTCGGGGCGACCTCAGTGTTTTACACACACACACACGCACGCACGCACACGCAAACGCAGGCACACAGGCGCACACACACACACTCATGGTCATGCTCCCATGCATATGAAGGGGGTTCAACTTTAAATATAAATAAAAATATCAATACTAAAGCATATTCTATTTTATAAACACACACACTAACAGGAGGCCACCGTACCCATATTTACTTAAATACATTTATGAATGCATACAAAAATGAATGCATTTAGGTAAATATGAGCAATAGTGGCCTTGCAGTTCAGGTCCGCACTGTACCCAGACGGTTATAGGTTCAAGGCCCAGACACAGTCAGGCTGAAGACTAAAACCCACACGCACTGCCCCCTCTGTTTGGCACAGAAAAGGGAGAGACCGAGTGAAAGAGTTTGTGCATTCCAGCCGCTCCACGTCACAGAAGCCAGAAGGAGCTCCACCCTTACGACACGCTCAAGCTCAGACAGCGGTAATGTCCTTACACTCATCTGTTAACCAACGGCTAAATATATTGAATTGAATTGAATATTGGATTTATATAGCGCTTTCTCAAGGAACCCAAAGCCCTTTACAATGATAAAGGCAACTCACCTCAACCACCACCACTGTGCAGCACCCACCTGGGTGAACGTGACGGCAGCCATAGTGCGCCAGTACAAACTCACCACACATCAGATACACAGTGGAGAGGCGAGGACAACAAAGTATCATCCAGAATTATTCACACCATTGATGAAGACGAGCCAAGCTGTACAATACAAACAATTCCAGATAATTATCTGTATTGTTTGCTCAAAAAAAGGGAAACGTACATTATTTTAATTATCATCTAATTGCTCAGAGAAAAAGATTGGTTTAACAAGTAATATTTCCCCCAAAAAAAGATACATAATCACAAATATTCACACTCCTAATTTTAAATAAAATCCCCCCCAAAAAAATCTGTAGGCCTTTGCTTCAACACAGTTCACAGAAGCACAGTGCAAATAGTGGAGGCGGCATAGGCCTACATCACCGGTGTGTCGAGGCACATCTGTAGCACATCTGGATAGAGCGTTCAGTGTTTTTGGGGGCCATTTTGATTCTGGCTGATCCGAATTCCACACAGGGGCTTCCCCCGGGGGGCTCTTGTGCCCTGCGGGAGAAATGGGACAGTGGAAGGGGAGAAGACTGCTCCGCACACCTCTTTGATTAAAGGACTGCCCCCGCTCCCCGGTCTCAGCCCATGGCTGTGTTTCACATCAGCGGTGAGAGAGAGAGGGGGTGGGGCGTCTCTCTCCTGGACCACGGGCAGGTGTCGGCCCCGCAGGAGGCATGGAGCTCATTACGAAGGCCGGAGTCCAGGGGGAATAATAGCAGGATGAGGACTTTCTCTTCCGCACATTCACTCCGGGTCGCCAATCACCCCCCCGTTGCCAGAAACCAGCAGGTGCCTGAACACAGGCTGATTAGATTCACTAATTCCTTATTAATATAGTAAATATAAACCAATGCAGTCACGTCACGCACTTTTATCCCATGACTGTTTCCACAGGACACATTCAAATTCATAATTGACTATTTGCTATTCAATTCTAGGCCTTGTGGGCCGCAGGGTCTGCAGGGAATTTGCTTCGCCCGATTAGCTCCAATTTTGCTTCGCTAATTAGCTCACCTCCTGGACCAAGAAGGTAAACTACTTTGTGTGGTTGGAGCAAATACCTGCAACCGCTGCGGCCCCTCGAGGGCTGGAATTGAATAGCCTTGGTCCACACTGCAGGGTTACTCAAATCTGGCCCATGAAACCAAATCCGGTCCTGGTTTTCCTTTCTCTCAGGTGGTTAATCGAACAATTGGTGCAACTGATTGGGCCAGAGTGTCTTCACACCTGACTCCCAGGTAAAGGGAGGATGGAGAAACAGCAGCGCTCGGCCCACGAGGACCGTGATTTGCACAACACTGGTCTACGGTATATTTAAAAAATCGAATTGCACTGCATGACAATGAATACATACATACTTTGATTTACAAATCAATGGTAAAATCAGATATGCACTCCACCCCCTCCCCTACCACACCTTTCAGGAAAGAAATATAAGCGCTTTACTTTGACACTTGCTGAGCCACCACATTTCACCACTTCAACGGGAAGTTCAGGTAATTGCTATTTGACATTGCGATGTCCCCAGATACGCTTTACCATATTAATGATGCTTTATCCCGAAAAGCTAAATGCAACAGAAATATGCTGTGTGTGTGTGTGTGTGTGTGTGTGTGTGTGTGTATACACACACACACACACACACACACACACACACACACATACATGTATATATATCTGCTGTCATTGTTAGAGTAGTTTTGGGTGTAGCGGAGGGTAAAGTGGTGTATTGTGAGGGATGGGGGGGCGTGAAGGGGGTATGTGACAGACGATGCATAGCCTAAGCGAATGACAGGCTGCTTAAGCAAACACATAAGGGTAAAGATCCTGACAGGCAGCCTAAACACCGAACAGACCTTCTGCCAGGAAGGACAATACAGCTGCTGGAGAAAATGTGCTTTTCTCATCAAATCGGAAAACCAACGAGAATAAAGCACGCACGCACACACACACACGCACGCACACACGCTTAAAAATGCACACGCATGCGCACGCGCACACACACGCACGCACGGACACACACACGCACGCACATGCTTAAAAATGCACACACATCTACACGCACGCACACGCACGCACACACACGCGCTTAAAAATGCACACATCTACGCACGCACGGTACATGCATACACTTGCACAAATGCACACATACACGCACAGACACATGTACATACACAGACATACACACTGACACATACACATACATGCACACACTTGCACAAATGCACACATACACGCACAGACACATGTACATACACAGACATACACACTGACACACACACATACATGCACACACTTGCACAAATGCACACATATACGCACAGGCACATGTACATACACACAGACACACACACACACACACACACATACATACATACATACATACATACATACATACATACATACACACACACACAGACATACACGCACAGATACACGTACATACACACACACAGACACACACACACACACACACGCACTGATGATGTAATTGATGACAATGCGTGTGCGTACGCTGTTTGTACCCAATAACAGCCTTCCCTTTGTCCCCAAAGCAAGTTGAGCCTGACCGAGGTCGAGGTCACCGTGAGAGAACGGCTTTTCATTTCCACAGCAACAGCTTTGTACGTTCCTTAATACAACCCACAGAGTTTGAGTGGCATCCCATTAACCCTTTAAAGGGACCGGCTCTCTCCTCTCGACGCATGCAGTGGGAAGACACAGCTCTCAATCCGTCTGTGGCCCGGACACCAGCACACACGGACAGCCTTTCACACACACCACTGTGTCCGACCAGGTTTCTATGGTGACAAGCCCGGCACCACTTCTGCATTTTTAATAACTCTTTGAAACTTCAACTGATGACTTGGTAAACTATCAGAAAGCGACGCTCATCACGTTACAGGCATTTATCCAGGATACAGCTGGATATTTACTGAAGAGCTTCAGGTTAAGCGCCTTGCTCAAGCGTACAAGGGTGGAATCGAACCTGCAGCCCTGTGTTCCCCTCAGCCCAGTTCCCCTCACCAATATACCACACTTCTGTACTCATTCACATTAACCGAAGCATATCAATAGAATTTAAATACAAAGACCACAAATACAGTGTGTTACCTGTGTGCCTTTCTATGTATATTTCGGAATATATGCATGTACAGTACAGTACAGTATGCATGTTTGTATCCATGTACGGTATGTGCATGCGTGTGCAAGTTTAAGTGGGACTCGGTATTCATGAGTATGCATGCGTGCCCGTTTGGGGGAGAGAGATCATTTTACGGTTGTTTCACTGCGCACACTGCTGAAGAGGGCTGCCAATGCAACCGAGACGCTTTCTATAACTGATTAATCGAGCGTCTTGGCCTGTAGGATGTTCTCCAGCTCTGATATAGACCCCACAGCTCAGCTCAGGTCATGGCTCAGCTCAGGTCACATGACTGCGCCATGTGATCGATCGGTGTGCGTGCGGATGCGTAACTTGACACAGACCAGACATTCCGCCCGTGACATCACAATGCCTTTGTGGTGTCACAGATTCTACGGACTCCCCAGACACTGAGTTCCTGCTTTTCTTCCTGCCGTAACTACAGGGGGTTTCCGTGGGTAACAGGAGCTTCCGATGCTACATCACCAGACAGAACATCCATCGATGCACAACATTGTCCTCGGTCACGACCCTACAATGAATTTTCAGAAGACGTATCGCATTGGAATTTTTCAGCCTTAAAAAATCTCAAATAAAAAATCAAATAAAAATCAAACGTGTAGCTGAGTGTCTGGGGTGCCTATAGAATCTGTGCTGGTGCTGAGGTAAAAACAAGTGCCGCGGAAGGCGTAACGCAATCCTACACCAAACGGTAGCGTCTGCAAAACCGCCCCGGCGGAATGGCTTTGGTAAACTTAATACGGGCGACTGACATCCACGCGCCGGGAACACTTGAGGTGAGGAATGCGTCTGGCCAGCCACGGCCATCTTGTGCCACCTGCTAAACTCCGGTACAGGGGGTACGGGGGGAGTCTAAATGCAGACTGCCAGTCACGTGACCTTCCTTCGTGGAGCTGCTAAGCCCCCTGTTGCCCAGGTTACACACTGTACACACCGGCACCTGACAGAGTGAGCCTGAGGCTTGGGCCATGTTTCTACATGGTGACCTTTGACCTCTGACCTACCCTACCTGCCTGCCACATGGGATCAGGTTACGGCCACAGGTTATGGTCGTCGTTAAGAACTCTAATAGTGGGTGGGACACAGTGAGCGATCCGTGGGCCGGGTGCCCTTGTACCCGTCCACACGGCACCTGAATTCCCTTAAATATCCAGCTGTGAAAGCGGGCAATGCACAAAAAAGGAAAAAGAACAGCTGCCAGTGTGATCTATAGTCCACGCTACTGTATCGGAGATTTGGCCGGACTTAAGTCAGGCTACACACCTCATCTGCTTTCTATATAACATTACAAATCAGAACTGTATCTGAAGAAGCGGTTTTATATACACATATTTTTGGGAGAGCCAAAGAATGACATAACACAGTAACAATTTAACTTTCTCCAAACTCGACAGCACACAAAACTGAAACAGGGGCACTGACAATAAAAAGCATTGATTTAGTGCAAGCCTATACTTGAATAAAAGCATAAAACTTTATATCACCATTCCTGTAATAATGTATAATAATAATGATGTGTGTGTGTGTTACAGAGTGTGTGTGTTACAGAGTGTGTGTGTTACAGAGTGTGTGTGTTACAGATGTGTGTTATAGTGTGTTAGTGAGTGTGTGTGTGTGTGTGTGTGTGTGTGTGTGTGTGTTACAGAGTGTGTGTTATAGTGTGTTATAGAGTGAGTGTGTGTGTGTGTGTGTGTGTTACAGTGTGTGTGTTATCGAGTGAGTGTGTGTGTGTGTCTGTTACAGTGTGTAACAATATCAATGGCGATATTACAAGTCTCCTATAATTTATTCCTGGCTGCCTCGAAGGGGCTTTAAATATTTAAATGCTTTCTGAAAAGCATGCAGCCGGTTTCCTTGTTCAGATTTCTATGCAGCGTTTATGAATTCACGCATCGCCATGACGACATGGCATGATGTGAAACGAGGAAGGTGTGTGAGCGTTGCCAGTCTAACGAGGCATGTGCCAACCAAGACGTGACTAGCAATCCATTTGGGATTTCACCTCAACAAAAAACACCTTAACAAAAAAACAAGGAGTTTTAAAATTAGTTCCTGTTTAGTTTTCAGCATATTGCAGTTCTAGACTAATCTCCCCCCCGGCCCCTCGATGACTACATCATTGTAAAAAGTAAAGTGTAAAAGACTGCAAAATAAATGAATGCAAATGTTCACAAAAGAAAAGGCAAGCTGTGAATTGCCTCCGTCTCTCCCATTACGAAGAGCAGCCCTGAGAGTCCTCTAACGCACATTACTTTGATGAACAATCCAGTGTTCTTTCTTTGTCTTTGGTTTTGTTGCGCCTTTTCTTTTCTAATGGCTCATTCTGCAGGCGAAAGGAAACGGGCCTCCTTGCACATTGTATAAAACACTTAGTAAAACTTTGACTGCCCTTGAAAACTACCAACACCAACAAAAGAAAAAACTAAAACCCAAGCCATTTTCCAAAACGTGGCCTTAAAGAGAGCGGTGAAAAAAAAAACTACGCCCACACATAACTTATGAACAGCTTATCATGAGCCGTTTGTTAACTTATAGCAGACCTTCAATCGGGTCTTTAAGTAATGCCACATTGTATTTGAACAGCCTCATTTGCATTTTAAGGATTCAGCAGGCGCCCTTATCCAGGGAGACTTACAAGAAGTGCATTTAAAGACTAATCACAATTAGAGCAGAAGACAGTTTTTTCATTTATTTATTTTGTGTTTGTTCAGTTAATCCACTGCAATTATGTGTCTTATGCGCAGCGAGCGATTCCTTAATAGCCAGCTGAGCGCACTTCTAAAGCAGAACATTTTAACGCACGGCACGGCACAGAGACGAGACACAAATTTGCCTGCGGCTGTCGCGGGCCGCGGAACGCAAGCGGGTTCGATGCTGCTCTCCGTGGAGACAGAGACGGCCTGCTCTGGGGAGAGGAGCCAAGGGAGGGGGGGCTTTCGTCACCTCGAGAGATCAAGGCTCGGTCCTCCTGGCAGGGCTGAGTGCGGCTCCCCAGAGACCAGACCAGACCAGACCAAACCAAACCAGACCAAACCAGACCAGAACAGACCAGAACAGACCAGACCAGACCAGACCAGACCAGACCAAACCAGACCAAACCAGACCAGACCAAACCAGACCAAACCAGACCAGACCAGACCAAACCAGACCAGACCAGACCAGACCAGACCAAAACAGACCAGACCAGAGTAATTGCCCTCCCGACAGGCAGGGTAGCCGATCGCCTGCGAGCGGAGCGAGGAGTCTGGGGGCGGAGATGGGTGGCGGGCGGACGGACGGATCGCCTGGGCGCAGCCCGGTGGGTTCATTCCTGTGCAGCTCCCGCATCCTCGTGACAGGCCAAATCGGCAGGGCAGCAGCGTAGTCTAATGGTTAGGGAACTGGAGGTTGCAGGTTTGATTCCCAGGTGGGGCACTGCCATTGTACCCTGGAGCAGGGCACTCAACCTGTATAAGCGGATTTACATTGAAGAAGAATTATGATGGGGCGGCGGATAGCATAGCGGTCTAACGCACCATATCTTGGCTGGTCCTGTACGAGTGTGGCTGCCTATCAGGGATGTGGTTCGAAACCAGTCTCTGCCAGACCGGCCCTGGCCATTAAGCCCAGATCAGGGGCAGCATTTGGCTGTCTGCCCCAGGGGGGGGGGAAGGGTGAGCCGGCACAAGTTTGTCGAGGAGCTGGAAGGGCGTCCGTGGTCGGGTTCCATCTTGGAGGAGGCAGATCTACTGGCCTGGAAAAATTGTCTCGTTATCCGGAGGACGGGCAATGGACTTGTGGGGAAGGGTGAATTTAGATAAATAGAGGGATTGGCAACCAAAAATGGGGAAAAATTTGAAACTATAAATAAAGAGGAAAAAAAGAAAATATGTACGCTGTGTGAGTCACTCAGATCTCCTAAATGCCAAAACAGAATGTAAACCACGGATTCTCTCAAAAGCCACAAAGCAACTGAACATGCTCCGTTCACGTGGGCTGTGACTGCTCTGCTGGCCTTTCACTCTCTTGTGCTCTCCGGTGGTGAAACGCGTGTACTGCAGACGGGGATCACTTGGCTTCGTTCCCATTGGGAGGCGCAGGAGTCGAGGTGGAGAACACCTACAGGCATTTGGCAGATGCTCAAAGGAAGCAAAGTGTCAAGAACAGTTTAGCTGAAATCCACTGGGAGAACGCAGCTTCCTGAAATCTACCAATTCAGAGGGAGAGCACTCAATGCAGGAAATAAGCCTAAGCCTAATACAATGCATAAACAACTGAAGGGCCAGTTTAGAGAGACTTTATCGCTTTGGATGGTGAATGGCATATATTATTATTTGTCTTTACATACAATGCATTTACATGGACACCCACAGTAGTGACTCAGGAATGCCCTGCTCAAAAGGCACAACAACAGTGCCTCGGCCTAGGATTTGAACCTGCGTCCACCTGCTGTCTGGAGACAACGTTTTTGTCTGGGGGTCAGCACTATTTTTGCCCGGACCAAAGAACCACATGCACACAGAGGGAAAAAAAACGAGGTGAATCATAGGGGATGACCATCGCCCACTAAAGAAATAAAGTTGTCGTCACCACAAATAGTTTAACAGAGTCGTTCTCACTGATCTCAGGTGTGGCCAGGCCCCAAATGACGCATCTCCCTAATGCGAGTCTGAACCTCTGAATCCACGCCGCTAAACCGCTAACATCCAGTCCGACCACCTGCCGCCGCCAGTTCCCTGGAACACGTCCACGTAAACAGACACTGGCCGCGGGATTCCTGAAGGTGCGATCTCGTTCCCGAAGCGCGGGCGTGCCAACGCGTCTCTGGGCTCTGACCTCGCAACCTGAAACGTCCCGCCTCGGAATTACGGCTCCTTTGATCGGCGGCCAAATCCGGGAGGAAGTGTAATCGCTTCCCGTTCTAAATGCGACCGAAATCGGCCCCCGTTCCGCGATTCCGTGTCGGTTTTCCCTGGCTTTCACCCGACAGCAGCGACGCGCCCCCCCCCCACAACGGAATGTCACACGCTCGCGCACGGACCGTTCCCCAAAGTGCAGTGCAGCTTTGACACAAACGCGTTACTCATCGGTGATTAGGCAACGCGTTAGAAAGCATTAAAAAGCGATGAACGCTTCTGCGCCAAGGAGGATTTGCAAATGGGCGTCGCGCTGCAGAGGGAATGCGGTTAATGCTTCAATGAATATTTTGATATGGCGTGTGCTTCCTTTGTTTGTTTGTTTTCCCACCAATCTCAAACAAAACTGTTTTTAATAGTTTTCAAAATGAATACGTATGATGGTACAAAACAAAAAATACACCATGAAGAGAACCAAGAACAAGACCTTTCTATAATATTATATAGGCCTATATATATACATTTTTATTTATTTAAACGAGCCAAAAGACAATCAATGCATTATTGCAATGTATAATGCAATGCCATGATAAGGATTGTGAACCCATTGTATTAGCATCAGAAGTATAGGGGCGAATCCAATTTATAATTTTGGATTAAAATCCATTAAAATCACACATTTCCCGAAACAAAGGTTTGTCGCGGTGCAATGGACCGAATTCGCAGCCGAAAGCGCTGAGAGAAAGAGCGCCCGTCTCTAAGTAAAAAGGCCACCAGCGTAATCACACTCCTCCGATAACCACAGGCTTTTCATTAGTGACGCAGCGAATCGCAACTGCAGACCGGCTCGGCCGGAAATAATGGCGCGGGGATGTGAGGTCGGCCGGGCAGAAAACCGATCACCCCTGCTGTGCGGTTAAACTCAAGGACCTTTAAAGCGGTCGGCAGGGCCGCCACACGCGGTCCTCGGTCCGTCACTGGCCGCCAGAGAGCCCGAAACGAGCGGGGCGCGGGTGGGAGCAGCTTCACAGCTTACATTTTAGGCATTTAGCAGACGCTCTTATTACACGGTTTACATTTCTTTACATACAATCCATTTATACAGCTGGATATTTTTTTACTGAAGCAATTCAGGTTAAGTACCTTGCTCAAGGGCACAATGGCAGTGCTCCACCTGGGAATTGAACCAGCAACCTCTGAGTTCCAAGTCCAGTTCCCTAACCATTATACCACACTGCAGCTTCAGACCGAGATAAGGCATGAAAGAATCACAGCTTTCAAATTACAGGTAATTTAAGGAAACACTGGAGTAAATGAAGGGATGTGAGCAGCTCAAAGCCATTCTGAGTGATCACCTGTGGTGAAGCATTTATATCCTGATGGGAGTGGTCTCTTCCAGGATGACAATACCCCCATACACAGGGCATGAGTGGTCACTGAGTGGTGTGATGAGCATGTAAGTCACATGCCATTGGCCGTCTCAGCTACCAGATCTCAAGTCAGGTGTGAGACAGCGTTTTCCACCACCATCAACAAAACACCAAATGATGGAATTTGTTGTGGAAGAAATGGTTGCATGCCTCAAACAGTTTCAGATACTTGAATTGAATCTATGCCACGGTGTACTGAAGCTGTTCTGGTGGCCCAAAAGCCTATTAAAGCCTAGAACATTAACAGGATGCAGGCCGTGGGGCACATCCACACTAGAACAGTGTCTTAACAGGACAGGATGCAGTCTTAACAGGATGTGGGGCTCATCCACACACTAGAACAGTGTCTTAACAGGATGCAGGCCGTGGGGCTCATCCACACACTAGAACAGTGTCTTAACAGGATGCAGACCGTGGGGCTCATCCACACACTAGAACAGTGTCTAACAGGATAACCGTGGGGCATGCAGTGCCTTAACCGTGGGGCATCCACACATCCTTAACAGGATGCACTCCACACACTAGAACAGTGTCTTAACAGCATGCAGAGTGTCTTAACAGGATGCAGGGGCTCATCCACACACTAGAACAGTGTCTTAACAGGATGTGGGGACACACTAGAACAGGGCAGGATCATGGGGCCACACTAGAACAGTGTCTTAACAGGATGAGCTCCACACACTAGAACAGTGTCTTAGCAGGATTAAACATGGGGCTGGGGAATAATGTCTTAACAGGGTGACCAGGCTGGGGAATAATGTGGTGACCAGGCTGAGTCACATTGGGTATGTGGCCATCTTTGCAATAAATGTTACACGCCCATGTCTGACTAACTTGCATTCTGGCCTGCGATGTGGAAAACAAAGTTGGGCTGTCACTGCCACGGCGACCTCTAAATCAGTCAAGCAGTCAGGCAATCAGGCAGTCAAGTCCAACTTCCTTTTTCCACGTTCAGCAAATGGCAGTTTTTCTCTCAGGGAGCACACCATTAAAACCCACTTCTGGACCACAGCCCAAACGCAGAGCACACCGGACGTGCACCTGCGTCAACCTCTGAAAGCCCTCCAAGCCAACGGCACTGAATCCAAACAACACAAATCCTTTAAACCCCCAATAGGGAGATGCATGGGCGACAGTGTGGTGTAATGGTTAGGGAACTGAGCTTGTAACTCAGAGGTTGCAGGTTCGATTCCCAGGTGGAGCACTGCCGTTGTATCTGTGAGCAAGGTACTTACCCTGAATTGCTTCAGTAAAATATCCAGCTGCATAAATGGATTGTACGTAAAGAAATGTAAACTGTGTAAGCCGCTCTGGATAAGGGCGTCTGCTAAAATGACAAAAATGCATCATACTTATACAGTGAAGTTTCAGACAGGGGGGGGAAAAATGGCCCAGAAAATGAACTTCATTTCCCATTTTCAGAATCACAGAGTTTCTTTAAAGTATCCTCTAAAGACACAAACGAAGCATTTTCAGTCACTTTTGGGGATCGTCAAGGCAACAGTATTTAATGAGCACATCCCGTTAACGGAGCGATGACATAAGGGCGGACTTCCTGCCTGATTGCCTTGAAGCGCTCACTCAGAACACCTTTCTACAGCAGCCCATCGAGCCATCACACACCGTCGGCGGGAATGATAATAAAGATAAAATAATAATAAATAAAATAATCTGAGCGCCGCAGGGCAGAGTCTCACCAAGGCGTAAATATCAACAACAACCGCCGAGACTCCACAGCGTTAAAGCCAAGACCCGTTTCTCATCCCTTTCTTCCAGTTACGGCCAGAGATAATGACTTACGGGCCTGCCGAAAAGAGCCTGCCATAACCAGCCGCCCCACCTGGAGCAGCCATTACTCATAGCTGACAGTCCAGGAGATCCGCGCCCATCTCCCGCAGTCTCCTGTACTTTATCTTTTTAGATGAAACCTAAAGATTGAGAAAGAAAACCTTAAACCTGAGATGAGACCCATGTTTTTCTGTCAGACAATTTTGAATCAAAAATTGTCAACGGACCAAAACCAATAATGATCTAAAAATCTAATTTCAGGTGCAATAAAGGCCGTAAATAACAAGGCGATCCCTGAAGCGAGGGAGGTAATGCTCACGGTCGTTTGCGTAACTCTGTTAGCAGAGCACTTCTCAAGGGGGTATTAAGCAGGTAAAAAAACTAAAACAATATAGGAATTACATTTGGACCAAAATGAGTGTAATTTTTCATGGGATACTCAGAGTCTGGAGAAATTAAACTGAAATCAGGCACAAGGAACCCCCTTATGTGGTTTTTGGGGGTTGTTTTTTGGGGGGGCTGGACGGCAGGGTGTTGAGGGGGGTATCAGTGGGCACGGAAAGGCTTGGTGTGTATTTGTGTTACTTGGCAAGGGAGAAGCCTTTGTTTAGAGAGCTTTCGATGGAGGGACAAAGGTGGCCATGTGCTTCCTTCGCGCCCTGTCAATCAAACTGACCGGGTCAAAGGTCACATGCCATTGGTATTGGACACATGGGCCCTCGGGGAGCCAAGGTGGCACAAGCACACACTCACACACACACACACACACACACACACACACACACACACACACACACACACACACACACACACACACAGGTGCGCATGCACAAGCACTCTATGCTCCAGAATACCCATTCCCGATACTGAACCGATCAGGGCATACCACATACCTGTGCACTGAGAGAGCCTAGGTGCTGACAGGTGATGCAAGGTTTATACGATACCCAAAAGTGACCTCATTCACTGCACATGTTCCCCGCTCTAAACAAAGACCAGCAGGGCATTGATATCCACAGGAGCGCACGCCGCTGCCTCGGAACCACGCTATAAAACCAGAACCATAAAGCCCTGCAAAATTCCCCTTCTCAGCTCCTGCGATAGCTCTGCTGCTGGCTTCAAAGCATTGCGTTTATTTCAAAGCGCTGCCTCGGTCTATTCTGAAGCAGATGACGTAGAAAGATCGTAGCATCCAGAAACTTCTCAATCTCAAAACATTTTGTGCGGCAGGGCTTTTGAAAAATTATAATTTATTTTGCCACAAGCTGAAAAGCTGTTCAAGGGGTCCAAAGGCTTTCCTTGGGAAACTAAACAGAATCCAGAAAACAGAATCCTTCAAAGTGATCAGAAACCATGTCTGTTTTGGGGGGCTTGAGAACTGCACGCAACACAACCACAGCCTGGCCATGAACAGAGCACCATCGCGTAAATATAGAACGTCGGGCGATGGCGAGGCAGGGAACGGCTTCGCTGGAGCCCTGCAATCCGAAACCTGGCTGCGATTTCATCCGGCTCATTGTTACACACTGGGCCAGCGAACAACAATCCACACGGTGCAGATATCGAGTTTCGGAGCGAGGCAGCGATTGATTTATTTATATTTTTTAATTTGGGTATGGCCCTACGAGCCGCTCTGCGCCTGCGCTTCACGACTCTGAAGGACGCGCGCCCCGGTGTGTGACCTTTAAAGCCAACCTGAAACAACGTGGATATTAAGACTTTGGTTCCGTCTGACCGCAATGTTGCCATTTTGTTTTTGTGGCATCAAAAAAATCAACCTGAAACACGCAACCTCAAAACACCAAAGCAAATGCGGAAAATCGACATAAAGTACATACGTTATGAATTCCACGACATCTGGGATGCTATGCTAAAATAACAACCAGACTTTTCGTGCGGGTGTGGATGAAATCCCTGGTTTGCGGACTTTTGACAAGAGTTTCCAGTAGTTTCTCAACCGAAGTTTCCAGTAACTGCTTTTGAGGGGAAAGAAAAATGCATTCGATTTGGAGAGCAGTCGGCCTCTTTAATTCACTGCTTCTGGTCACTATGTGTAAGCTTAGGTTGAACCGACGGGCAAAATCCCACAAAACCAGCCGACCGCAAACACTGCAGCAGATACCCATCAGACGACTGGATGACAGGACATCTGGAGTGCCAAGCGGTTTTTTTGTCAAATATTTCCATTTTCTAAAGCAACGTTTCTATAGAAACGAGCCAAAGGGAGACTCAGATGGACAAGACCGTGACTCGATTTCAAAGCAGGGAAAATTGCGCCAAGAAATTCTCTCAGAAAATATGATCATCGTTATTATTGTTCTACATCAGTAGGTGTTTTAAATATATTATACATATTATTATATATACATTATAAATATATTTAAACATTATATATACATTTAAATATATATATTTTAAATATATCCCTGGAATAATTTTAATACGCATTTGAAAACGAATGGGCGACAGTTTATCATATAGCCTAATGAATTGATCTAATTTTTTATGTTTGAAACGAATAAAAAGAATCCCTCCACCTGTAGTGTGGTGAGAATGGGCTGCAGTCGATCGCCTAGATGCGGTCTACCCGTTGGTGGTGTCCCATGTGAATTACAGAGTAGCTACATTACAAGAGTAAAAGATTGATTTAAGGTTGTCCCATTTTTCTCCCAATTTGGTGGCCAATTGTAACCTCCATTTCTTCCAAGACGAGCAGGACAGATCCTGTCAAAAATAGGGTTGGTCATGTATCCCCATCCCACACCCCCACGTGCTCTCCTGAAACCACGAGAGAACAGAGACTCGCCAGGTGGAGACATCACTACCTCCTCAAAGAGCTGAAATAATGGCGATAGGCCAAATGCACGAGGAGCAGGCCACAGAAAAACTGCGACGGAAAACAGGCCTCCGTACCTAGCAATTAGATGTCGGAAAAGCGATAGCGCCGAAGATATCGGACACAATTGGGCACAGGGGAGAAACATCTGCGGAGAGACGACTGCACGAGATTGCATCCTGTGCCGACGGAAGGCGTTACTTAAGCGAGCCGCTTGCAGACTGATGTTGTCCTGCCCCCGCTCCACACCTGGCAATTAATAAACCGTCACCGAGGCAAAGGGGCCGAGACGAAGCCCTTTATGCACAACAGACCCAATAGAGCAGGGGTCCCCAATTACCGGGCCGTGGATCATTTGGTACCGGGCCGCACAGAAAGAATAAAAACGTTTAAATTTTTATTTTATTTCCATTTTATTGACTATCGCAGTCTGCAGGGTGTTTCATTTTGAAAAATGACCACTTCCGTCTGTGCCTCTTTTCCGCACTTGTCTCAGTCGCAGTTTTTTTCCCATGCACCAATAAATTAAGCCCACAAGCTAACCCTAGCAAAAATGAGTAAAAAACGAACATTGCTGGAGAGCTGCTTTGAAAAGGGGGAAAGACCCAATGATGATAGGCTACAGCAGAAGACTCCAAGACTGCCAAAAAAAGAAAGCTGCATTTAAAAGAAGTTGAGTTGAGTCACATTTACATTATAAATGTAATAATTAAATTAATAATTAAATTATATAATATGCACTTTATTGTGTTTTGTTATGCGAGTGATTATCCCTCCCCCCCCCCCCGTTGGGGACCGCTGCGCAAGAGGGAAATCTGTCTCCGGCAGGCCACACAGCCGTTTCTAAACGGATCTGCTTCTTTGTTTGAGAGCTCTTATGCTTCTGTTGATTATTTTCTCACATGCCTGTTTATTGCTTTCGGGGAGAGAGGGAAAAAAAATAAAAAATCGCATGAAGAATATCCCGCCGACAGTCTCGAGACATTTATTGCGCGAGCTGCTGAATCACGAAATTGCACGCGCGCCATGATTCACTGATCTAATTTACCTCCGTTATTCTTTTATAGTTTCGCAATGTTCCTGGCGCGCGGTCGAAACGTCGTTCTGATGCATTTGTGTCGGTATTTTACGGAGCGAAATAAAAACAGGTAAAAAACTAAAATATTTATAAAAAAGGTATGATTATGTTTATTTTAAAAAATATATTATTTTTAAAAACCTATTATGATCCTTTTGGTTTGAAATCTCAAATTGGCAATATCTGTCATTGAGTGCTCAAGAGTGGAACCGGGTTTGGTTTATTTAGAAGGAGGGGGGGGGGGGTATGTCCGCCTTACTACACCAAGCCATGAGAAACGCCAGTGTTAGAGCTCAGTCAACGTTCACCCTCAACTTAACAATGAACAATTAAATGTTATTTTCTTCTTACATTTACATCATTTGCAGTTAGCAGAGCTCTTATCCAGAGCGACTTACACCGTTTACATACAATCCATTTATACAGCTGGATATTTTACTGAAGCATTTCAGGTTAAGTACCTTTGGTACAACAGCAGTGCTCCATTTGGGAATCGAACCAGCAACTTCTGAGTTACAAGTCCAGTTCCCTAACCATTACACTACGCTGCCAGCCCTTCTTCACAAATAAATCAGGCAGATTCAGCGATCGCCAAACTCAATGAAGGAAAAACTGTGTTTGCATCGAAGATAGAACTACTTGCACTGTAGGTCAAAGTACAGGACAATCGTTGATTGAATGCAGGCCAGTGTTTCTGCCTATAAAACTAAATCAATATCTTAAGACCAATGGCCTCTTATCTGTGTAGCTACTGTACTTTACAGTTGTGATTTAAATGACACAAGGTGTGCAAAATTGAGAGAAGTCATTTTTTTTACAGGAACATGACAACAGTTCAAAATGTTTTAGCGTTAAAACAGTTGGCGATCAATCGTCTGTGCCCTGAAAATGTAAGTTCACGCTACACTCGGCATAGACCAGACTTCGTCGACCCTACAAGCGTTCACTTACATAACCCCAGCTCTGTCTTTGGGTACAAACTGCTCGTCGTGGCCACCCACCAATTAAGCCACCGTTCTGGCGTCAAGAAAAAAATTCGGAATTTGAAAAACACAGAATTTCTCTCTCATTCTCCATTTCTCATTGTTCAAAGAACTTCGCACAGAGCATTAATGCTCTGTGACAGGCAAGCCTGGGGGGGGGGGGCAGATGACAGCATTTCATTTAGAAAAAGAAACAGGCTCAGAGCTTTTAGCATGGTGCCTTCTATTCACCGCTCTCCCATTACAGAAATGAGAGCGGGAAACGTTTCATGGCTCTCTCAGTAGGCGTTTAGCATTAGCGTCACGGCACCTGCAGGACGTCCTCGTATTGCACCGGTGACCCGCGGCTCTCACAGTCACACGTCGGGCACAATGAGCGCTGAATTCTGCACAGCTGTTCAGAGCAACTACAAAAAAAGGAGTAAAGTGCTTCCGTGAAGCCTTTCTGAAAGGCTGGGATTTGATCCTGTAACCTTCCGGGAACCAGATGTCCCGTGGCTCTCTCTCGCCACGTCTCCAAGGAAACAGAGGAGGCTCCGTGTACGGCGTCAAAGAGATTTTAAAAAATCTAAAATTAGGGTTGTTCTCAGCTGTGTTTGGGGAGCATTTGACCTGCAGTGGAGATCCTCTGCTCCTGGGCACGAGCGAGATGGAGGGTCCTGTGCGTCTGCGTCACAGGAACATTAGTCTGTCCTATGCCCGGAACTCGCCAAGACGTTGGCTATAATACTGATATACACACAGAGACACTTTGTGCATGTTGTGGGCTGATAGGCTAATTGCCTGCCCTGAATGGGACTCCCGGCCAGAGCTGGGATGGAACAGCTGGGGATCAAACTTTATAAACTTTTTTGGGGGATCTGCACTCCAGGCAAGTGCCTTTCCCAGCTGCACCCAAGGGGCCCAAATGTTCTCTTCTAATCTTGTAGGGTACAATCATTCGTATCTTGCCTGACCTCCTGACGGGGGGGTCTCTGAGCGCAATTATGGTAGGAGATTCCGTCACCGGTAAAGACCAGGCTAATTTCACAGCTGCTAAGTCACAATCTTCACTGAACCCTGTTATTTTTCAGAATCAACCGCAGTCTTTGTTTGACAAAGCTGGGGCGCGCACCGGCAGAACAGATAACCATGAATCAGGGATAGCGATCAGCGCTCATCAGCCGACACGTGGACGTGCATCTGAAGAAAAGGGCGAATCTAAACCAGATGGAGGAGGAGGAGGAGGGGAAGAGACCGCGTTTCATTCTCCAGCTGACGGCGGAAGCACTGTGAACATTGGGAGGTTTCCTGTTATCGTTTTTTAACTTATCGTTAATCCAGAGTGACCTGTGACATCGCGCGCACGTGACAGAAGCAAGGAGAAGCGGAGCAGCAGGAGCACATGCACAGAGCAGCTTGTAACACAGCTAGTTAGCATAACATTGAACAACAACGCCAGAACAAAAAGCAGATAACCGTAAATGTTTTAGCGTACCAACACACATCCTTCAGAGCAGGAGCAACATTCCTCTGAGGTATTTCACACTACCACACCGATGGCCATTCTTTCAGCCAACTCAGGATGCATGTAATGGACTCATGATTTTATATACATTTTTTTAAAAGACGTAGCTTTTTTTTTTTAAGACAAAGTTAGCCGCTAACTAGTTAGAAACACTGGTAGTCATTATTAATACATTAATTTCAAAGTTTGCTAGAAAAGTAGCACACATGGCTCACTTTAGAAGAATATAGATGGCTAAAGCCACTCAGTTAGCTTGCACATATTGTTGGATATTTGTTTGCATCTGCAGGCTCGAATGTAGCGGTCACACATTGAAGTGCCGCGGCATCTAAAACATTTGCAATTCTTTGACATCCTGCAAGGAATAAATTATATTTAAAATTATAGCTTTAACATGAGCAGGCATTTAAATCAAAAGAAAAGAAAGGCGTAACAGAAGATTGGTTTTACCGTTGTGGAGGTGGAGGCCTGAGGCCTACCAGCAGCTTGTGAGCTCAGGTGTGTTTGGGGGCGTGGCCAAGCAAACAAGTTTGGTCAGTTCAAGCTTAGACCTTTATAGGGGTGGATTGGACTGTACCATGTCTCTTGTAGAGAGAGGGGGGGATACAAGTATGAAGCAAATATAGGTTTCCTCTATATTTTATGGATTCATATCTTTTTTTCCACATTATATTAATATGATTTTTATGGATTAAAATGATTTTCTCCTAAAAGGGAGGGGTCTGCTGGCCTATACAAGAGGTTGGTATAGAGCACTGTCAAATGTTGGCTTTATCTTTATGCTTCTGGGGAAGTCTTCATTGTGTTTTCTTTTGTTTTGTCGCATTGCTTTGTTTTTTAGTTAGGCGTCACTGTAAATAGCTGCACTGTGTTCATGGGATTGGTAGCCTTTGTAAATGAACTCCGGGGCGAATTAACTCTGACCTCTGACCCTGACCTCTATCCTCATTCATTCCATTGCCAATCACCGCTGCTAAATCCTCACAGCTCTTTTTCATTGGTTGGTTTTTAGCCTGCTCTCAATCCTCTATGCACCTCCCATTCAAATCAGCAGCGAACCATTCCAGGGCAGGCAGCAGATTGCATTTGTGTATTGTGGGTGCCCCCAAATCGCACAGGCCTAGCTACAATTCAATTCAATTCAAATCAGTTCAGTTCATTCCGATATATTATTTTAACAAGTACATTGTCACAAACCAGCCTTACAGGGTAACCCACGAAGAGACCACCAAAGAGCATGGTGGCAAGGAGAATTCTCTGAAGGGCATAGAGAGGAAGAAACCTTGAGTGGAACCAGACTCTGGGGGGGAGAGATAATCCAGCTCTGGCTGGCCCCACAAATATTAAGGGAAGGGCTACAAGCAGATAGCGCCAAGCCAACAATAGCACTAGCTAGATGGTTCGAGATGCTTCAAATCTGTTAACACACATAGGCCCCCGGGTTGGGTTGTATCGAGCAATATTTTGGTGGGTCTGAGTGTGGGCTGGGCTTGAACTCGAGCCCACAAGACTAATGGTATTCAGCATAGTTCTGATGAGTGCAGCCGAGACAGCTGACTCTGAACCGTCATGAACGTCACTTTCTCGTGCTTATTGTTCAGTCAGAGGCGCGCCGGTATGTAGACACCCCCATGTGTGTCTGCGGCGGACATGCCCCCCACACCGAAGGTCGCGAGCCGCTAAGTGCGAGTGGGAGACAGGCAGTTCCCTGCGGGACGGGGGGCTGCAGAGGGGCGCCCGGGCGCGGGTGCGAGCGCGTATCGTTAGCGGCTTGTTTTGACTGCGGCTCGGGCCTAAGCGGGGGCTCGTCCGGGATGGTGCTGAAAGCTGGACGGTGACAGCAGAGGATCGCCTTTCACACAAACAGGAACACACGCACCCCGCACCCACTCACACCCCTTCCAGACCTCTTCACCCCCTCTCCTTTAGATGGAGGGTGTCCCTTAGGAGGGGTTTAGCTATTTTTGATCTGCAGAAAAAAATGTAAGGGGGTAGGGCAGGGCCATCTGTAGAATTTGTCGGGTAAAAACCCAGAAAAAATTGAATAGAATGCACTCAGTAAATGCACAGAATTGCATAAGGGAAAGTGTAAATACTGGATATATTTTATTTATGAATATTGATATAATATTATAATATTACATAAAACAGGTAGTGAACAAAAAACACAACAGTGTTCCAACAGTGAAGGGTTTTGGTGAGTCCGTAATGCTGTGAGGCACATTTTCCTGGCATGGCTTGGGTGTACTCATATGCTTAGAAAACAAGGCTGATGTCAATCATTACTTAAATTGTACAGAGTGACCATCTTCCAGCATTTCAGTCTGCACAGAGAGGTGTCTTTCAAGATGAAAATGGCCCGGTTCACAGAGCACAGAGAATGGCACGGTTATTGACATAAAATATATGTTCATCCTCTCCTCTGATCAGCACGAGCTCTCTCCTGTAGTACTGTGTGTGGCCTGTAGGGTGTAAAATAGGCACTGGCTCTCTCCTGTAGTACTGTGTGTGGCCTGTAGGGTGTAAAATAGTCACTGGCTCTCTCCTGCAGTACCATGTACGACCTGCAGGATGTAAAATAGTCACTGGCTCTCTCCTGCAGTACCATGTATGGCCTGCAGGGTGTAAAATAGTCACTGGCTCTCCTGCAGTACCATGTGTGGCCTGTAGTAAAATAGTCACTGGCTCTCTCCTGTAGTACCATGTACGGCCTGCAGGGTGTAAAATAGTCACTGGCTCTCCTGTAGTACCATGTGTGGCCTGTAGTAAAATAGTCACTGGCCAATGTATCAGAGGAGCTCCGCAGAACATCTTGTGCGGGCGCAGGTGGCACAGCAGTGACTAGAGAGGCACAACCGGAGATTTGTTCTCAATAAATAAATAAATAAATAAACCATTATAAACACAAGTGGATGTTGATAAGCAGCGATGTTAACATAGAGAGAAGGCGATATGGGAAAGCAATTTAAGGCGCACGCTTTCTTGTTCTCGCAGTTTACCTCGGCGGTCGCGTACAAAACATCTCAAAGCTGGAGCACTGATCTAGGATCAGGTTTCCCCTGTGCGTGTCCTAACGTTAACCCGTTACGAGCTAAAAGGCGAAACTGATCCAAGACCAGCGCTCTGAGATGCTTTATGCATATGGGCCCAGGCGTAAGGCCAGCATATGCTCCATGCTCAGGGCAGGACAGCGTGAATGATGGTATCGAAACTGCGGCATGGAGCGCCATGCAGACGCGAGTCTCATTCACGCAGGGGGAGCGACCGTTCACCTGTTTGATGGTGGGAGCGAGCCAGTCAGACACCATAAATTCTGCGCGCGCGACACGCCGCACCATAAATCGTTTTCCCCGTTCTCGTTACAGGAGAGCAAGTAGTACGCCGCGCATATTTCCCAGCTGGAAAGCTATTTTTATTTCCTTGACGTTTTTAAAGGCTGAAGATTTTGAATTTCAGATACGCTGGGAGCTATGATTACCATCCCAGGCCATTGGGCTTTGCAGAGTGCTCTGTAGAAATAAAAAATGCCTTTCTGAACGGCACTGAGCGGAACACTATCATTTTTTGATTGATTGATTGATTGATTGAAGGAGAGACTGATTGATAAAACGATGGATGAAAGTGAAGATGGCAAACGGAGCAGCATGCCTTCAAGTGTAAGGGAAGGTTTTGTTTTTGGTGCAACCAGTGTGAAATTGTAATACCCTGCGTCAGGCTAAAGACTATAAAGACCCCAGCTGGCGCTAACCTGAACCCTGCCCTGCCCCCTACTGGCAGATTTGAGGAGAGGCACACGCCACCTTCTTGGTCTTGTCCTCTTGTTTTTGAGAAGCAGCAGCTCTTCTTTGCCTGTTGGCCACGTTTGCTGTTTACAAACACCGATCTCTCGTCGTAGCTATCCGCAGACATTCGAGAATACTTCCTCAAGAGAGCTTCTGAGAAGGCTATCCGCAGACATTCGAGAATACTTCCTCAAGAGAGCTTCTGAGAAGGACAGACTCCGTTAGGCAGCAGCTGCCCGGCTCTCTTCTGGAGGGTAGTAATCGTGCTTTATTGTGGCGTTACTCAGTTGCGAGGGAGGTGTGAACAATACTGCTACTAATATTTATAATAAAGATTTACACTTACTGATGCGTGTAGCAGCTGGATATTTATTCCCCCCTCCCTCCTTCCTGGCCTCTCCACTATGCATCTAATGTGTAGTGGCTGCCGTTGCATTCACCCAGGTGGGTGCTGCACATTGGGGGTGCCCTATCATTGTAAAGAGTGGCAGTGTAGTATAATGGTTAGAGAACTGGGCTTGTAACGCCAAGGTTGCAGGTTCAATCCCCAGGTGGGGGCACTGCCATTGTACTCTTGAGCAAGGTACTTAACCTGAATTGCTTCAGTGAAATACCCAGCTGTATACATGGATTGTATGTGTAAGTCACTCTGGATAAGAGTGTCTGCCAAATGCTTGTAAATTAAAGTGTTTTGAGTTCCTTGGGGAAAAAAAGCACTATATAAATCCAATGTTCATTAATTGATTCATTTACTGAAGCAATCTTGCTAAAGGGTAAAATACCAGTGCCCCATCCGGGAATGAAACCTGCAACCTCTGAGTTACGAGCCCTAACCGTTATACAACACCGCTGCTCTTGATCTTGTGATCGAACTGGCGACACCCTCTAACGAAGCTCCGGCCCTCTGGGGGAAACAGCCCCAGTAACCAGGTAAACGAGGCGGAACCTTCTCTCCCTTCACACTCTGCTCACTTCGGATCCTCCGAATCGCTTCCTCAGCACGCCACGTTCAGCAGGGGAGATGCAGCGTTCGACACCTCAACGGGGGTCGAGTGCTTTCCTGGCAGCCCCTGAGTTTCACTAAGAGCGGTCCTTATAGTTTGTCTTCTTTCCCTGAAGGCTCGAGGAGAATTCAGACACCACAAGTGTCCTAACCTCCCTTTGTTTTTTGTTTTTTTACACTACCACAGGGTGTTAGAAACGTCCTCATTAGCCTGACTGTGAGGTTCCCACCGCGATCGCCTGACACATTAATGGGAATCCCAGACCTGCAGAGATCATCGGCCAAGAGCAACTGCCATGGAGTTTGCAGCCGTTAATCACAGGAGCGCCGATTCAGAGGTGAAGCTGTCGGCGATTAAAAAAACGGAATCCTCCGCTGCACAACTCTTCGACCACAGACATTTTATGTAACAGACTTTGAGCAGGCTAATCAATTATTAACCTGCTCAAAGCAGCCTGCTTTTTAGTGATTTATTTATGACAAATGTAATTTGAACTAACTTCCTGTTATGCTGTGAAGGTACATCAAAGTAGCCCCGACTGTTAAATATTATTACATATCATATACAGCCATTACCTGAACAGTCCGTTAACAAACCTGAGTTGAAAAGTGACTCCTCTGGTAACCACAATGTTAATTTCCACAATCTCCCACAATGCACTTTCACAGCTTGGCTTTCCATCGCCTGGAACTGGAATACATTATCTACTGTTATTACATGGAGATATCATATATTATATATTATTATTACAGTATTACATGGAGGTATTATTTCACAATATTACATTACATGCTGCTGATGATATTGTTACATTGTGTATCCATGATAAATGTGACAAAGTTCGTTATTGTGGGACATGGGACAATGAGTCAAAATGCGGGACATCTGGTCACCCTCTGCTTGACCGGGTCTTCATGTGCTATGGGCTGCTCGCACCCAAGCTCTTACGCTAGCAGTCTGAACATTTTGACTCACAAAAGTCATTCCTTGAACCCCATGAAAACGGCAGCTCGCCCCATTTGAGAGTGCGAAGGGCGAAGGTCAAAGGTCAAACCGGCCTTCCACGTGGCCCAGTGGTTACAACGTCTGACGCTGGCCACGGAGACCGGGGTTCAATTCCCCGTCTCGCCAGAGTCGGCTCTGGCCGGGAGCGCCACCAGAGGCGGCAATTGGCTGTCCGCCCCAGGGAGGGGGGAGGGAAGCCCACATGAGGTTCGCTGCGCATAAGAGTGGCCCTGCAGTATCAGGTTACGGTTGATACTTGGGCGAGTGCCGTCTCGGAAGAGGCGTCAGGTCGCATGCGTCGCTACCGGTCGCAGGACTACGGCAACAAACTCACATTACTAGGGGGGATTGACATGAAAATAGCAGGTCTAATTGGCTACTAACTTGGGAGAAAATGGGAGAAAAATCTGAAACAAAACAAAAAAAAAATGCTTACTACCCAACCCAGGTGGGAACCAAACAAGCCTCGACAACCACTAAAAAACTGAATATCCTACTGGATGAACGGATCACTGTGCCCGGGGATAAGACAGGCACCTTTTGCCAAATCACACTTGATAAAGGAAATTATAAAAAAAGAAAGAAAGGAAAAGTTAGCTTGGTGAGTTTGGTCACGTTCAGCACAGCAGCAGCCCTGAGCCAGACCTCATTAGGCGGTGATTGTGGGGAAAGTGTCCCTCTTGTGTCTCTGGGGACTAGGCTTCACTGGGGCCTTCATTAGTGTCATATACAAACCAGGGGCCAAATGAAACAAGACAGGCTAATTCCCCAATTACTGGCCCTTTCTTTCCCCTGCGCCCCCTCCCCCGGCCTCCAGCTCAGGATGTTTCACACCCATCAGCGCCTGAAACCCAGCCGCCTGCAGAGCCCGGCTCACCCCTCTCTGTGTCACCTCCCTTTCATCCGGCTCACGCTCCGTCGCTAGGAAACGCTCGGCTACGCTGCCGGGGCGCACTACCCACCGAAGTCAACATCCCTCAAATCTGGAATGAGGGAGAGCTAAAGACACACACATACTCACATGCACGCACACACACACACACACATACTCACATGCACACACACACACACACACACACACACACACACACACACACACACATTCATGCACGCACACACACACACACACACACACACATACTCACACACACGTATGCACGCACGCACACACTCACGCACGCATGCACACACACTCACACACACACACACACGCACATGCACACGCCCACGCACACTCACACACGCACGCAATCACACATACACACACTCACACATGCACACGCACACATACATACACGCACGCACACACACACAGACAGAGCCTCCCTTGATTTCGGTAACCTTGCATGTGTCCGTCTCTAAGCGTTGCCACGGCGTTGGTTTATTACAACACATTTGGAATGCTACGTGTGCGCCGCAAGATTCCACATATTCGTATGATTCCACACACACATTCATAAACATACTGCGGAATCACTCAAAACCCACCTTTTCAGACTGCACTACCACTGAATTCTGAACATCTAGCAAATTTTCATCACCACTGCCTATTTGTTCAACACTATGTATCCCTGCTTACTCCATTGAACAAAAAAAACCTTTTCCTTCCCAGTGTTACAGGTATGGTACACAGTTGCCTGCAATGATGTCTATCGCTGTATTCCTGCACTGATCTCTTGCGCTAACTGTGATTGTTCCTACCATGTATTTATGCACATCTTGTAAGTCGCTCTGGATAAGAGCGTCTGCCAAATGCCTAAAATGTAAATGTAAATGTACTCCCACTGGATTCAAGAGATGTGGGAAAAGATCGACAGTGATGGCGTTTCGAGACTGTGAATGAATCCCAATTACATGGGAACAGGTATTCCACGTCACATGAACGTATAAATATGAGTGTACATATTTGTGCTGGCTGTGGAGCTGAGCGCTCGCTAAAACAACATGGACTTCAGGGAGCCTGGCTTAGCAGTGATTTCATTTGGACAGACATGTGGTAAATATATGGAAAGAGTTGGAAAAGCGAGACGTGTGCCCAAAAAAAAGAGTGAGTTTCCTGCATTACGGCCTCTGACTGACTGAAAACATTCCTGAACTGCGGGGCTTGAGTGTATGTCCTTGCACTGCAGCTCATAATCCATCTCACACCCGCCACCCTACTGCTGCGCTTCAGGCCAACGATACTTTAAAACATCTTGAAGCCAAATAGTTTGCAAATGATCATCAAATTGACAAGCCAAATCTTTTGGAACGGTGACATATTGTTTCTCAAAACGTATTGTAAATTGATAAATGAACTTTTTTCATTTTTTTTCAGATTTTTTTCTTTCTCCCAATTTGGGGGCCAATTGTACCCTCTATTGATTCAACTAACCCCCTTCAACAAGCCCTCTGCATGTAGCTACGGGACCAGCCACTTCTCTGGGACGGCAAACCGCATCCTTCGGCAAGCGAGCGCTGACCGTGATTCCGATACGACCAGAGAAGCTTTCTGTACATTTGGGGAGTTCATGCCGGCTTCCCTCCCCCCTCCCTCTGGGGTGGACAGCCAATCACCACCCTGGCACAGTGGGCTCAAACGCCGGGCCGCAGTGGGCAACCCACACTCCGGACGAGTGCTTTTACCGGTTGAGCCACTAGGGGGCCCCGGAACTTCCATGTTAAGTGCAGTCTCCCACGTTGCCTGACTCCTCTTTAGAAAAGACTCAAATGTTCAAATGTTCCAATAAACTAATGTAGGCTTCCGAGACGAAGGGAGAGGAAAGCGCTACGCTCTCTCCACTGGCTGACATGTTTTGGAGCGACACTGGGAGCCGTCAAAGCCAATCGTTGTCCCATTGCGGGACATTAACCAGAGCTGTGATCATAATTGCCTTTAATGGCGAGCCGGGATGCACAGCGGGGCTGAATGTGATAATTGCACAGGAGGAAAGTGATCTTTTCAAAGAGCACATTGAAACACTCACCCTAATTGTAGGAGCCCTTCCTGCAAAAAAAAAAAAAGAAGAAAAAATCGGTGGCAGTTGATTGCCAGATTGGTACGTAAATTTGGACTTGACAAATAACTTGGGGGGGCGAGTCCAGTTCAGGAATGTTGCAAGTGAGACAATTGCTCTGTGGCGTGCTTTTTAGAATCGGAGTTCAATGTGAGCCAGAGACATTTTGAAAGGGACTGGGATGGCAACGTTTCAGCTCTTTTCAGGAGCAGGAAGTGCCATCGGGGGAGAAGAACCAGGCGTTCCTATTGGCCGCTGGGGTTGGGAGAGGGGGCGTTCCTATTGGCCGCTGGTGTTTTGGTCCCCTTTGGGAAGGGTTCCGGAACCTGCGACAGGTGCACCGTGTTTATGCGACATTGAAGCGTCCTGAGAGGTATCTGGACTCCGGCATTTGGAAGTGGGAGCTGCAGAGAGAGGGCCGGGGGAGGCTGGAATACCATTCCTCGTTTGTCACGCCACTGGAACAGGAGCCCCTGCCTGACCGGGAGCGTCTTTTGGGAGCCTGGCAGGCCCTGTAAATCCCTTTATTTACGTCCGGGGGGCACTGAGGGGTGCACCACCTGTCTGGGGCTATTTATTTTTCATCCAAACAAGACAAACACTCAACGGCTCGCATTCCCCCACTTCCTGCCGGGAGCAGCCTGAGGTATCAGTCACTCACGCTCCCCTGGGAGACGGAGTCATGCCCTTTACAAACGGCAGGCTACGCTTCAGGACGATGACCAAATCACAACACTACGAAGGGTCGCGAGGCCCTCATAGAGGCTTCGTAGTGTCATCCTCCCTTTATCCGCTCCACGCTGTCATCGCGTGGTATGCGCCGGTTAGTGTCTGCCGTCTTTTTAAAAACCAGTAACACCGGGCTGCCGGATAGCGTAGCGGTCTAACGCACCCATATTTGGCTGGTCCTGTGCGAGTGTGCGCTGCCTATCGGGGACGTGGTTCGAGACCTGTCTCTGCCAGACCGGCCTTGGCCGGGGGCGGCGTTTAAGCTGTCAGCACCTGGGGAGGGGGAGGGTGGTTGGCACGAACTCGCCGTGAAGCACGTAAGGGTGTCTCCAGAAAGGGAGTCAGTGGGTTCCGTCTCGAAGGAGGCGGATCATCGCCGGCCTCGGAGAGCAGCTTGCCCCGTAGAGACAGGCGGCGAGTTTGTGGAGGGGAGGGTTAATCAAAACAGTAACACGGAAGAATGTCTCTTTAATTCTTAATTGCCCACCTGCTCCCTTGACCTCCCCTGTTGGTGTAAATTAAGGGCGGCACCTGTGCATTCTTGCGCTGTTGGCCCTTGACCCCATTGTGCTCATTCCTCTGCACTTGCTATAATTGTCCCAAACACGAGGGCTAGCCTGTGTGGTGTTTTACCAGCCTGCGGGGAGTTTGGGTACAGAACCATCATGGTGTGTGGTCGCGACTCCCCCCCCTGGAGAGCACACACTGACTGTTCCAATCCCGACCGAGGGGGTGTCACGTTCGTCTTGAGGCTTAACCCCGTCACAGCGCCATGTTTGCAAGTGCAGCATGCATTACGTACACACTTAGCATACACCAGCAATCAGGCAACCCTGATCCTCACCCTGGGGTCATGTCTGGTTTTCACTCCATCCGGCAGCCTTACCTACGTCATTGCATTCCTCATTGGGTTTAACGAGCACAGGTGAGCATTTGCTGGAGGTACCAACCTGTTTTCCACCATTCGAGAATTTTGGTCTTTATTTCTGAGAATATTCAGGGTCAAACTTAATAATCAATCACACTGTGTCAATCAAGCTCAGATGGAGCGAAAACCAGAAACGGCTCTGGCACTCCAGGACGAGGACTGCCCCTGGTGTACGCCCTTGTTTGGGCCCACCTAAAGGGGGCGTATCGGTGGAAATGGGTTTATTGCTCTCAGAGAAGACGCCTTCAGATCCTTAATTAAATACATATATATATATATTTTTTTAAATAAACATTTTTGTAACACAATCAGAGTGCTATTGGGTCTTTAAAACATATCCTGAAGTGTTTCATTACTCATATTTTAAAGCAGGGCTAATCATTTCCAGGCCTCGAGGGCCGCAGTGTCTGCAGGTATTTGCTCCAACCGCGCACTACACCACCTGATTTCAATAATTAGTTTACCTCCTCGGCCCAGGAGGCGAGCTAATTAGTGAAATCAGGTGGCGCGGTACGCGGTTGGAGCAAATACCTGCAGACACTGCGGCCCTCGAGGCCTGGATCACATTAGTCCATGTTCTAAAGCCAGGAAAGTTTAAAAAAATGTATTTAGATAAACCAAACATCAACACGATTTAAAAAACGTAACGCGATATATATACACAACACAACCTTCACAGAATCTCTACTCTGTTTATCTGTACTGTGCTGTTTATTTAAACGCCCCGGAGGCAATGCACTACCAAGGTTGCGCAGGATAACATGCAACTGCAAAAAGAGAAGCGGACCGGAGACTTTACCAGTGACGGGGAAAAATGAGGTGTTGTGACATTACATTTACATTTTACATTTCAAGCATTTAGCAGACGCTCTTATCCAGAGCGACTTACAAGATGTGCATTAATACAAGGTAAGAACAATCATAGTTAGCGCACAAGATCAGTGCAGTAATACAGCAATAGACATCATTGCAGGCGTCTGCGTATCATACCTGTAACACTGGTATGACATCACGTGACATCACACGTGGGTGGGGCTACCGCAATTGGAGCGACTGCTACCAGTGACTCACTGATTTGAACCAATCATTGTGTCTTGTTCTGAAGAACATTTACCTTTCGATTGGTTCAACCCAAGTCAGTGATTGGCAGCTAATAGTAGCTCCACCCATTTTTACTCCCATCCCACAAACCAATACCCTAGTAACATTGTTTCCACACCATGTACCAATTAGTTGGTTGCCCTGTTTTAGTTCATAAGAACATAAGAACGTAAGAATACATAATGATGAGAACAGGCCGTTCAGCCCATCTAGGCTCGTCATGTCCTAATCCAGGGGTGTCCAATCTTGAATAGCCCAAGTGTTTCTGCCTCTACTACCCGACCTGGCAAGCTGTTCCAGGCATTGACAACTCTGTGTAAAGAAAAACTTCAAAGGGGTTCAAACCCCTTCTCCCCCCAATTAAAAAAAACGCCAGAGAATTTAAAGCATATAAAACGTGATGTCGCAATTCGAGCATCATGTGAAACCTGCTACTAAGAATTCACGCTCGCTACCTGGAAAGTATTTTCCGCCCTGAGCGCCGCTAACCGCCTGCAAAAGCTGCTGAGAAAGAGAAGCGATGGTCTCACTTCTCTTCTTTCGTTTAGGCTTCTGCCGCCTGTGACTCGCGCCACGGTTTGTTCAATACTTTTCCCCGGTGTTGCGAGTTGCTTGTTTAACGCGATACGGTGCGTGGCAAACAAGCGGCACTTAAATCCAGTCCGGCAGAACAACCCCCTCTCCTTTCTCCCCCATCCTTGTCACAATTCATAATCATATTCGCTCTGAGCCGTGCAAACTGCTGGCCGCAAAAATCATCTGTTGATTGTGGCGAGTGAGTGAAAAATAATTGCTATGATTGACGCTGATGGTATTTATTTGAGCGGCTCGGCCAGCCCTCCCGCTGTGGCGCGGACTGGCACGAGCCTCCCGCGCACATCTGGGCTTGATTCGCCACGGTATCCTCGCGGGGCCGCGCGCGCGGAACACAACAAGAGCGCGCGCCGGACGAACAGGCGGGAACTGAACGCTCACGCGACGAACGGCTAAATTAAATAGACCGAAAAAAATGGAACCGAAAGGGGAATAAAAGTCATTTCGTTTCAACGGCCGTTTTCCCAACCATATCGATACGGTCGGGATGACAGCTTTGTGCCCGGCGCGGCAGCAGGCTTTATGGTCGGCCGAACACGGATGTTAGATTAGAACTTTACCACAATAAACAACGTCAACTTAGACCGTCTGTCAGATATCCATCAGGAACTTAGTATTCTGTCCTTCTGTGTGGCTGTGTGTATAAATGTAAAACTAGCAAATAATATATACATTATAAAGTATATTTATATATATATAGTAGACTATATAGTAGTTGTTATCTCTTTCAATTACTTTGTATTGCTTTTTATATTTACAGTAATGTATTAGTAGTTTAAGCCCTGTCATCAGTATGCTTTAATGGAGATTTGAAAACTAAAACAGAAAACAGAAGAAACTGTATTTCAATAATGTATAAGTGTGACGTCACTTTGAGCCTGACGTCACTTTGAGCCTGGCCCGTCTGAAATAAGCTATGCTGGTTCCCTTTGTGGCCATTTCCATTGGAAACGTAATGAAATGTGAACGCGATGTTATGAACGTTACACATCTCTCAGGTGTGATTTGCATTGAATTGAGTCTAAATCAAAGTGTGTCTGAGCTGTGTGAGCATCGCCGCGGTGACAGCAGGAGCCTGCTCAGACACACACGTGCATTTCCTCGTACAAGCTTTCGAAGATCGCAGCTGCTCACACACGACCGTGACCTTTGACCCACAGACCCCTGGGTTGTTAGACACCATGCCTGATATGGTAGAGCCAAGATACCCCTCCTGCAGAGGACGGTCGTCTGCGCTTTGCACCTGGAGATGGGATTGGCCTGTAGGTATGTTTAGATTTTACATTTCATTGTGTGTGTGTGCATGTGTGAGTGTGTGAGTGTGTGTGTGTGTGTGTGTGTGGGTGTGTGGGAGTGTGTGTGTGTGTTTGTGTGTGTATGTGTGAGTGTGTGCATGTATGTGTGTGTATGCGTGAGTGAGTGTGTGCATGAGTGTGTGTGTGTGTTTGTGTGTGTGTGTATGTGTATGTGTGAGTGTGTGTGTGTTCGTGTGTGTGCGAGCGTGAGTGTGTGTGTGTGTGTGTGCATGTGAGCGTGACCATGAGTGTGAGTGTGCATGTGTGAGTGTGAGTGTGTGTACACAGCAGTGGGGCCGCTGGCAGGAGCACATTCTCCCAGTAAGGCCTCGAGTGCAGCTTGTTTATCCTCCCAGTCTGTGTTTATTGTTGGAGTCCAGACTGCAGGGCTAAAACAGAGGGCCAGAGCGGTCTGCCTCTCCAAACAGAGTCACGGGGGAACGCTGGCGTGACACAGAGATGAACACACACAGCGAGTACGGACCTGTCTGCACTGGGGCCACACCTGATGGGAGCGCACACACTGATGGGAGAGCACACACTGATGGGAGCGCACACACGATCGTGTTTATAATAAGGATATCTCTGTTTGTGCAGACACGTCTCGTGTCTTTATTTGCATAACGGCGCACACTGGGCTGGGAATACCTACATGCTGCCACGCGGGGAGAGAGTGGCCAATTATCTCCACAGTGTACGTCGTCAAGGTGATTCGGTGGATCTCTCTCCTGGTCAGTGTTAATTAGCAGCTCGGTCAAAACCTCGTTAGGCCAGAGCTCAGTCGGAGCATAATTAGGAACATGAGGCGCTACACCCCAGGCGTGGGGATTTGGAGCGCAGGTTCGATGGCAGGGCCAGACGTGGGTGCCACAGGGATCCCGCCCCGCCCCGCCCCGCCCCGCCGCACAGGGGCAGAGATCACAGTCGTGGGATAATCACACGAGCCCAGTCTACGCGAAAGTGTCCGTCATTGGAACGGTCGGCTGACTGCAATGTGTTGATTATCCACAGCCTATATGTTAGGGGAAGGCACAGTCACATTAAAATTATGTATTAAATAAAATCTGGTTTAGCAGAGCTCTGTCGTTAATGTCCGCACCGCTAGGAACAACCGTTTGACCGATCGGCATCCGGGGGCCAGAACTGTAACTGATCTTTATGAAATGTGTAGTTCTGGTCCGGGATGCCGATTGGTCAGCCAGCCTTCCAGGCTGTGCCATGCCGAACAGCACCCCCAAGCCGTGCCGATATTCCTGATGTATCACAGGCGCTCGTTCCACAGTCGTGCCGGTATTCGTGATTCCTGTTCCACGCGGCTTTACTACAGTGTGGGCTGGCTGGGACAGCAGGCTCAGTGGATAAACTGGGGGACGATCTGGGGGATCCGTGAGCCTCTATCGTCTGTCTCGGGCGCGAGTGCAGAAACCTGTTCTCATGGTCACATGGTCATATGGTCATATGATCACAGGGACGAGCGGTGCTCTGTTCTATGGAAGGCTGCCAGGGAGTATGCACCCATTGCATCAGCCCAAATATGGATACACACACACACACACACACACACACTCACGCACGCACACACGCACACACACTCCTGCACACACATCCTTGTGATGTGACTCACTCACGCCTGCTGAGACACTGAGAGGGATACTGAGAGAGTGACTCAGGGAGGAATCACCAGCCACAGGCTAGGTCAGCCGCACCTTAACCAATCAACATGGAGGCAGAGGAATCTGTACTCACACACGCTCACTCACACACACACTCACTCACGCACACACTCACACACGCACTCACTCACTCATGCACGCACACACACTCACTCACACACACACGCATTCACACACACACACTCACTCACGCACACACTCACACACACACACACACACTCACTCACACACACGTACACACTCACTCACACACACACACACACACACACACACACACACACACGTACTGCTCGGTACCACACTGACGGTAATAAGGTAGGACAGTGATGTAAAAGCTTTGAGAGCCACACTGACAGGATTGGCCAGGAGAGGAGAACCAGGAAAAAAGATCATTTTACCGGACTGAAAAAAGAAGCGATGACGGAAAACGGATGCTCCGAGGACAGGAAGTGACAGCGCCTTTAATATCTTAGGCTACCGCCGAGCTGCGTGGCCGCAGTCAGGGAACTGCTGTTTAACTTTGTTGCCGCGACTGCGTGACGACAAAAGGACGCCGCGGTTCCAAACATTCCGTTGCCCTCGGAAACCGCGGCCGCGAAGCCGAAGGGACGGATGCTGAAGCTGACCGCTGTGGCAGCGCTTCGTTACCGTGGCGCCCTCTCCTCCACTCCTGGCCCACTCCAACCCTAATCCAAGGGTGCCAGTCTTCTCAGCACATTCACCTCCAATGGGACCCCCCCACCTCCCCTTCCCGCTGCCATCAAATGCACCCCAGCGCCCGCCCACGGGAGACACTCGCTCGACCTTTCAAATGTAAATCGATCTTCCGCAAGAGACTCAAAACCCACCTTTTCAGACTCCACTACCACTGAATTCTGTACATCTAGCCAATTATCACCACTGCTTACTTGTTTAATACTTATATACTTGTACTTGTATGTACCCCTGCTTACTCCTCATTTAAATAAAATAAAAAAATAATTAACTAACCTTTTCCTTCCCATGGTGCGCAGCTGCCTGCAATGAGGTCTATCGCTGTATTACTGCACTGATCTCTTGCGCAAACTATGATTGTTCCTACCATGTATTAATGCACATCTTGTAAGTCGCTCTGGATAAGAGCGTCTGCTAAATGCTTAAAATGTAAATGTAAATGTAAATCACGCACTCATCCCTTTATCAGACCAGCACCCAGAGCATCTACAATTCAACCGCAGCATCGTCAGGGCAGAGTAGAGAGCTACGTTTACACACAAAAAACCCACCATGTTTCGTCTCTCATCTGCTACATAAGAGCGTATTAGTGCTTGTGCCTTCAGGTCAGTCCATAAGCTTGAGGGATTCGCTCGCCTACTCTCTGTACCGCAAAACAGACGACAGGACACATGTCCAACAACGAGGTTAATACTGATGATCGTATTCACACTGGACTCGCACGGACTCAAGCCCACTCAAGAGCAGGGCTGTATCATGACAAAGTGTTATGAAATATACTGTCAAACAAGGCTGGGATACAGGAAAGGTATACAGGTGCTAAAAGGTGCCTTTCTTTTTTCTGTTTCTTTTTGGAGATTTCACATATGATTACCACATATACCACATTTTTTCTGTTTCCACATTATGGTCACATGTTGTCAGATTTACTTCACAGATATTCACATGTGATCATAAATATATACATGTATATAATAGTGTATATGGTGAGTTTTTTTGGACATTGATATGATTTTCCGTTAGCGTTACTGGTACAGAGGGCCACACATTTACACTAATGAATGAATGCTCAGAGGAGCCATTCAGGATTTTTAAAACCTTGAATGCAAAAGAGATTTAATGTTTAAAAAAAGGAAATGACTGCCTGTGTATATTGAAAATGACATTATTGAAACACCATTAATCGGTTATATTTTTTCCTACGCACTTTAAAGCGTTTATTATATAAAGTTTTATTCCACAGTGCAAACAGCGCATTACAGCCGTTTACAACAAATACTACACATCTGCAAGTAGTTAAGCGAGGAAAACAAACAAAAACAGTATTTTTATGACCTATATGAAACGATTATGGTTTTATAGCTCTTACCCTCCTCCCCTCCCCCTCCTGCCCCCGCCCCCCCTCTCCATGGGAATACTCTCTCCCACAGTGGGGTTTTGGCTGTGCTGTGGATTCATTAGAGTGAGTACTCTTCTCCCCACAGTGGGTTCTGTGGACTCATTAGAGCGCTCCTCTCCTTTACTCCCATAGCGACAGGGCTTGCTCTCTCTCTCTCTCTCTCTCTATGTCTCTATGTCTCTCTGAATCTCTCTGTCTCTCTGTCTCTCTCTCTCTCAATCTCTCTCTCTCTCTCGGTCTCTCTCTCTCTGTCTCTGTCTCTGTCTCTGTCTCTCTGTCTCTGTGTCTCTCTCTCTCTCTCTCCCTCTCTCTCTCTCTGTCTCTCTCTGTCTCTCTGTCTCTCTCTCTCTCTCTCTCTCTCTCTGTCTCTCTCTCTCTCTCTCTCTCTCTCTCTCTCTCTCTCATTAAGGCGTGGCGCTCAGGGTCCTGGAGGTCAGACTCACCAGAGAACAACACTGCAGGACCACACCAGCAGCTCTTCTGTCATTTATATTTAACGCTCTGCTATGCCACCCAAGTAGAGAAGAGAGGATGGCTACACTCGCCTATCAGCTGTGTGTGTGTGTGTGTGTGTGTGTGTGTGTGTGTGTGTGTGTGTGTGTGTGTGCATTATCTGTATGTGCGTATATGTGTGTCTGAGTTTGTGCAAGTGTGTGCATGCGTTCATGACCATAAGCGTAAGCCTGCTCGCACCCCACCGCTAAAGACATTGGGCCCTGTGTCGGGTAGATAACCACACAGGTGCCCTCTCCAGCCCCCCTCCTCCACCCTCCAGCCCATCCTCCAACCTTACACAACCTTTGTTGTCATAGCTGTGTTAGGGGTGAGGTGGCCGCGTTAGTGTAGGTCACCTGTTAACACTGACCTTTGACCTCTGACCTCACCCGCTCTCTGACCCCTCAGCCTCGAACCTCAGGCCACTCATGGGGCCTCGAATAGCGTAGCGTAGTGGTCTAATGCACTCACATTGACTGGTGCTTTGCGGTTGCGGTTCATGGGGGAGGGTGAATCGAAATTAATAGAGGGTATAAATGGCTAGTAAATTGAGAGAAAACTGGAAAAATCTAAAAATATACAAAAAACAAACCTCAGGCCACTCAGTGTGGTCCTCCATGCAGGAGTCACAGAGCTGCCCCACGGTTCCATCACACAGAAACACAGACACACAGAAACACAGACACACACACACAGACACACACAGACACACACAGACACACAGACACAGAAACACAGACACACAGAAACACAGAAACACAGAAACACACAGACACACAGAAACACAGACACACAGACACACACAGACACACAGAAACACAGACGCACGTCCTGAGAATCAGACTCTCTCCCGAAAGCTCGCGTCTCCCCACAAGCACACAAAAACTAAAAAAGTAAACAGTCTGAAAGGAAGCAAAGTCAAAACACGATCACTTCACAAATAAAAACGACAGGTGACGACGGGACATTGCCTCCACAGCGCGCCCGCGCGTCAATTCAACGTGAAGCCCACCACTCTGCATCAAATCACCCTTTTAAATGTTGGAAGCTCACGTAACGGAGTAGTATACTGTATGTAATGTGTGCTGTAGTTTTACGTGCTGTATGTCACCTTACGTAACGGGATCTGCAGAATGTCTACAGCAGTAATAATATTACTTTAATAAGAATATGGCCACCTTCATTTAAAAATAAAATTACCACCACTGCCACCACTACCAACTACCACTAATAATAATAATAATGTGGTTCTGTGTGGCTCAGTAGGTAGACCACGGTGCTGACAACGCTTAGGCTGTGGGTTCAATTTTCATTGGGGCCACATATACTGAAAAATTTATGCATTCACTACTGTCGCTTTGGATAAAAGTGTCTGCTAAATGGCATATATTATTATTATACATTAATAATTACGGCTTCTCTAAATGACACTGTAGCACAGGCGACTCAAGGCTCGGCAGGCCGTGGGGTCGGGCTGCTAAAGAAAGTGCCTGCGCCATGGTGACGCACATCAGTGACACTGTACAATATACTGCAGTTATTACCGCTTAATAAAGTATTAATAACTGAATTACGCATAGTTAAAAATGCATTAGTTTGAATTAATATGATACTTTGCCTGGGTTTCCTGATTGAGAAATGAATAAAAGGTTGCAATCTAATAAAGGTTACTGCCAGTATTGATTGTTATAGTTTTTGTATGATTTATAATAACATATAATGTGGTTGTTAATTACTTATTAAAAATGTATAACTACAATTTATTCAACAGTGTTACCAAAGTATCTGCTCCAAATTATGAGTTAAGAATGTAAAAATATATTGGAGTACAAATGGATTGGATTGGATTGTTAGGAGAAGGGTTCGTTCTAACAGAAAGACACAAGTAAAGGTGTTTCCATACTGCATGTCTTTATATACTGTTGTAATTTTGCACTGACTGGTTGGCATTTCAATTTCGTTGTACGTGTTACAATGACAAATAAAGGATCTATCTATCTATCTATTTTGGCTGATCAGCAACATATGATGTTACTTTATTCAGTAATTAGCCCAATGTTTTCCGTAGTTTAAAGTGAAACCCGCACACCCGGCTATTTTGACCTCAAAATGCGTGCCTGGTGCGCAGAATGCTACAGATGGGCAGGTCAGTACGGTGGCTCTCTTTAGACAAAAAGGCTGGCAAGTGTGGTATAATGGTTAGGGAACTGGGTTTGTAACGTTAAGGTTGCAGGTTCAATCCCCAGGTGGGACACTGCCGTTGTACCCTTGAACAAGGTACTTAACCTGAATTGCTTCAGTTAATATCCAGCTGTATAAATGGATTGTATGTAAAGAAATGTAAACTGTGTAAGTCGCTCTGGATAAGAGCATCTGCTAAATGCCTAAGATGTAAAATGTAATGTAATGGCAAGGGTGCGCACTCTAGCGGACTGGACCAGTGCCCTAAGGGGCAAAATCAATGTCACGCCACCTTATTAGGAATTATATTTGTCCCTGATTAATCAGAAAACACAAATTGTCAGACCTGATATGTCTCAACCGGAGGCAGAGGACATGGGTATGGCATAAGAACAAACATTAAGCATTCACACTCTCTGACTGCTCAGGGCAAGAGAGGGCGCTCCGTAATAAGGCTCAGGCTCAGATAAGCAGGGCCTGCTTTTGTAAAAAGGGGCGTGTCTGCCCCTGTCCCTGCCCCCCAGGGCCTTGTCTTTGAACACTGTGCTGTTCATGCCTCTGCAATCTGCCAATCATTTGGGCTTGCGTTCCGAACATCCCACTACTCGCCACACTTCACTGGCTCCCTATAGCAGCACAAATCAAATTTAAAATCACTGGTGCCCAGACCCCGCCGCTCTGCCTCCTCTGGCAAACTGACTGTCCCATCCCTGCGGGCGCCCGGTAGCTGCTCCTCGTGGTCTCGCCTCTTGTCTGCCCTGACCCCACGGTGGTGGAATGATCTTCCGCACTCGGTCAGGACCGCGGAATCACTGGCTATCTTCCGCAAGAGACTCAAAACCCACCTCTTCAGACTCCACTACCACTGATTCTATACATTAGTTAAACACATTGCCATGACCACTATTTACACGTCTAATCAAAATGTTTAAAAATTTAAAATTGTAAAAAAAAATATATTTCCTTGTGCTATAGGTGCAGTGTGAAGGTGTCTACGGTGACGTCTGTCGTATTGTTACTATACTGTGCTATTTCGCTAGCTGTGATTGCTCTTGTCATGTTTAAATGCAGCATTATAAGTCACTCTGGATAAGAGCATCTGTTAAATGGCTAAACTATAAAATGTAAATGTAAGGCTGAACATGAGTGGCCCCGGAGATATCACTATTATCCCGAAGAAATCAGGAAAAAGCACATCCCTGATCCCTGCCTGTTGTGTGACCACTAACATTACTCACTCTTCTCCGCCTGCATGCTGATTGGTGGCGGCACTGCCGTGACTGTGATGGGGGGGGCGTCCTGACAGACCCCCCGTGGCCCTGAGTGACAGGGTCACCCTCGCCTGCCACTCAACGTTGACCATCAGGGGTGAGAGAGAGGCGAGGAGCAGAACTTAAAGCATGCTATCTTTTTTTTTGTGTTTAGTTTTTTTCCCCTCACAATTTGGAACGCCCATTTGTATTCCCAAATCGAGCTCCCCTTCCCCCTCGTGAACTTGTGAGAGCGCACACGAGCGCCCGCTCTTCCCCGAAACACACGATGTCAACCGCCACTTATTTTCACGCCACAGTCAAGTTAAGATTGCGCAGACATCGAGTCTGAGGAGGAGGATACTTCACATGCAGCTTGTGCAGGGGAACAAGGAGGGAGTCACCGGTGCACAATGAGACCCCATCCTCATTGCACAGCAGTGAATACATGAGAAATATTCATCAATATTCAGCCAATGTAGATCTTTCTATGGCGCCGGTGAATCTGAAGAAACAGTGAAATCCATCAAGTGCACTCCTGCATAAACACAATGGGTGCTTTTTCTTACAACCCCATCCGGAAAAAAACAACAATAGTTTTTGTGGCAGACAAATTTGCAGCTGTGGGGGGCAAACCCTTCTGGCTGCGCAGCTGAGCTCAAGCGCTCTATAAATACCGAGCCTTCAGCGTGAGCCTTCAGCGTGCGGCCCATGGCCCCAGCGGAGGTGCCACTTTTAAAACAAGCGCCTGACATTCAGGAGCTCTGAGATCGAGCCTGAGCCCTGTCAGAGGGGCAAGCGTGCGTGACACACGATCGATCTCGCTGTGGCACAGGCTGAGCCAACGAGACATAACACACACACACACACGTCCCCATGAGCTCCACACACGCCTGGGGCATTCACAGGGGCCCTGATGTGGGGGGCAATGGGGGGGGCTGAAATTGTGTGTAATGCAAGGATTTATGTGAAGTACATACTACTTCTTACCATTTTAAATGCACTTATTGCACAGCGGGTATGAAACGTATTCACCCCCTTTGGCATTTTTCACTTCCATTTCATTTTCTTACTTCATGGAATCAAAATTGATTTAATTGGGATTTCTCCGCCACCGATCAACACAAAAATACCCTACGATGTAAAATGAGAAACACAAGCTTTTTCTTAATTCATTGCAAAAACAAAACAAAACAGACAATCATTGATTCTTTGCAATGAAGTAAGGAAATAAAATGTGATAAATGCCAAAGGGGGTGAATACTTTTTATACCCACTGTAGGTCGCTCTGTATAAGAGCATCTGCTAAATCCCTAAAATGTTGAAGTAAAACGTAATTAAAATATGACTGGGCAGCTCACCGGTAACCCCCTCCCCCTCCCCCTCCCTCTCGGGGGTGTGGATGGCGTGCGGGTCCCTCGTCTCGGGGGGGGGGGGCTCGTGGGTTCTGAGTGTCAGCAGGGGGCCACAGGGTTGAGCAGCCACGGCAACAGCTGCCCGGGTTCGAGAGCGGCGGCGCCCTTTCAAAGTGACGTGTTTGTCACTGGAGCCTGAGTGTGGGGGGCACTCAGGGAGCGGTGATGTAACTGGGTCACACTGAGCATGCTCAGACTCCTCCAGGAACCCTGAGGGCCCACACACGGGGCACACAGAACCACCCCAGCCTGCCTGTCCCCCCAGGACAGGGCAGTTTATGCAGGGGGTAAATGTGGAGCCCTGCTCAACGATGGCTGTGAGAGCCAAAGATCCAATACCCCCTTATAGACGGGGAAACGCTCCGGTTCTCTGAAGGCTGCCTATATTATGGGTGGCAGTGCAGTGTAGTGGTTAGAGAACTGGACTTGTAGCTAAGGGGTTGGGGGTTCAACTCCCAGGTGGGGCACCGCCCCACCGTTGTACCCTTGAGCAAGGTGCTTAATGAACTGCTTGTGAGACAGTAAAATATCCGTCTGTGTAAATGGGTCTAAAAAAGGTTCAAGCAAGCTGTGCTATGTGTACACATTGCATCTTCATAAAATGTTTTAAATCGAAGAGGGCCATGGAAGTCTGGCTGTACGTAGGCATTCAGCGGACGCCTCTCATCCTGGGGCTCACACATTCTTTCACATACAACACATTTATGTGAATGTTGGATATTTTACTGAAGGGATTCCAGTTCAGCGCCATGCTCAAGGGTACCACGGCACTGCCCCAGCTGGGAATCGAACCTGCAACCTCTGCAGTTTCGAGCCCAGTTCCCTAACCGCTATACCACACTGCCAGCTGAGACGAGGAGATCTCGCGGGGGGAGACGCTGCCCCTGAGGATGCTGGGAATGCATCGCCGACTGCAAATATTTCAGAGGCCAAACAATGGCACCTCACCGCAGCCAACGAGAGCCCTGCCAGAAACGCCCTCCCCATTGCGCAAGCTCTCCAAAGCATCGCAGCAAAGAAGCAAAACAACACAAGCTATGGCCGGCATTCAATAACCATGTGTCCTACATTCACTTTGACTTATGTAACGGGGTGGGGGGACGGGGGGGGGTGGGGGGTCGGGGGGGTGTCGAACCGCGGCCCTCTGGAGACACGATTAGCCCGCCGGGCTAAAGACCAAGGTCCCCAGGCCGGGCCTGAAATCTGAAATCTAGACTTCCAATAAAAAAAAAAAACTTTCATTCCTTTCTTCCCCACCTTCCAAAACACTTTGTGTCAAGTCCAATTTGGTCATCGCCCAAACTCCAAACTGTGTTTGCGAAGAGGGGGAAGATCACTTTTAATAACACAGTAAAAATGTAAAGGATCAATTTCCGTTGAATCGTGACCCCGCGTTTGAGGGCAGGAGGCAGACAGCGGACGGCTCTGGCGCGTTCAGAGACCCCCAGGGCTGGAGATCGCAGACAGGCTCGATGCGAGCGGCTTGCCTGGTCCTTCGTTTCCATTTCAGCGGCGCTGACTCATGGGCCTGTCACCACGCCGACGGGAAATACGACGAGCCGAGCGGTGCTTTCGGCGCTGAGGAGAATAACTCACAGGTGGCTATTGATCTGGATATCGCGCTCACGCAGCATGAATAAATAACGCAGGCGCAGGCAACACAATGCCGACGTTACGGCCCGCAAGCGAGCGGGGATCACTCACTCCTCGACTTTATTAGCACTTAAGTGCGCCGTTCGCTCAGCTCCTGCCATTTCAAATGCATCTCATTGTTCGGCGTCGAGACGGCGATTCTCAAAAGGGTCCTTGGCCCTTCGGAAAAAGTGAATTAGAACAAACAAGGGATGCAAAGAACGCTGGGCCTAAATGAGGCTTCGCTTGCGCAAAATGTCTGCTGTGAAAGGCCCTTAATGTGCTTCCATAAGAAAGTCTAGAAAGTTTTTATATGAAAGCCACCCAATGACAAACTCCCACCTTTGGAGAGAGAGAGAGGGGGAGAGAGGGAGAGAGAGAGAAAGAGAGAGAGATAGGGAGAGGGGGTAGAGAGGGGAGAGAGAGAGAGAGGGGGAGAGAGGGAGTAGAGAGAGAGGGAGAGAGAGAGAGAGAGAGAGAGGGAGAGAGAGGGAGAGAGAGAAGGAGAGAGAAAGGGAGAGCGAGGGCGAGAGTGAGAGAGAGGTAAAGGGAGAGAGGGGGAGAGAGAGGGAGGGGGGGAGAGAGAAAAGGAGAGAGAGAGAGAGAGTAGAGGGAGAGGGGGAGAGGGAGAGAGAAAGAAAGAATGAGGGAGAGGCAAAAAGAGAGTGGGAAAGGGAGAGAGAGAAAGGGAGAGGGGGATAAGGAGAGAAAGAGGAAGGGAGAAGCAGAGAGAGAGAAAGGAGGGAGAGGCAGAGGCAGACAGAGGGAGATGGCGAGGACAGGGCGAGAGAGACAAGCAGCAGTGTTCTATAACTCCACTATCTGCCATCTGCTGCTTCAGCCCGAGCCAACATCAATCACCAGTCTAATCTTCTTTCTCCAAGAAGAAACAAAAACAGGAAGAACTCATCCAACGGCCCCCCGAATAAATCCCCAAATCATAATCCCCCCACGATGACACGCCCGTGGCCACCTGCCCAAACTCCCATCATGCTCTTCAGGACGGAGGAGTCGCCACCACAAACACTGACGTGGCTGACACTGTTACCCCCGTGCCCTTCCTGTGGCTGAGTGCAGAGATTACTGCCTTTGGGTACGGTCCCAGAAATGTCAAACACACGCAGAGCAGAGCTGCCATACCCCCTACCCCCCCCCCACATCAGTGTAAAACCCAGGGGGTCAGAGGGATCCTGTCACTCATGCGCTCTTCAAAAGAGGATTTGTTTTGCGACAGTTTGCTGCGCGACTATTTTTGCCCACAAACCCACCCGTCTGTGCATTACGCTGGTGACATGCTCTACAGATGCTCATGTGTGTAGGTTTGACCAACCGTGGGTTTAAAAGATAACCGTGGTCGGACAGGGTGTGTTTGCAGGGTTCGACAACCCCCCATGACCCCCCCATGACCCAGCGAACCCCCCCATGCCACTTCAGGACCCCCTCATCCCGCCACTTCAGGAGCATCCAGCCATGGAGGGATTTAAAGACACGACCCGGACAGCAGGGCCATGCATGAATGCAAACACAGCGAGAGAGCCCACGCAGGCACACGTTTCACAACGCTGACAATTCACACCATCGCCATTTCCCATCGTCGCCAGGGCCCATGGCAAGCTGAGGAGTCATTCGATTACGCTCGGACAAAGAAAGGGCTTCGAGGAATGAGATTCAAAACACGGAAATCAGGGAGTCAAGGACGACATTTCAAAGTGACACCAACGTTAACTGTTACGCCGTAGGTTTCTGGAATGTTCCTGCGATGAAAGGGAGACCTTTCACACAATTTTTTTGTGGACGGAATTCAACCACTAGCCAAGCAAAGGCTGAGTTCTCAGAGAAATGTTGAATATGCAGCCCGTTTTCACAACCGATGCGAGAGGAAAATAACAATCATTATAACGCTCTCTCTCTCTCTCTCTCTCTCTCTCTCTCTCTCTCTCTCTCTCTCTCTCGAAACAATGCAGTTTCGAAACAATGAGAGAAAGGAAGAAAGGGAGACGGGAAAATGTAAGTGGAACCCAATTACGATTCAATAAAATGTACTAACGGCCGCATTGTCAACCGCAAAGTCTTTTGGGGGAGAAAGAATGAACAGCCTTTCAAAGCAAACCGATATTACAACAACGCAACAATCAAAACCCCGACGCTTCCGCCCACAGCCTGTCGCCAGGGCCCACTCTGTGAGCTTCTCACTGGGGTAATGAGGATAGCGGTTAAACCTGCCCACCACAGGCCCCCTTCCCTCCCGTCCTGGATCAATTCTGCAGTGAGACGCCCCCCCTTGGTCCGGAGCAGTAAAGAAATGAACACAATAACACTCGCCCCCCTCCCAAAACAAAACTATTTCAACAACTCTGGCTGCAATCAGACTTGAGACTTGTCCATTCTATTGAAATTGATGATTTTGGATCCGGAATTGGAGGTTTGTTGGATATGGAATGCACCGACCAATGGGAAGTCTAGAGCTCTCTTCAGCTCTTCTATGCATTCTTCACTGTTTTGACCTGACCTGTGAATTTGTACATTGGTGTCCCATTTCTACATTTTTTGTGTAACTTTTTGTATGCTATCCTTCTCGGCCAGGGCTCACTTGAAAAGTCTGGTTAAATAAAGGATAAATGAGAAGAAAAATGTAATTTAAAAAAATAGCAGTCACAGATGCATACTCCAAGCGAGTACCTGCCGTTATTGTTTAACTGCATAATTGTACCAAACCATGTGAATTTATTCACCATCCAGTTCTGTACAGTCTGAATGTTCACTTCAGTCAAAGTTAGTCGTCTGAAGAGCAGTCTATATCTTTAGTGTCAAACGAGGACGCTCCCATGGAAATATCTCCACGCTTTTCTGACATTGACGTGTCAAGGAATTGTTGGTGAAACATTCTGCACATTGTCATAACTTCCGGTATAACATCCTTTTATGTGAATCTTAAATAAGAGATGTCTAAAAATGACCCCCAAAAAATAAAAATAATATTGACTCCATCTGTAATTTGATTAATAAAGAGGTTAGTTCACTGCTGGTTTAACTACCCTACTTAACGAGTGTTGATCGGGTGTGCTGGTGGTGGAATTGAATTGAATTGAACACGTGGACTGGCTGGGTCTGACTTAAAGTCCTTAAAAGGTTACACATTAGAAGCAATCAATTAAAATAGGGATTAGTTGATACTGGGTGATCTAGCAAGCCAAGGTATAACAATTAAAAAAAAATCTAAATCAAAAACACTACCCCTCTATTTACATTCTCTGCCAGTGATAGGGCATTCCTGCCCTGCATGTTAAACTGTATTCTGGGATGTTCCCACCGGAGATAAAAAATCTGCTTACAGCTGTTGGCAACAACATGGCTGTGCACCCATGTGACACTACCACGGCATGTGATTGGCTGTATTTCATGTGTGTTATACATATTTATGCGTGTTCCTAAAACGGGCAGTGATAGATCCACCCAGGGGGTCCAGACCAAGGCCACCTGTCCCAGCGGAGAGGAACAGGTGCAGGTCAGCTGTGAGCCCAGATCACTACAGGGGCTCTGCGATATCAGAGATGGGTAACTACAGGTAACTGCCAAAATAAAGGAAACACTTCAGTAAATGAGGGACACAGGCGGCTCCGTTATGGTGTGGGGTGCGTTTTCCTGGTATGGTTTAGGTCCGTTCAACCCCTTAGAGGGCAAGGTAAAATAAATGCAAAGCCATTCTCCCCTTTTGAGCCACCTTCATCCTGTGGTGAAGCATTTCTATCCAGATGGGAGCGGTCTCTTCCAGGATGACAATGCTCCCATCCACAGGGCACGAGTGGTCACCGAATGGTTTGAGGAGCATGAAAATGATTTAAAACCACATGCCATGGTCACCAGATCTCAACCCAACTAAACTGTAATTGAAACTCCTGTTACCAACTGGAAACCTGCTGTATTTAATAAAAAGGGAGGGTGGACCGAACGCGAGAGCTGAGTACCTGGTTGGATCCATACAGTCTGTTACTGCACCTCGAAGACGCGGTTTTTAGAAATGACATTTCCCCGCGAAGAGTGACGGAACCACAGTCATCCATCACTCCCTGCCTCTCGCCGTCGCCGTAGCGATGCTCTCGTTTCCGGCTGTGCGAATATCAATAATGAAAGAGGGCTAAAATAATGCAGGGCGAAGGCACACCGCATTACCATGGCAGCCAGGCGAAGCACATCAATGGGTTCCGCTCAGAGGGGCTGAGTGGACCTAAACCATGCCAGGAATATGCACAACCCCCCCCCCACAGCCTTGAGTGTTTCCTTTATTTTGGCAGTTACCTGTATGTATGTATGTATGTATGCAAAATACAATATTTATATTAAGAGAACCATTTGTCAAAAGAAATACAATAGTTCATTCTCGGCTTTCTCTTTGTCTGATCCAGACGATTCTTCAAATAAATTACTTTTCTGACTCTCATAAATTATTTTCAGTAGTGAAATGAAACAATGAAAATCTGAATCTGCAGCTGTCTGTGAGCCTGGTTTTGTCTTTTGCAACTGGTCTACTTGCGTGTACACGTTTAAAAAGGAAAAGCAAAACCAGTACTTTTAATTTCCAAAGGGAATGACAAGGGCACCCAAATTAAAATCTAATTAAAACATTTGGCTGCACCTGTTCTCATCAGGTGAGGCTTTCAGAATTCCACAGGTGACAAAGCGGGAGTAACAGCACATTACAAACATTGTGAGTTTACATTTAACCCATTCAGGCCAATAACTGGTCTTAGTTTAAACTTAGTAAACTTGGGGAGAGTTTTGGGAGGGTAATGTGTGTGTGTATGTGTGGGGGGGAAAGATTTTTCCATTTTTCCTGGGATTTAAGACCACAAAAGAAAGTGTACTTTAAGAATAGAAACATTTTCACCCCAAAGTTGCATTTATGACATTTTCATCATGTCAGGAAGACTTTCAGGGTTAGCGTGAAGGGACAGACACGTCCAAGCTCAGCGGCGTTCCCATTTGACATTTTAAGGCAAATTAAGCAGCAATTGGCTGTCCGCCCCAGGTAGGGGGGAGGGAAGCCGACAGGACATTTGCTGCGCACAGGAGTGGTTCTGTAGTACCGGGTTGTGGCCTACGGCATGGCGGGTGCCGTCTCAGAGGAGACAATACTTCGCCTCCGTCTACCAGTCACAGGACTACGGCAGTGAACTCACATTACTAGGGGGGGTTGACTTGAAAATAGCGGGTCTAATTGGCTACTAAATTGGGAGAAAATGGGAGAAAATCAGAAACAAAATCTTTAAAATAAAATAAAACACCAGAGAGGGACGTTAACTGAGCTCCATTTCCACATGACAGCGACCGGTAATGGAAACCCTGAGGAATGCACATCCAGTGAGGGCCGTCAAGTCACCCAGAAAGACAGGACGGTTTCGCCAGACGCTGGAGCCAGCATAAACCTCACAGTTTTGGTTTGGCCTCCTGGAAAAAAAAAAAGACCACTCCATCAAACAGCGTGATCCATGGACGGACACATTTGAAAGGGGCCTATATTGACATTTCTGTTTCTTTTTTTTCAGGTTTGTGTAGTAACAGTAACCGAGGAGCACCCCACCCCCCCCCCCACCCCCCACCCCCGCTGCCTCAGCTGCTGAGGTTTTCTGACCCGATTTATGTGGCAGGAGATGGAGGCGGTGGGGAGAGAGAGAAAACAGGAAGTGGAACAGGGGCACCCTGGGATACGTAGGCCCAACACACTGCCGTCTGTTGTCTCGCTGCCCGGGAGCTGCGGACTCACTTGCTTCTCCGTCCGGGACCTCGGCCAGCCACTGTACTCTGTTCAGTCTGCCGTGAACGGTTTCTGTAACTCACTCAACGAGAGACGGATTACGATTCCGCTTTTTTTTCCGGGCAATTCTGGGGGGTTACTTGACCCCTTCTTGACACCCTGGCAACAAGTCTTAGGTTTCAGAGGCTTCTTCCCCTTGTTGCAGGTGAAATCCAAGTGAAAACAAACTGGATTCCAGAGGCAGACAGCTCATACCCGCTATGACTAACCACCCCCCCCTCCCATGGGCGTTATGCCGTCTCAAAATGTCCCCAGTCACCAGAGCCTGTCGGCAATGCGGGCCGCGCCAACTTGGCACAGCCACGGGGGGAGCCAGCCCGGGTTCAGCGCAGAGGAAATTCCCTGCGTCTGCGAGCGAGTCGGATACAAACGGGGGCCTTCCTTCCCACGGGAACGCGACCCGCTTTCCAGAGTCCAGCCTCTTTGAGAAGAAGGAACAAGGCCCACTGCTATTTCAACGAACCACCCGAATCGAAGATTAACCCGGGCTTGGTTTGCGTTCCCAAAACCAACACGGTCTGCGGTGTCTTAGCACGCACGAGATCCTCCGCCCGGGAGCGGCCGTTTTGGGAAAGAGGTGCACCTCAAAAGAGGTTCCCCTGAGGTGAAGCGGTTCCAGTCATTCCAGCGAGAGTCCAGCTGTTTAGACGAGTTACAGTCGCGAGATAAACTCTCCTCCCTCCTGAGCAAGCACATTCGCCGTGCACGTGTGCGATGGAACAGCAGATTCATATCGAATATCAGAGAGCATGTTGGGAAGACGCTACGGGGGGGGACTCAATTAACTTGTTATGGGATGATCATTATCCGGATCTTCGGTTAGCCTGGAGCTGACAAAATCCAGAAAGGAGATCCGCCCCTGGAATATTAAAGTCACGGTCCACCGTCATCACGGAATGCTTTCGTTCCATTTGCAGGGGGGGTGTTCTCTGCTTCCAAAACCTCACCATTTGATCCCTGTCTTCAGAACTTCAAAGCAATAAGAAAGAAAGAAAAGAGTGAAAAATCTCTCCAGGCCCATTTGAGGAGGATCAGTGCACCACCAGTTCCCAGGGGGGACTCTTATCAGTGGTGCACACGCATGCTGGTTCACCTTCTACCCAAACACCCCGTATCCTGTTTATTTTCCAGGAGATGTTTTGGCCACCGCCGTCTTTGTCTCACGCGGTCGGTAGACAAACAGAAAAATGAAATATCAGCCAGAAGCTGTGGTGCCCCGGGCGGCTCACGGAGTCAGAACCAGAGCCAGATGAGCGTCTGTGATGTCGAGCAGCTCCAAAACACGGGCGCACCCCCTGCACAGAAGACCAGTCCACTGAAGGGTCCTTACCCATCAGGACTGGGGCCGGTCCCATTTCAGTTCAGCCAGTTGAAATTCAATTTAATTAATTTAAATTGAAAGAATCACGTAATTTAATTGCCACAAAGTTCAATTAATTAATTGAATGCAATTAATTTCCTGAATTGAAATGGAATTGACCCCCTTCCCCCATTCCTATTACCCCTAAATTATATCAGGTATTCCAGGTACTGAGCAGAGAGGCAGGAGCTAACCAAATTCCTAGGTACCTGAATTGCTTCAGTAACATATCCAGCTGTATAAATGGATTGTATGTAAAGAAATGTAAACTGTGTAAGTCGCTCTGGATAAGAGCGTCTGCTAAATGCCTAAAATGTAAAATGTAAAATGTAAATGGCACTGGTGCAGCCAGGATCTGATTCCGGAACATGGGGGCGGGTTGCCGTGGTGAGTGAGCGCTTGGTTAAGGCCTCCCGGGCAGTCTGGCGGTTACAGCGTTCGATGCTGGCCACTGCGACCGGGGTTCGATTCCACCGGCTGCGCCAGAGTCGGCTCTGGCCGGGAGTGCCAGCAGGGGGGGGGGGGGAGTTGGCTGTCCGCCCCAGGGAGGGGAGAGGGAAGCCAACAGGAAGTTCGCTGCGTTCGCGGCTCTGGGGTGCCGGAGTTACGGTCGACGGCTTGGCAAGTGCCGCATCGGAGGAGACAATACTTCGCCTTTGTCACTACCGGTCACAGGGCTACTACGGCAGCGAACCCATAATGCAAGGGGGGGATTGTCATGAAAGATAGGGGGTGTAATTAGCTACTAAATTGGGAGAAAGTGGGAGAAAATCAGAAACAAAATGTATTAAAAAAAAGAAAGAAACTCCTTTGGTATGACTCGGCTGTGGTTTCAACCCACGGCCCTCCGAAGGGCTCAGGAAGGACAGCAGCCACCAGGGCCCGGACCCATCCGTTACACACCGACAGCCCAAACAAACAGAGCGTGCATGCGGCCTGACGGGCTGCTCAGATTCTACAGCCCGCTGGAGCAGATGGCAGACCACCGGGCCTCAGGGTTCTGAGCTCGCAAAGTGCGGGGTCGAGGAACACGGACTCGCTTGGCCGGGTTTCTGAAGATCGCATTTCTCGGTCAGCGCGCCGCTGACCAAAACACAGACGGTTGGACAAAGAAGTAAGTTCTGTGAGCGGCTGGGCTACCGGGTGGGTAGCCCTCAGGGGAAGTGTGCCTGCACAAGACAATTAAACACGGGTTTAAGTTGGAAAAACCTGCAGAGGGTGACTAACATTGAGCTAAGAGGGGAGCTGTATTGCGTAATCACGAATGAGTTCTGAGGTGATGGTCTGAGAGGCCCCTCAGGTTTGCCCCTGGACCCAGAGATAAGAGAAGGAACAACAGGCATTTATTTAACCAACGTGCGCACACAGGGAGAGCCGTCTACTGTAGGTCAAACCAAAAACACTCTGAAGACATCACATCTTCACACTTATTATTATAAAAACATCGGGGAATCTTCCCCCACCCCTCCCTCACTATGCCCTCCCACCTGTGTATGGCATGACGAATACATTTGCATACATTTCATTAATATGCTCGTGGTCACCCCCGCCTCTGGGCTGCAATCGTCTCAGTTCGACCAATGTGGTACGCTGAGGCCAGATAAAACCCCGCCCTCAAGGGTTCGAGGAAACCTGGGACAGGCCATGCCCGAGATGATGACTGACCTGTCTGCAACCCCCAGGGTCCCTTCATTTGTCTTTATAATACAAATAACTAAGATACTGACCAGGCCCATGCCACCCTCCCTGGTGCCTCTCTCGAGGCCTGTGGCCTAATCAGACTGCAGAGAAGACAGAGTGTGATATATTATGTGCGTGCTTTAATATGTGTGTGTGTGTGTGTGTGTGTGTGTGTGTGTGTGTGTGTGTGTGTGTGTGTGTGTGTGTGTGTGTGTGTGTGTGTGTGTGTGTGATTAATTTGAAATGTGCTAGTGTGCAGGATTCATATAAGTGTATAGATCAGTGGAAACAAACAGAACAGAACAAAGACCAAAATCAACTTCAGTTTCACCACTTCCAAAGAGGATTTGGATACTTGTCTCAAAGCGAGGCCTGGAATTGAATAGACCCATCTTAAAGGCTGCATATTCCATTTTTTCTGAATTGAACTTTTTTTTTCTTTCCTTTTTAAATCCAAGGGCATTGCGGTGTTCTCAACACTCTCATCTATTAATGTGCTGAATTTCATCTCTCTCTCCTTTTGTGTTACGGAGCTGAAGTGTGGAACATTTTCTAATGACTGCTTGTGAAACAAAACACATTTTGTTATTCATCAGCCTCTAGCACCCGGTCTTGCAAATGGTGATTTCTTTGCTTCGTCCAATGGTGGCCCACAGCTCACATAAGTAGGTTCCAGAAGGAGCTGTCCACCTGGTAGCTCGGCCACCACCATCCATCGACGGCACACATTTGCTCCGCCACCACCTCCACCCTCTCCACGCATGTTAAAATCCCCAGCACGCCAAGCAGTGGTCTCAAACTCAGTGCCACGGAGGGCCATGTGTATGCTGGTTTTTACTGCAGCCTCTGCTTTTGATTAGATAATTAGTTCCATTATTTGCTAAATTATCATGTTGGCTTGCACATAATGTATATAATGTGAAATTAAATATTTTTGTTATCTAAATAATAATTGTTGAGTATATTGTGTGCTTTAACTTCAAGAATGCACAGAGGTGCATGCATATGGCTAAATGAGTAGTTGAGCCAATGAAGGCAGCAGTAATTGGTTGGAATGAAAACCTGCATACACACGGCCCTTTGTGGCACTGAGTTTGAGACCACTGCAGTTTAGTGGCTTTACACCTGGTAGGATCGTTGTGTGGAGGTGACTGTCGCTCTGCTGTAGACCTGGAAAGCTGAGCATGAGAATGCGGTCATCGTCTGGTCAAACCACACCATCTTCCCTTTACATTGCCAAAACCAACAGAGTCAGAGAGAAGTCTACCTCATTCTCCCAGTCAGTGCTATTCTTCTTAAAATTGTGAAAAAACAGCAGCGCTCGGCCCACAAGGACCATGATTTGGGGAACCCTACCCTAGCACACGTGGATATATTTTGTTGCAGGTGCGCAAAAGTTAAAAGTTAAAACTTCAGCCCACTGCAGCCCATTTCTTACAGACTAAGCTGCCGGATCTTTGTCAGAGCTCTTCCTGTCCAGTTCACCTGAGGTTTCTCTTTAATTACACAGACATAAAGAAAGGCTCTGACATCTGAAAGAAGAAGAAAAACTCTCAGCTTCCAAGTGGTGCCTGCCACGGTTAATTACAGCCATCTCATCATGGCTAAACGGGTCGTTTGTGACCTGTCTGCTGAAAGAGAGAGAGAGAGAGAGAGAGAGAGGGGAAAGTTCCAATCTGTGGGTAGATGGATGACAAATGTGCTGCTCCCAGTAGGGATTAAAAGGCTTGAAATAGAGGAGGCCCATACCTTTAAACCAGGGGGTGGGCAAGGGGGGGGGGGCCGCATCCCTTTCCCGATTTCAAGCCGACTCCTGCGCTTTATTGTTAATAAGACAAGCCATTTGTATAAACTGGCATTCATGAGCTCATCGATAAATCAGCTTATCAGTTAATGCTTTAGCTGCATTTGTCAATAAGCTGATTTACTGACGAGCACACGAATGACAGCTAAAAGACTGTTCTCGTGTCCCTATATGAAACGTTTTACCGTGGGCCAAATCAAGGGGCGAACCTGTGTTGGCGTGCAGAGCTAATTAGCTCATTGAGGCAGGGTAATTGGTGGAAACAAGAACCTGCATAAACACCAGCCCTCCAGGAACAGGAATCGCCCACCCTGGCTTCAGAATAACATCTGGGCGAGTGCATTTAGGCATTTAGCGTTTCTATATTCCACTCATTTAGCAGTCACTCTTATCCAGAGTGACTTACAACACTGGAGAACTGCAAGAGTTATATGAGCGAGTGTGACACAGACCTGGCTAACAACACTCCCAGTGCCCATTAACTAAAGCGCTACTGCAGGTCAACCCCGCTCGACATGAATGTCAGTGAAAGGTCACAGCAGCAAACACACCTCTTCTCCTCAGTAACACACCTCGTCAGTAACACACTGAGTCAGTAACACACTGAGTCAGTAACACACTGAGTCAGTAACGCACTGTGCCAGTAACACACTGAATCAGTAACGCACCTCATCAGTAACGCACTGTGCCAGTAACACACTGAATCAGTAACGCACCTCGTCAGTAAAGCACCTTGTCAGTAACACACTGTGCCAGTAACACACTAAATCAGTAACGCACTGACTCAGTAACACACTGAATCAGTAACGCACTGAATCAGTAACACACCTCGTCAGTAACACACTGAATCAGTAACACACTGAATCAGTAACACGCTGAATCAGTAACACTGAATCAGCAACACACTGAATCAGTAACACACTGAATCAGTAACACACTCCTGTGCCAGATCTTACACTGGAACTGCGGCCCTCTGCAGCATGCGGAGCACAGCCTGACCACCTGGCCCCCCCTCCGGCTCATTACTCCCCATATGGGAGGGGGCGGGGGCGGGCGCCTGTGGGGCCAGGTTTTGGATGTGAACCGGTGGGTAGCGGGATAGGTGACAAGCGGCGGTGTGACTCAGTGTCTCCATTCTGTGTGGCCTCTGGGATATGCAAACACACTCAAACTCTCACAGTCTGTCACTCTCTCACACACACACACACTGTCAAACACACATAAACACACACACACACACACACACACACACACACACACACTCCCTCACACACTCTCACACACACACACACACACACAACACACACACACACACACTCCCTCTCACAGTCTGTCACACACACAGAGATGCTGTCAAACACACATACACACACACTCCCTCTCACAGTCTGTCACACACACACACACACACACACACACACACACACACACACACACTCCCTCTCACAGTCTGTCACGCACACCCTCCCAGGATGTTTTGACTTTAGCTTGTTTGATTTCCTTTGACTTTCTGTTTTGGTAACTGCTTCCAGTTGTGGACAGGCACCCGAGGAGGGTGTTTTTCCATTTGAAGAGGTAAATGAAATAATTCACAGGATGTTCAAATAAAACCAGAGCGGTTAGTTTTGATTTAGACTACAGTTTCTTATGATGTCATCAACAGGGATTTGCTTGTGGACCGTTACCACGGTGAAGGCTTTCACAGAAAATGTATTCATTGATATTGAAGCTGGAATTCCTTCTGCTTCCTTTGGGTGCTTTTGCTGGTTTCTGTTGGGACTGTGAAAGATTCCTGGGAAATATTGGAAATTTAGGATGAGGTGCATCTCTGCCCCTGCAGCACATCACACCCAAACCCCAACATTTCTTCCGGTGCCAGATATTTCTGCGTTTTCTGAACTAAAGAAAGATAGTACTCATAATTGGGCTTTTGGATTAACTTCTTATACAGCACAACACAAATATATTGCATTCCAAATGTGCACAACATATCTTGTTACGTTTCCTCCACACTATCAGATCGCAAATGACAAAATAAAACAATCATTGCTTCCTTTAAATCAGGAGTGGATACCGCTTAGCGTTTTCACCAGCCGTATTGCACGGTGAACAGCACAAACAAACCCACAAATGAAATACGGCCCACGTGTTTATAAAGCAATCTGCCCCGTCGTCCGGAACAAGGAGCTGATCTTCTGGTGAGCGGTGAACCAGAAAAAAAAGAAAAAAAGACAGACATTCTTAAATAAAAACAAAACAGTTTTTCTGAAACAAAAATGTTCTTTTTTCTCCCATACCTGTCGTCTAGACGAGTCTGAGCATTCCACCACAAAAACACAGAGAATCGCTGAGCCACTTAGAGCAGCGTTCTCCTCAATTCACTGTGACCTCACTCACGTCCAGAATCACAGGGAATGCAGCCCGTGGCAGTGCCACACAAACATGCCCTCTTGCCCCGCTGTCAGGAATGAATTCATGAAACAAATTATATTTTAGACAATTAAAGACACATAAACAACCACATACATAAAAGCAATAGAATTACAGGTAACACCTGTGTCTTGATAGGGTGTTGGCCAACCACGAGAACCAGCTTAAATTCACCTTGGCATAGATTCTACAAATGTTTGGGACTCTATTGGAAGCCATTGGGCACCATTCTTCCATGAGAAATTCTATCATTTGGTGTTTTGTTGCTGGTGGTGGAAAACGCTGTCTCAGGTGCTGCTCCAGAATCTCCCATAAGTGTTCAGTTGGGTTGAGATCTGGTGACTGAGACGGCCATGGCATATGGTTTACATCATTTTCATGCTCATCAAGCCATTCAGTGACCACTCGTGCCCTGTGGATGGGGACATTTCTATCCTGGAAGAGGTCACTCCCATCAGGATAGAAATGCTTCACCACAGGATGAAGGTGATCACTCAGAATGGCTTTGTATATACTGGCGTTTACCTTGCCCTCTAAGGGGTTGAGTGGACCTAAACCATGCCAGGAAAATGCACCCCAACCCAACAGAGCCTCCAGAACCCTTAATTTACTCCAGTGTTTCCTTTATTTTGGCAGTTACCTCTACATTCATGATTATGGAGAATAGTACATCAAGGACTTATTTCCATTGGGATCCTAATTTTAGCCATAACCCCTCACAACCAGCAAGTCCTCTGAGCTACAATGGATGAACCATCATACAACACCGGTGAGCAAAACAATCACACTGGATGAACCGCATACAACACCGGTGAGCAAAACAATCACACTGGATGAACCGCAATACAACACCGGTGAGAAAAACAATCACACTGGATGACCAGGCTTAAGGCTTCATTGCAGATGTGAGTTGTGTAACAGTGCGCGCGTGTGTGTGTGTGTGTGTGCGTGTGTGTGTGTGTGTGTGTGTGTGTGTGTGCGTGTGCGTGTGTGTGCATGCATGTGTGTGTGTGCGTGTGTGTGATTGCCTGTAAACCAAAAGCAAAATGACGACCGGATTTTCTATTTCAGTAAAATCCCCCTTCATCTCCGCTCATTACCTGGCTCCTGGTCCTCCCTCCGAGTCTAACAGGCATGGCAGGAGCACAACTGGTTTCTATATTCCATAACTGGCTGGCGTGCGATACGTGCCCCCAAGACACCGAGCCACTAACCATGGGTTTATTTTCACCCCCAGTGCCTTCTAGTTGTGGTGCCTCTTCTCATTATGCTGACAGAGTGCAGATAAGCTGGGGGCCGCGGTGAGTGTGTGTGTGTGTGTGTGTGTGTGGGGCACATCCAGAGAGGCTGCCATGGAATGCTCCAGCGTGATCCTTCCATAAGCACCCTCCCCAGGGTGGTGGTGGTGTTGGTGGTAGTGCAATGGGACAAAAAATAATAATAATATTTTTCCGGCAATTCAGAGATCTTTGGAGAGGTCATCTTTGAGTTTCAGTGGAATGTGCTTTTGTCGCAACAGAGGAGGAAGTGTCAAAGTTTGGGAAACAGAAAAGCAATTCCTCCAAAAACAAAATGAAATAAATGGAAAGGATGTCGGGGAGCTGAGCCACATCAGGTCGTAACAGGGTGTACGGTATCTATTAAACCTTCACGGGCGAGAGAGAGAGATCCAAGAGCAGTCCTGCTTATTGTATTGACGCCGGTCGCAATGCCAACGCTCCGTATCGGTGCCAGGTGCAGATGCTGTTACAGATCACCGTGGTGGTAAAGGGCCAGCGAGTCAGAACGGCCCAAACGTTGTTTCACCACGGGCGGGACTGCATCAATTACCCTGTCCTGGCACCCTGTAGGCCCAAGCACAAATGTGAAGCTCTTGGCTCCAACAGTAGACACAAATGCGTCTCAAATTGGCTTTAAATGTGGCACCGATTGTAACTATCAGATTTGCTAAACTTAATGCAATGTTTTTGGTCGCCAATAGCATTCAATAATCACACGGTGTAGACCAGGGGTATCAAACTCATTCTATCGAGGGCCGAGTGTGTGCAGGTTTCTGTTGTAACCAATGCACTACACCAGGTGATTTCACTAATTAGCTCACTTCTTCAACTAAGGAGGGAACCTAATTGAAATCACCTGGTGTAGTGCATTGGTTACAACAAAACCTGCACACACTCGGCCCTCGATAGAATGAGTTTGACACCTGTGGTGTAGACCAATGATTAGTATCGAAACTGCCCTCATCAGCATCTTGAAGGGAGGGTGGTAGGATAGACAGTGTGGGCGAGGTGTTTGAAGGGCAGTGGGACTAGGCATACGTGTCAAGGTATATGTTTCGCCCGTATAAAATATGTTTTTCTCCAATATTTTGGAGGTACACAGCCTCACAAGGCTGGGACACAGGAAACTCTAGAGTGATACGTGTTTTTAAAATACTGATCGATCAAATGAGTCCATTCGATCGTAAATTAGTTCAGTTGTAGCTAGCACGTTTCTCTCCATCTATCCATCTCTCCAATGATCGATCTCACCATGTATAAATGCACATCTTGTAAGTCGCTCTGGATAAGAGTGTCTGCTAAATGCTTAAAATGTAAATGCAAAATATAAATCTACAATGATATCAACAGTATTAAGCTTCCCGTTATTTAAATTACATCTTCCTAAATTGTATAATATTCAAATTGGGTGTTTTGGTGAATGGCTGGAACAACAGCCTGCACACCCAGTAGATATCGAGGACCAAACTTGGGCGCCCACCCGTGCCATAACACCAAGATTAAAATTTGTCAGTGTAGCACAAATACATTTTTGAGGGGGGGTTGATGGCCTTCCAACGGCCTTCTGACAGCCTTCTCACACAGCCAAATTGTGTCGTGCGAACTGGCCATCACAGATTGGGTGATCTGTGTGCGTCTCCAAAGCACTTCTCTGATCTTATAATCTCACTGGACGGCACCAATCCTGAGTGGTGTGTCTCCACCCAACCGCAGTGACGCATTAACGCATGAACACATACGCAGCACTAACGCATTAACGGAACGCCTGAGGCTGAAAGCCATGCTCCTGTTGACATGGTGACTCAATAGACAGGGGGGAAGAACATTAAAATAAGCAGGGAGGACAAAAAAACAAGGTAAAAACAAAGCGCACAGTATAATACATCAACTGAAGAGGGGAGAGAAAGGATATTACTCTTGGAAGGGGGGTATGGGCGATTAAGTTGTGGAACAGAAGCATACACGCAAGTGCCAAAATAAAGAAAACGCCAACATGAAGTGACTTAATAGGGCGTTGGGCCACCACGAGCCGCCAGCACAGCTTCAATGCACCTTGGCATAGATTATACAAGTGTCGGGAACTCTATTGGAGGGAGGCAACACCATTCTTCCATGACAAATTCTATAATTTGGTGTTTTGTGGAAAACGCTGTCTCAGGCGCCACTCCAGAATCTCCCATAAGTGTTCAATTGGGTTTAGATCCAGTGACTGAAATGGCCATGGCATATGGTTTACATTGTTTTCATGTTCATCCCATTCAGTGACCACAGTGCCCTGTGGATGGGGGCATCCTGGAAGAGACCCCTCCCATCAGGATAGAAATGCTTCAACATAGGATTAAGGTGATCACTCAGAATGGCTTTGTATTGGCGTTTACCTTGCCCTCTAAGGGGTTGAGTGGACATAAACCATGCCAGGAAAATGCACCCCACACCATAACAGAGCCTCCAGAACCCTTCATTTACTCAAGTGTCTCTTTTATATTTGGCAGTTAGCCTTTAAAGCTGTCTGTACCATCTCTTCGCTACAAAGGTGTAGCAGCCTCCACCCCCAAAGCTACAAATCCACCCCAAAGCTACAAACCCCCTCTCAAGCTCCACCCCAAAGTCAAACCCCCTCTTCCTCCTCCACCCCAAAGCTACAAACCCCCCACCATCTCTTCCACCCCAAACCCCCTCTTCCTCAATCTCCTCCACAAAGCTACCCCTCTTCCACCATCTCCTCCACCCCAAAGCTACAAACCCCCTCTTCCTCAATCTCCTCCACCCCAAAGCTGCCATCCCCCTCTTCCACTCCAAAGGCACTCTCCCAGGAGCCCTGCCAAGAGTGAACCAGCGGGGCAGTAAAGAAATGGGCAGACAGCTCTGACAGTCCCTCCCCCCACTCCTTCATGCTTTAATGTCAGAGTAGACACAGTCCAGTCCCTTGTGGCAACTGGCTTGTAAATCAAAATACGTTTCGCTGCCCAAAATCCAGGAGGAGGAAGACACTCTGTCTACGGAAAAGTGGAAAAAAAGGCTGCCCTGATCATTCCACGAGCACACACTGCCTCCTTGTCATCTGCATGCTTTTTTTTGTTTTTTTATATTTGGAAAACTGTCATCTCCAGCAAAGTGTTACACGGGGCCTGTCAAATACCGCCCGCTTTGTCCAGAATAACGGGAAATCCAACTCAATATTACACGATCTAGGCCATTTCTGATGATTACATGCAATATTGTGGAGGTAAAATAACATAATAATATGATTATTATTATTATTATGATTATTAATAATAACAATAATGATGATAATGATTCTGAAAGAGTACCTGACATTTGTGCATTTCTGAAGTACGCCATTCCCAAATTCATGTTGAGGTAGCATGGTAGCTCCCCTCCCCCCATAATGCACTCTGGTTCTGGGGCTGCAGGAAGCCCAAACAGCAGCCCTCAGGATCGGAACTACCACCCCAGACTCACACCCCCCCCCCCCTCCCGCCTCTCTCTGCGGGTGCAAACTACCATGGCTTCCTGCTAAGACTTTGGTCTCTCGCTGATAACCACAAGCAGCTGGCCTGGCCGTCTGCTCAGTTTCACTTCTCACCGCCTAATGACAGGGCTGTCGCCGCGACCCAACCACACGGGCCGTCCAATCAGAGCCCTCGTTTCTTAACCGGGTGTGTAATCCCTCGAGTGGGGTCTTCCGTCATAGGGGTTTTTTTTTGTTGATGGTGGTGGAAGTGTCTGGAACTCAATTGGTGGGAGGCAACGCCGTTCTTCCATGACAATTCTGTCATTCTGCGTTTTGTTGATGGTGGTGGAAAACGTGGTCTCCTGAGCATGGATGGTTAAGTTGTGGAACAGAAGCATACAGGTAACTGCCAAAATAAAGAAAACGCCAACATAAAGTGACTTAATAGGGCGTTGGGCCACCACGAGCGCCAGAACAGCTTCAATGCACCTTGGCATAGATTATACAAGTGTCTGGAACTCTATTGGAGGGAGGCAACACCATTCTTCCATGACAAATTCCATAATTTGGTGTTTTTTTGCTGTCTCAGGCGCCACTCCAGAATCTCCCATAAGTGTTCAGTTTGATCCAGTGACTGAAATTGCCATGGCATATGGTTTACATTGTTTTCATGTTCATCCCATTCAGTGACCACTCGTGCCCTGAGGATGGGGGCATCCTGGAAGAGACCCCTCCCATCAGGATAGAAATGCTTCAACATAGGATTAAGGTGATCACTTTAAATGGCTTTGTATTTATTGGCATTTACCTTGCCCTCTAAGGGGTTGAGTGGACCTAAACCATGCCAGGAAAATGCACCCCACACCATAACAGAGCCTCCAGAACCCTTCATTTACTCAAGTGTCTCTTTTATATTTGGCAGTTACCTTTAGGTCTCGTCCACCATCTCTTCCACCCCAAAGCTACAAACCCCTCTTCCTCCTCCACCCCAAAGCAAAGCCTCCACCCCAAAGTACAAATAAAGCTCCACCCCAAAGCTACAAACCCCCTCTTCCTCAATCTCCTCCACCCCAAAGCTACAAACCCCTCTCCTCCACCCCAAAGCTACAAACCCCCTCTTCCTCAATCTCCTCCACCCCAAAGCTACAAACCCCCTCTTCCTCAATCTCCTCCACCCCAAAGCTGCAAACCCCCTCTTCCTCAATCTCCTCCCCCATCCCCCTCTTCCACTCCAAAGGCACTCTCCCAGGAGCCCTGCCAAGAGTGAACCAGCGGGGCAGTAAAGAAATGGGCAGACAGCTCTGACAGTCCCCCCCCACTCCTTCATGCTTTAATGTCAGAGTAGACACAGTCCAGTCCCTTGTGGCAACTGGCTTGTAAATCAAAATACGTTTCGCTGCCCAAAATCCAGGAGGAGGAAGACACTCTGTCTACGGAAAAGTGGAAAAAAAGGCTGCCCTGATCATTCCACGAGCGTACACTGCCTCCTTGTCATCTGCATGCTTTTTTGTTTTTTTATATTTGGAAAACTGTCATCTCCAGCAAAGTGTTACACCGGGGCCTGTCAAATACCGCCCGCTTTGTCCAGAATAACGGGAAATCCAACTCAATATTACACGATCTAGGCCATTTCTGATGATTACATGCAATATTGTGGAGGTAAAATAACATAATAATATGATTATTATTATTATTATGATTATTAATAATAACAATAATGATGATAATGATTCTGAAAGAGTACCTGACATTTGTGCATTTCTGAAGTACGCCATTCCCAAATTCATGTTGAGGTAGCATGCCCCCCCCCTCCCCCCCATAATGCACTCTGGTTCTGGGGCTGCAGGAAGCCCAAACAGCAGCCCTCAGGATCGGAACTACCACCCCAGACTCACACCCCCCACCCTCCCCCCTCTCTCTGCGGGTGCAAACTACCATGGCTTCCTGCTAAGACTTTGGTCTCTCGCTGATAACCACAAGCAGCTGGCCTGGCCGTCTGCTCAGTTTCACTTCTCACCGCCTAATGACAGGGCTGTCGCCGCGACCCAACCACACGGGCCGTCCAATCAGAGCCCTCGTTTCCTAACTGGGTGTGTAATCCTTCGAGTGGGGTCTTCCGTCATTGGGTGTTTTTTGTTGATGGTGGTGGAAGTGTCTGGAACTCAATTGGTGGGAGGCAACGCCGTTCTTCCATGACCAATTCTGTCATTCTGCGTTTTGTTGATGGTGGTGGAAAACGCGGTCTGCTGAGCATGGATGGTTAAGTTGTGGAACAGAAGCATACAGGTAACTGCCAAAATAAAGGAAACACCAACATAAAGTGTCTTAATTGGGCGTTGGGCCACCATGAGCTGCCAGAACAGCTTCAATGCACCTTGGCATAGCTTCTACAAGTGTCTGGAACTCTGTTGGAGGGATGCAACACCACTCTTCCACGAGAAATTCCATCATTTGGCGTTTTGTTGATGGTGGTGGAAAATGCTGTCTCAGATGACTGAGGCAGCCACGGCATATGGTTTACATCGTTTTCATGCTCATCAAACCATTCAGTGCCCTGTGGATGGGGGCGCTGTCATCCTGGAAGAGACCACTCCCATCAGGATATAAATGCTTCACCATAGGATGAAAGTGATCACTTTAAATGGCTTTGTATTTATTGGCATTTACTCTGCCCTCGAAAGGGTTGAGTGGACCTAAACCATGCCAGGAAAATGCGCCCCACGCCAGAGCAGAGCCGCCAGAACCCTTCATTTACTCAAGGGTTTCCTTCATTTTGGCAGTCATCTGTACTTGTTGTGCACAGAAGAGAGGTTGAGAGGATGATGGATGATGATAGATGGCACGGCGTGTGGGTTTCGCTCATCTGTCGTACGGTTGCTCGTCCGCATGCACTGACGGATTCTGGCTATGCCAGATGTTTGTTACATCTCACATCAAGGAGGAAAAAATGAACGCGCGGCCTAAACAGATGAAACAAAATCAAACACAACAAAGCAACTGTACACTGGGCTAGAAATGCATCATTAATGGCGTGCTGTTTCTTTAACACTTCGCCTTTTCTTACTTGCTTATTCGCCTTTTGAAAACACCATCTGTAAGCTTCAATGCCTAACAGTCCAGTCACCTCAATAAGGTAAAGCTGTTCCAGTGATCAGGTGCCTATCGGCCTGCCAGCAGCAACAGCTGTTGCCAGCGTTTTTTTAAAAAATAAAATAAAATAATTTAAAAAAATGGCCCTGCAGCGGGCCACTAGTGGCAGGACCATTCAGTTCCTGCTTTGCCTGTTCTTAACAGCTGATCCTAGTCTCCACTGCCTCGACTGGCTGCCAGCTCATAGCTGTAGGCCTTAGCTGCAGCTCAAGCGCTGTGGTTCTGATGGCTGAGCTGATGGCAGGCTGTTGGGGGCCACTGTACCCTTGTCAGTTGGGGCCTGATTGAAACCAGCCCAGTCCTCCGTACGGTAAACACTATGAGATATAAACACTTTTCCCGTGAGAAGCTCACAACAGACTCACACTTCGCCCATACCCCCCCACCCCGCCCCCCATGACTCTGCCTAGGTGCTTAAAGCACGGGTTTGAACGGGCCTCATTTTTGTGTACATAGGTCACGGGAGCTTACATAATCCTCCCTGCGCTGCTGTGAAAAGCTCCATTCAGGAACGGGCAGAGCTGGGGTACGGAAACGCAAGGATGAAAAAGAGAGAGAGAGAGAGAGAGAGAGAGAGAGAGAGAGAGAGAGAGAGAGAGAGAGAGAGAGAGAGAGAGAGAGAGGGAGAGGAGGAGAGAGAGAGGGGGAGAGAGAGAGAGAGAGAGAGGGGAGGGGAGAGAGAGAGAGAGAGAGAGAGAGAGAGAGAGAGAGAGAGAGAGAGAGCAGCGAATACGGACACCTTCACAGGTGTGGAGTCTGACCGTGAGGGGCACGGCGCTGAGATCAGGTGAGCTGAGAGCTGCCTCACAGGTCTGAAGCTCAGGACAAGGAGCCCGGAGGTCACTGCGATCACGGCTTAACAGCGTCACAAAGCGCACAGGCCAGTTCAGATCACAGAGGCCAACCGCGTGCGAGCAAAATCTGTGCAGTTGAAATGTGGAATGCACGCTTGAACAGGGTGGCAGGTGCGGTGACCACACAATGCAATTCTGCAAAAGGGGCGGGGCCAGCATCCTTTTCCCACTGCTCGTATCCACAAAGGAAGAACAGGGGCAACACACACAAAAAAAGGCCAACAGCATGCTGGGAAAAATAATACCAGCTTGTCCTCCAGATATTTAGCAAACAAACAGAATAATATTTACTGTTTAGCTACATGCAAACTGGTGTATCCACACACCTAAGAACACAAATGGCTTTGTGCGATTCTGCTGGACAGAGCCAACATCCTGGTGCACCAGTAATGCTCACCCCCTTGTGTTGAACAGGCAGCAAATGCATTGACCAAAATGTGCGATTCTGCAAAAGGGACAGAGCCAACATCCTGCATTTAGTATTGTAATAATAATCATACAGCCTTTGATTCTGTTCCGGCTCAGTAGGACCTACGCTGACAACGGTTGTGGGTTTGATTCCCACCGGGACCTACATACACTGAAAAACATATGCATTCACTACTGTCGCATTGGATAAAAACATCTGCTAAATGACATATATTATTAAAAAGGTATAAAGTAACAGCAGCAGCAGTGCTCAAAAAGGTTGTGTTGCGAGACTTTTCGCTCACGGAAGATGATGTCGTTTGTTTAAGAGCCGTCCCTTTACCGCGCGGCGGTTCCGCTCCACGGGGTCCTCCCCAGTTACAAATGAGGTGCTTTAGCTCCGCCGCGACAGCTTCGAAAAGCCATTTAAATTCAGTCATATATTTTACCAACAACAACAACAACAAGCAAACAAAACCAACTATGAACAGGAAAGAGAGATGTGACAACAACTAAAGAGAAGGCTGATTTAAGGACGGCCCCTTTTAGAGTTTTTTTTTTTACTGCCCACGGTGTGCATATAATTCAACATTTCAGCCACTTCTCACTCCACTCACCTGCGAGACACACCCCACCATGACTTCATCAGCTAAAGAGCCACACCTTAGAACTGAAGCCATAATTTCTGTACTACTGCATCCAAAAGACCAACTGCAGAATTCTGTGTGGTGCAGTGCAATGGTCTTCTGGTTAAATATGAGAAATGCAGGGAGTAGACAAAAAGGTGGAAACGGCAATAAGATACGACTACGGTATCCTGCTGTGGAGAGTTCTCGATGGACCGTTCTTGATTAAAATGCCTGGTCACGCCCAAGTTCGAAATGTGCCCATCTATTTGGCCTTGCGCCTCAAACTAAGGCGTGGACATGACCATTTTTTCCCCCATTTGTCGATGATGTCTTTCCCTCAGAGTTCCATGCCAACATCACCTTAGACACCGTTCCCCGTGAAACGTCAGCAAGCACATCAACTAACAAGCCAAACGTGCCCCAACAATCACCCCTCTTTTGAAGTCAGTGAGGTCTCGTCCTCTAGCCACGCTAGCCACAATTACAGACAATCAGGCCTGCCCACGACCCTGAGCATGCTGGGATGTCAACTGCAGGAACGACAACACCTGTGTGGAAGCACCTGCATTGTGCCCATCATTTACTCAAGTGTTTCCACCTTTTTGGCCACTATCTGTACACTGGTGCAACTCACACTACTGCACATTGCAGTGTCTGATCCGGGCCCAGAATGCACACAGTCCAGAAGGTTCTAGATACGTTTTTGTTTAGCAGCTGATTGGCATGCTGAGTAACTGGAGCAAACTGGAATACTACAAATACCAATCAATCAATCAATCAATCAATCAATCCATTTATCTTCAGTGCACACCGCTGCCCTTTGACACATCAGACAGGTCTCACCTGAGGTCATATCCATCATAACCCATCAGAAATCTTTAATATCCAGGTAGCCATCATCATTTCTCCAGCTCCTTGTGGCTGCTATATGAGAGATCAATGTTGTCACTCAATCGGTGATTGGTTGACTGACAGATTAACCACAATAAATTCATGTAGGTTTTAAAGCAGCGATTTCTTTTAAACTATTGGAGAACCATGACCGTGCATATTTGTCATACCACAGATTATGTATGATCTTCAGTGTGATAGAAAAGGCTGGAAACGGCCACCAGCATTTCCTTAAAGGGGAATTCATCCGGAGTGGTGGTCAGGCCATGGCACGCCTCACATGGAGTAAATAATGCCTTTATTTAAATTATTGTGGCTTCATCAGGACCATGGGGTTAATTTCAGACATGGCACAGAACAATTTGATGGGAGAGGAATATTCCAAGTATCAGCGTTTCCATCTGCTGGTTGGAAATGGTCATTTCAGTCCGTTCCTCCCCAGGGCGCGCTAGCTACAGTGAAACGTTCTGTGCCGCTTTGCACTTTGGTCACCATACCGCCGATTTGTCGCGGATGGACAGCGTTCCATCTAAAGCAGGGGTGTCCAATCTTATCCGAGAAGGGCCGGTGTGGGTGCAGGCTTTTGTTCTAGCCCAGAACTAAAACACCTGATTCAACTAATTCACCAATCATGGTCTACAATCAAGACCTTGATTAGTTTAATCAGTTGTTTAGTGCTGGGCTAGAACAAAAGCCTGCACCCACACTGGCCCTTCTCGGATAAGATTGGACACCCCTGATCTATTGGCGCGCAGTTTCAGTTCTGGCGTTCAGTTAGAAAACGGTTTATATTAAGTCGTTGAAGTAATTATTCTTCCCATCCTATTAATAACGACTTCGACGGAATGATTAAGAGCCGAGGCTGCACGCGGACACTTCGGCAGCGGAGGACTGGATTTGCGCATCCCCAGTGCGCAGTTTTAATAGCTGCACAATCCGATTGCTCAGTGTGGAAACGCACATCGCAGATATACACATATTCGCACTCTCCCTAATTTGAATGCAGTCGATGTTTCAAAAGGTTACAGTTTGCTTAAATTACCAATTCGTTTCATGACAAGAATGCGACAGACATTCGTTTCGTGCAGACGGGGCAACACGAACACAAACATTCACACTTTACATATTTTCAAAAAAGTTAGTGGCGCTTCTGTTTTGAGCTCGCACTCTTGCTTTAAAGAATAAAGATTACGCAAAAGACATCTGTGCCTGCCATATTTTATTTACCTTGTCATACAGGAACATACAATTGAATAACTGTGATATAAATATTTTGTGTTCTCCTTTCAACGAGGCTCGCGAGCAGCGCTTTCGCTGCACCAGGCGCGTGCCTCGGCACAAGTTGCGTCTCTGAGCGCCGCACCACGCTTCACTCTGGCCAGGCGTGTCGCTTAAGGCAGTGGCGCTGACTATCCGTGCACTGTGTCGGGTCTAAGAAGAAATCAATCAGTCCATCTTTGGTTTTGTACGGCTCTACTTAGAGTAGGTTGTCACACCGCAGGGCTTCACCGCATTCGACCTTTTTCAAACTTGTCAATGTTTTGTTTAAAAAAATCACATTCCCATGATACCTACAGTGTATTTCAGGAGACACATTAAGTGTAACAGCACAACCTACATATAACGCATATACAATGCAATCGCTGTACGCATGATACCGTCCATTGCTCCGCAATAAAATTTGAAGGAATGGACTGATCGCAAAAATGGCACTTCACTTTTAGATGACTAAATGGTCTGGACGTCCATACACACAAACAATGTTATTGTGGACATGCATACTCAACGACAATGTTGGAACTTGAAGCGCAACGCATGGATCGCATTGCACAAACTTAAAGACTCAAAAACTGCGTTTTCCTGGAACAGCTCGCTAATGCGTACAATGTCGGCGCAGGACGAGGGGGAGATCATTTCAAAGCCGCTGGATTTAGACACAGCCTGGTTCGCAGGGGTCTACCGCAGCGTTCGGTGAGCACGCGACGGGACCGTTAGCGCGTGCCTAACACAGCGCGTGTTACTGTACCTGGCGGGCAGTTGCAGTCAGGTGGAGCTTGTCTCGCGACCCTTATCTTGGCCAAATGTTCATAGGATCTCTGTCAAATAACATGAATCAAAATATTAGGAAAATACTAGAACAACTGTGTGACAAATAGTTTGCTTGCTTATTTTAAATACGAACTTAAATACAACGTTGATCAATATGATGTGGAATGTTTTTTTAAATAAAAAGTTTCCCCAAAAATAACATTTGAAATAAAATACAAATTCTACCGGACGTAGGATAGTTGCTATGGAAATGATGACACGAATGTGAACGCGGCATACCTGTGATAGAAGTTGATCGACGCGATCGTGTATCAATGAATTAAGTGTATCCATGGCGAAGCCTGGGACCGGGCGATACAGGAGCTCCGCATTCCCGTTCTCCAGCTCCGCCACCCGCGTTCTGATCTCGGACGTTTGCACACTCAGAAAAACACAATACGCCAGAGACGCGACGGAAAACAGCAGCGAGAGGACGCTCGCGAAAGCCCTGCAGCAGCGCGGTCGAGCGCGAGACACCGCTTTCCTCTCCATGTCCTCCGCGGACCTGGCGTGCTGCGTGCTTCTCTCCGCAGCCTTCATGTTCACGGTGTTCCCCCACGTCGCACCGCCGCACGCACAGCGCATGGAACTCGGGCGCAGGAGACGTCAGGCTTCACTCGAGGGCACCGCGAGACGAAATGTGGCAAAAACCGGAGGAGACTACGGCGCTGCCCAGCGCGACGAGGAGCAAGTTCCAGGGACACTGGGAAACGTTCCAGCGCAGGTCCCGCCGTTGCTTCTGTCAATCCGCGGTGCGCTCTGTGGCGATGTGACACTGCGATTTCACCAGCGATCCGGTTCTCAGAGCAGACCTGTTGCACGTCAGGAAACCTAGAAATCCTGAAGCGCCCGAACCACAAAAAACGAACCGGCTAATTAACTTCTGTTATGGAATCGTCAAAAAAGTATGACGAGGGCACAGAACTCGCATCGAGGCGGACGCTTTTACACGCGGCACTGATTTGACTGACGTTGTAGTCCCCCGGGGGCAAACGCCGCAGCACGCCTTGAAATCGCCGTCGCTATGTCTGATTAACATAATTTATTGGTACCATCTGCTTGTTGCCTATGACCTCAAACAAAGTGTTAATATTCATTGGGCGCGTGTGAGAAAGCGCTTGTTTTCCCGCCTCGCATGGATATATACATACATTACGCACGGGTGTGAAGATTTATCTGAAGTTAAACCATGCGGTAGTGAGCGCATTTTGCATAATGCTGAAGTAAGTGTTAAGATTAGACAACAATCGTAGTCTTCAAACTGGACTTTTGAATAGGCAATTGCACAGATTAACTAGACTACTGTATCGCATTTAAAATATTGGTTTTCTTAAAAAAAAAAATATTATCAAACACAGGTTGATCACTTATGGTTTATTTTTATGCCAACTGCTGCTGAAATGCACACGTTTCATTACAAATGTGGCCAACAAAGTACGCCGGACAGCAGAGAAAGATAGTTGATTCCAGCTAAATTCGCCGAAGTACCAGCACACTTAGTGCCTTGGCACGTATGTCCAGATGTAAATGGTGTACCATCTCTGAGCCAGATTAAATAAGTAAGAAGCCTGTATCCAAGCCATGTGTCTCACTATGTCAGATCTTATCTCGATTCCTGAGGCCCAAAGCACCCGGATGTGTGCGTAGAGCACTTGTCTTTTGTTGCTCAAGGTGAACATGGAATTCAATTCTGATAAAGGACGTGCTTTACATTTACATTTTAGGCATTTAGCAGACGCTCTTATCCAGAGCGACTTACACAGTTTACATTTCTTTACATACAATCCAGTTATACAGCTGGATATTTTTACTGAAGCAATTTAGGTTAAGTACCTTGCTCAAGGGTACAACGGCAGAGGTGTCCCACCTGGGAATTGAACCAGCAACCTCTGAGTTACAAGCCCAGTTCCCTAACCATTCTACTACATGCCGCTTTCTTCCGACTGCAGATACAGCCGTGCTTTGTCTGGCCTATTCCACTTTTATGTATTTATTTACTGCATTGTTTATTGATTTATTTTACGCTCTGGCTCTAAGAATTTCATTAAATGTTCACCTTGTGAGTAGCTTTTTCTTGCTTTTCACTGCTGGACTTTAAATAGAGACACAGTGATGGCACAATGCTGAAACCCTTTGGTCTGACAGAGCTCGGGGCTAACGCCCCCCCACCCACCGCTCCCGACCACCAGGCTATCGAGCCTGGCGGCGGGCCAAAGTGTTAGCGGTTGTAACGGGTCACTCACTACCATGCGCAATCCTTCTTAACAACTGTGTAACCCGATCTTAAGGCTGCCCCGTAGGTAAACGCACATTGATTGACTGCGTTTGAGGTCTGCACCTCAACCCCAACTCACCCCCCCCACCACCAGAGATATTTGTCTCGATTCTACATGGGGTTACAGATGTTTTGAACCAGTATCCAAATGCATGGTACCCCACATTACAAAATGCACACACAACATTTTCCAAATGCACATTTTCAAATGCTCCGTGCATTTGATTCAGGGACTTGTATGTTCGTGCATGTGGGGCACCGTGCATTTGAATACTGCCTCAAGCCATCGGTAACCCGATGCGCGGCAGAGGCAGCGTGCAGGGACAACGTGCCACAGCGAGGTATCGGACCTTGAACAAGGCGCGTGGACATCAGCTCCCTTGTCTATACTGTGCATTGTAAAGCAGTGGTGCGGGGCTGTCAGCCTGTGTGGCCTGTCAGCTGTCAGCTAGTGATGGGAATGGGGGGGTGAAGTTACTATGTATTTAGAAATGTGAGTGGGAGTGTAGAGGTGCTCAACAGGGCACTGTCAAATATTTGAAATCTGAAGGAGAGCAACCTTTGCAGTGAAACTATTTATTTAGAGTTTATTGGAGTGCTTAAAATTGGCAAATGGCTCCAACAAAAGAGCACGCCCATGGGTGCAGAACGCTTGGCCCATGTAGCTCACATGTGGCAACCGACTCACATGGACCAATCAAAATGATTTGCTCTTCACTGCGAAAACACGACGATCATTTTAAAATGAGCGAGGCACCGATAACACAAGACGAACCTAAATGCAAGGTTTAAAATGTCATGTAAATGTAAGGGCGGACCTTGACGTTCGTTGGGCCCTAGGTCCTGCCTCCATTTTGGGCCCCCAACCCCCCTCCAACATGGCATTCTGGGAGATGGAGTTCTTAGATTTAACGTTAGATTGGAGATATGATTTAATTTGCTTAAATTAAAAATTTAAAAATGTAAAATTTAAAAATTTAAAAAATGTGTTATTTATGACTACTACTACTAATAATAATAATAAGGATCCTGTGTGATTAACACATATGTGTTAGGTGTGAAAGTGCAATATGAATTATGTAAAAAATACAAATAAAAAAAAAATATCAATATTAATATTTTCCCCATAATTCCAGGCCCCATGCGACCTTTGGGCCCCAGGCCCAGGCCTTGTTGGCCTGTGCGGAGATCCGTCCCTGCCTAGCGGCCGGTTCTCATCATCGTGTATTCTTACGTCCTCATGATGGCTGCACGCATTTTGGGGGTTTTCTGCATGAACCGGTTCACACACCTGTTACCCAGGGTGTCCAAGTCTCACACAGCAGTGGTAGTCGTGACGGTCGCAGCAGTGACGTAGACTCTGTCGTGGAAATGAACAACCCATGTTTTGTTTGCCCTGCATCACTCGCCACTTCCTGCTCACTCTGCTGATGTCATAGGGCTCTATCGCCATACATGCAGCGGTTAGGGTGCGAGCATACATTTAATTTGTTTTCTCTAGATCTTATTTTCTAGATATCTAGATCTAGATTGCAAAAAATAGTATTAGGTAAGCGCTTGTACTATAGCTTACCATTAATTTATTTTGTACCAAAAGTTCATTAATTCATTATCTAACCAGTTTATTCCTGGTCAGGGTCATGGGGGGCTGGAGCCTATCCCAGCATGCATTGGGCGAAAGGCAAGAACACATCATGGACAGGTCGCCAATCTATTGCAGGGCACATACACCATTCACTCACACACTCATACCTACGGGCAATTTAGACTCTCCGATTAGCCTAACGTGCATGTCTTTGGAGGAAACCCACACGGACAGACATGGGGAGAACATGCAAACTCCACACAGAAAGGCCCTGGCTAGGATTTGAATCTGGGACCTTCTTGCTGTGCGGCGACAGTGCTATCCACTGCACCACCATGTACCAAAAGTTATCAGATTCATTTGGAGATCAGAACTATTTACAAATGCTGAAGTTATGCAGACTTTAAAAAGCATTCTGTAAAAAAGGTAAACATGAACTCACTGGAAATTCTGACCTTTTTTTTCTACATGACGCGAAAAAATAAAAGAGTTCATTTACAGCATTACATTGCCACCTAGCGGAGATACTCATCTCAGTCGAAAAGCAATACGTGCTCTGCATCGACTTCGCCACTGGTTATGTATCGGAATCTTAAATTATTTCACTTCTATGCGTGGGGTGTGAAACGGGAAAGTACGGCATCCACCAGCAATCGTCCATGGAGAATATTCCCTTTTTACTTCCTTCGTTGTTCGAGTTTAGTTGTTGTTGATAAGTGAATTGTCCCGAAGGTTATCAAGGAGATATAATATAGCTGGCCTCGTGGCTTGTCACGTGCGAGATAAATGATGCCTGTATCGATTAATATGGTAGTTATCTATTCATTACACTGCAAATCGCTTCTTAGGGGAAATATTATAAATCAAATGTTTGCAGTGACTTTCTAAAAATCGCTCACTTTTCAATAAAATAAAAACTACTAGCCTACTACTCACTACACTATTGCTTACTTAGAAGGATACATTTCTTTAGACTTCATTACAATCATTTAAGCAGTTTACATTTAAACTGTAAACTCTGTGTTTATTATTATTATTATTATTAATACAATTACTATTACTACTATTACTACTACTAATAATAATAATAAAACAATCATTATCATAACAATACTAATTACCATTATTATTATTGTTGATCATAACCATAACGATTATTAATATAAGAATAACGTATTCATACATTCAGTTTTTCTCACCAGTCGACTGTTGCACTGTAGCAATTATGATTTACTGATCTGACATTCAAATAATTTCTCAGTCGTTTCGAGTTCCCTCGTGCCCTTATATCAGGTATAATATCTGTCACAGTGGGTCTACTCAAGGGTTAACTCAATGTTTTAAGTCGGTCTATGTACTTTAATACGTCAAAGGTTTTTTTTGCACTATTGTTTTAGTAGCAGTATCTGCTCAAATCAAATCGTCTGTACACGTGTGTTCATCAGGAACTAGGCAGAACAGCAGCTGGCACTGCAACGACTTCTTGTCTTCTGTTCCGGACTGCGACTGCAGGCCTTCGCGACGGAACTGGGAGACCACCGGGTTTTGTTACGCTAATAAGGTAAGTGGTACCACAGAATCAATGTTGACCACTTGCGGGATATTTAGTAGCTCGCCGATTTCGGGAGACGCACGTGTTGCGTTAAAGACCGGTTTCCATGTGAAAAAGTATGAACAACGAGATGGGCGCTAAATGCATTTGAACTTCTCATTTTAACAGCTATTGACACACGGTTAAAATGTGTGTAAATGCATACACTACAGTATTTCCGCACCAAATAAAAAACAGGTAGTGGGTAGTAGAATGTGTGATTGTCTTTTTTTCTCGAGTGGGTGTCTGTCCACGTTCAAAACAGTTTCCTTGGAGGCAGGGTTCGAAGAATAAACTCTATGCTAACAAGAAGTTCAGAATTATATTTTCCCCCCGCCAGCTTCGTGCTTTATGAAACACAAACTACAGCAAGAATGAAATACATGCTCGTTGTTACATGTTTTGTTGTTTGTTGATTTGAGTGCGATCGGATGTGCCATTTGTCTATATTCGTGTGGTTCACGCACGTAGTCAGAGCGCAGTGGAGCGGGACTGCCGTAACAAGTACATTCAACCAACTCAGAATCTCGAGAAATGGCAACAGCGCTTACTCTTGTGTCCATTTTTTTAACGAGTTGCCCAATAATAAACACGGTATGCTTAAATATGTGCTATATGCATCACCAGGAATAACCAAAAAAATCGATTACATTTATGTGATATATCTGCCACATATAAATGTAATGCACCACATCCACCAGTCTGGTTTAACCAGTATTTTAAGCCATACACCAAAACGCTGCTTTTGGCAGCAGATTAAAACGTTTCGCGTTGACATGATTGCAATACGCCATTTCTCACAGCCTGCGGCAACTCCTCTTCCTTATTGCGCCCCAGGTTCATATTCTCGGGAGTGGCACAAGAGCAAACTGCACTTTGGACCTCCCCGATTCGGAGCAGCTGGGCGGGTGAACTGTGAGAGCGCGCGCGCGCGGGGACTCGCCTCCCGGACCCCATTCTGCGACACGCGCTCCAGAGGTGCGGGTCGGGCAGGGTGGAAGAGCGCGGAAGATATATTCTGTCAGAGTGTCCCCGCGGCATGGCGGAAGGGTTCACCCCACCGACGGAGCCCCTCTGCGGGGTGTGCCAAGGCGTCTGCAAGGTGCCCGTCATGCTCTCCTGCTGGCACCCCTTCTGCCTGGGCTGCATCGAGCGCGTGTGGTGTCAGAACCCCGGGTTGGACCACGGCTGCCCCGTGTGCCAGAGAGTGCCCCTCTCCCGGGACGACGGCGCGGGCCACGGCCTCTCCTCGGAGGTCCTGTGCGACTTCTGCCTGGGCGGCCGGCTGCCGGCGGCGCGGACCTGCCTCACGTGCCTGGCGTCGTTCTGCGAGGCACACCTGCAGCCGCACCTGTCCGGCGAGGCGTTCCGTGGGCACCGGCTCGCGCAGCCCAGTCACGACCTGAGCGCCAGCTGCTGCGTGGACCACGCCAAGCCGCTGGAGATGTTCTGCAAGGACTGCCGGCTGTGCGTGTGCAACGTGTGCCCGATCCTGGGCCGGCACCAGGGCCACCGCATCAGCGTGCTGGAGCACGAGGCCGCCGAGAAGAGGGTACGCTACGCACGCATTTTCCTGCCCTCTCCCGCGCTTCGCTCTCTCTCTCGTTCTCCCTCTCTCCCTTAACTGGTTTTTATTCTGTGGATGAACACGCTACTGTACGTGTGTAAAAGAGAGCGCCACAACAAGAATCGATAGTTAGGCTGCTTAAATGTAATATAATATAATATACGCCATTTAGCAGACGATTTTATCCAAAGCGACTTACAGTAGTGAATGTATATATTTTCAGTGTATGTGGCCCCAGTGGGGATTGAACCCACAACCTAAGCATTGCCAACGCTGTGCTCTACCTACTGAGCCACAGAGAACCACGTGGCACAGAATGGCACTGATGATTGTGAATATTTCATATTTCATAGGTTATCTAGTTGGTTTTTAAGCATGTAAGCTACACTGCAATTCAGTTGTATTTTAAACTGGGTATCATAGCATGGCACATACACACGTTCTGTATGTGTAAACACAACCAAACGAATGAATGGGGTGTACCGAGTTGTGAAGCAAAAAAATTGTACATGGGAATCGTTGTTCCAGATTTTGGTTGAAACTGGGTTACAGTTGTTTTTCCCATCCTGCTGTGTGTGCGTGTTTCAGTGTATCAGTGAGAGATAGAGACAGCAAGAGAGAGGGGAAAAGGGATAAGCAAACGGTGTGCAGTAAAAACTACTTATTAGGGCGAAGATTAGAGAAGGCAGGGGGGACTTTACCCCAGTGTCAAAAGACAGATAAACTGACACGTCGAGATTTGAGGATCGTGGCGGAGAAGGGCAAAGGAAGCACGAGAAAAGCAGACTTTGAGAGGCCGATTTATTTCCTCCGTCTTCTCGGGGCCCGGGTGCGAAACTGTATGGCCCTGTCTCTCTCTCTCTCCTTTTCCCGATAACCTTAAGAGGCCTCGGCCGGGACAACATTCAGAGACAGAGCGTGATCTGAAGAGGCTATCGCTGAACACTGTAGGAACTGGCGTGCCCATTAAAACGAAGGCAGTCCGTATTTCCTGGTTTCCCACTGCAAGAATATCTCCGGTGTTTTCTGCGAAAGCTAGATCATGAGATTTGATCTTAAAAAACGAGCAAAAACAATCTGAAGTTTCTCCCATAAATTCACCCTCAATCCCCCAATCAGACGATGACGGAATAGTAATTTTGTGCTGGGGGGGAAAATAAAAAAAAGAAGTCATTCATGCTTGGTGATTGTTCACGGCGCTGTAGTAAAAACAGTTCCACGATCTCTTCCTTATACGTTATCTATAAGCAAATACACGTATAAATTATGTTTGGTTTTGATTGTGTCCCCCCCCCCCCCCTCCCTCTCTATTTGTTCCTAAATGTAGAATCTACTGAAGATTTGCCTGAGCAGACTAAGCTGCAAGAACAAGCAGGAGAACGCCAACATTAATCAAATTCAAAAGGCCGCCGACGACCTCAAGGTACTCAATCACAAGGCTGAGTTTCCAAACGCCCTAAGTTTCCTTTCGCTGAAAACGAAACTTAAACTCCTCCGCTCCATGCGCTGTTGGCTGTGCCAGGGACGCAGAAGGAAGCATTAACCGTTTCCAGCGCAAGAGTCAGACTGCACTTATTATGGGAGACTGCTTCCTAGTGGTCATATTACAAAAAGTAGCTATGGTGATTAAGGTGCTATTTTTTTCCTTCATTTTCACTGGGACTCGCAGTGACAAAGCCGCCGAACCGCTTGTTTTAATTCACTTTGTGGATAAGTTGTTGACCCAAGCCAGAAGGCTAGTTACTATTAAAAAGGAATTAACTTCTTAAAGGACAGCGAGAACTATTTAATTAAAAAAACAATCTGTAATTTTCCATAGTTACCCACATAGAGAATATTTATTTCAGACTCATTAGTTATGATGATTGGGTTGTAGAATGAACCCCAGAGGAACGATTCAGTTTGATCATTCAAACACATGCCTTTGACAAGATTGATTTATAAAGAGTGCTGTAGAAACTAAAAACTCCCTCCCCATCCCCCCTTCTCCCCTTCTCTCACTCCCTTCCTCTCCCTCCTCCCCCCTTCCTCTCCCTCCTTCTCTCCCACCCCATTCCCCCCTCCTCTCCCTCTCCTCTACCCCATTCCCCCTCCTCTCCCTCTCCTCTACCCCATTCCCCCCTCCCTTCCCATCCCCCCCCTCCCTTCCCATTCCCCCTCTCCCTTCCCTTTCTCTCACTCCCTTCCTCTCCCTCCTTCTCCCTCACTTCGCTCCCCTCCCCTCCCTCCCCTCTCCTCCCCCCTCCTCCTCTCCTCTCCTCTCCCTCTCCCCTCTCCCCTCTCTCCCTCTCCCCCTCCTCTCCCCTCTCCTCCCCTCTCCCCCTCCCCCTCTCCCCTCTCCCCCTCTCCCTCTCCCCCCCTCCCCTCTCCTCTCCCTCTCCTCTCTCCCCTCTCCTCTCCTCTCCTCTCCTCTCCCTCCTCTCCTCTCCTCCTCTCCTCTCCCTCCCCCCCCTCTCCCAGGCCCTGGCTGCTGAGAGCACCTCGTGGCTCTCGGTGCATTTCTCAGAGATGCGCCTCCTGCTGGATGAGGAGGAGCGGGCTGCCAAGGCGCTGGTGGAGGAGGAGTCGCGGGCAGCACTGGAGGTGTACAGCGACCAGGTGCAGTCCTGCCAGCAGCGTGTGGAGGACACGGATGCATTCGCACAGGAAGTGCAGCGGATGTACAAACAGGATGACGGCGTGCAGCTCCTGAAGGTGAACCTTTATTATAGGCACGCAGGGGGGCACAGCAGGGCTCATACCCATTATTAGGGGTGGGCACACATCATTAGTCATACAATCTCATATCTGTGTGGAATATTCACTGCTGCAGAGAACTGTTCTTTATAGCCTCTATATCAACTGTCACCGCACTGCAGCAAAATAGAATTGAACAAAAGTGTCAAATTTATCCCGTGTATTCAAATTCCAATATTGATAGCTACAGATTACTGCCAAACTGAAGGAAAAACTTTAGTTTAATGAAGGGTTCTGGTGGCTCTGTTATGGTGTTGGGCGCATTTTTCTGGCATGGTTTAGGTCCACTCAACCCCTTAGAGAGTAAGGTAAACACCAATAAATACAAAGCCATTCTGAGTGATCACCTTCATTCTGTGGTGAAGCATTTCTATCCTGATGGGAGGGGTCTCTTCCAGGATGGTAATGCCCCCATCCACAGGGTACAATTGGTCACTGAATGGTTTGATGAGCATCAGTCAAGGTCTCAACCAAAATGAACACTTTGGGAGAACCAGTCAAATCATCAAATGATGGAACAGAAAATGGTGTTGCCTCCCTCCAATAGAGTTCAAAAAGACACTTTATAATAATAATATACACCATTTAGCAGATGCTTTTATAGTGATCAGTAGTGAATGCCTACATTTGTATTTTCCATCACCTTCAATGAGTCTACGATGTTAGTGTTTCCTTTATTTTGCCAGTTATCTGTATTTCAGACATAACACAACTGAAGGCTTTCCAAAGTCTTAGTTTTCTGTAAGTGGGCAATTGACAAAAAAATTTTAATCAAGTATGTATTTTCCATCACCTTCAATGAGTCTACCCACCCTTTCCATAACTAACGCAAACTTGGTGGGCAATTGAAAAATTCAACTACGGTAAAATTCTATTTCCGTACAGTCAAATGTTCGGCAAGCCGAGGTTTGCCTACCCCGAGGAGTGTCTGTATACCTGTAACTATGTTCTCCACAGTTTAAAATGTGGTATTCGACGCACATCGCCGGCGTTCGTCACGGTGGGCTGTAAACGGCAGTGTCCTTCTCCACAGATGTTCACAGCCGCGGAGAAGGACATACAGACTCACCAGCAACCCTCGGACCAGATCCACCCCGTTCCTCTGAACTTTGAGCCCACGCACAGCTATGTCTCCAGCTTCCAAAAGGCCCTGAAGACCATCATGAAGAAGCCGATTGAACATCGCGTCAAAAACGGCACGTTTGTTCACCCTCGGGTCAACGTTCCCTCTCCCTCTGCCGATTGGCTGCATGTGCTAACGTGCGCTCGGTTTGGTGTTTTGGTTTCCTTGTTTGTTTGGGGTTTCTCTTTAGGGAACTGGGCTTGGAACTCAGGTGGTTTACACCATAATGCAAATTTACACCCTTGAAGGAAGTACTTAACCAGAGTTGCTTCAGTAAAAAAAATATCCAGACATGTCAATGGATTGTTTGTTAAATGGAAGCTGTGCAAGTTAACTCTGGGTGAGAAAAGCACACGGTGACGAGGGGAAAAGTGGGTTTGACTGGATCCTTCCTGATTTCAGGACTGACAAGTAGGCCGGACGTCAAGCAGGTGCAGAGCCTGATGCATCGAACCAAGAGCACCGGGGACAAGCTGACCTTCCTCAGATGTAAGTGCCCCTTCCTCTGAGCCACTTCCTGAACTTCCTCTGAGCCACTTCCTGAACTTCCTCTGAGCCACTTCCTGAACTTCCTCTGAGCTTCCAAACGGATGATGAATCCAGTGAGGGATCTCAGTCCTTATCCACTACATCATGGTTCTCTGTGGCTCAGTTGGGGATCTCAAACTTAGGTTGTGGGTTCCAGTCCTGGCCACATATACTGAAAATGTGCATTCACTACTGTAACTTTGGATAAAACGTCTCTAAATGGCGTATATTATTAAACATCAGTTAAAATCAGAGGTGCATGAGGCAAAATATATTCACCAACTACGTCTATAAGCGACTATGCGCTCAATGTTTAATGTCTATGAATATGATGCTAAAGAGTTTCCAGTACGTTCTGCCATTCTTCATCTTCAACTACAGTCCGGTATATAGCGGTACTGAAGCCTACAGAATAACACTGCGCAATAGCAGAGCGCAGACCTCCCTTGAGTACAGTAATGTAGTATGCATAATGACCCAGGACTCACATTGGGTGTTGTTGATTTTTGGCTGCGCCCCCCCTCTCTAACCCCACAGACGCCTGCTCTCCCATCCTGGACCCGGACACGCTGCACCCGCGCCTGCGCCTCTCGGTCTCCGGGGAGACGGTGAGCAGGGGCTGGCTGAAGCAGTCCTGTCCCAACGGGCCCCAGCGGTTCGACCGGCTGCTGCAGGCCCTGGCCCGGGAGTCCTACTTCTCGGGCCGGCGGTACTGGGAGGTGGACGTGCGGCGGGCGGAGAAGGGCTGGTGGGTGGGTGCGGCCTACCGCTCCCTGGCCCGCAAGGGCGACTCAGAGGCGGCCCGGCTGGGCTGGAACAAGGCGTCCTGGTGCCTGAAGCGCTACGACCTGGAGTACTGGGCCTTCCACAACGGCACCCGCACCCCAGTGCTGCTGGAGGACGACCCCGAGAGGCTCGGCGTGTTCCTGGACTACGAGGCCGGCACCCTCAGCTTCTTCGACGCCCTGTCGGGCATGAGGCACCTCTACACCTTCAGTGCCAAGTTCACCGAGCCCCTCTACCCGGCCTTCCGCCTGTGGGAGGAGCCCCTCTCCTTCTGCAAGCTGACGTGATCTCTCTTCCCAGAATGCCTTGCGCCTGTGGGAGGAGCCCCTCTCTCTACAATCTCTCCCAGAATGCTTTGGGGCTGCAAAACCCGTCAGGTACATGCCAGGCTTGGCCCGGGTGGGCCTGGTTTCCACTCCATTTATAAACGTTTGTCACATGCCACAGCAAAAAAACGAAGTGCCGGCATGGCCGACAATGGAGACAAGACACATACCCATACCTAAAATCATATTAATTTTCCTCATCTGGTACTGTCCATACTGGCATTTATGCTAAATGTATTGCCCAATGTTGAATTAAATAGCGGCCTATGTCGAATGGTACTTTTTTTTTTTTGGTTTGTTTTTTTAGTCCACCTTTTTCATACTACGGGACAGTCCTATTAAAGTATGCTGAGGGTACACAGAAGTGCGAGGCTTCTCATCCATTTAAAGGCACAGATCGAACAGTCATTTCATATTATTGTTGTTGCTTTTAAACTGAAGGAAATTAAAAGTTTACTTAACATAGAGCTGTCAGTACGGCACGTTTGCGATGGGAAGATGCTGATTCCCAACGAGAGGGTAATTGTATTACATTTTTACATTTAGACTTTAGGCATTTAGCAGACGCTCTTATCTAGAGCGACTTACACAGTTTACATTTCTTAACATACAATCCATTTATACGGCTGGATATTTTACTGAAGCAATTCAGGTTAAGTGCCTTGCTCAAGGGTACAATGGCAGATGTGTCCCACCTGGGAATTGAACCAGTAACCTCTTGAGTTACAAGTCCAGTTCCCCAACCATTACACTACATGCTGCCCTCATTGTCAACGAGGGGAGTCAACACCACCGATTTCGCCCCACCATCCGACATCGTTCATTATTTTCTCAGCCGACAGAGGTTCAGCGTGCTTGCTGCCCCCGGCTAACTGGTTTTGCTCCATTTAAGAGTTTTTCTCACATCGGCACATCTCCAAATCTCTGAAAGCTGACGTGACCTCCCAGCATGCCTTGCAGCATTTCGTCGTCATCATTCCAAGTTCATACATCTTGAATATGACGAACGCATTTTAAAATCGGTTTCATTGTTTAACCACCAATACATATTCCATGTTTTTTGTTGTTGTTTGTCGTCACTTTAACATACTGTAGAATTAAATCTGCGGCTGAGCGTCCAATGACAGATTCCCACGGCCTGGGCGCCGTTGCTGATTGGATAATTATGTGACTGGCTATCGAAACCAGGAGGACACAGTGAAGAAAGCCTGGCACATGGTCACTGCGAGAAACATGACAAAATACGGCATCAACTGGCACAACTTTGCTCCTTCAATGGCTGTACAGTAAAATAAGAAAATTATGTTTGATCACCAAAGGAAAATTTTAGATGCCTCTCTTAATTATACTAAGTAAATGTTGGAAATGAAAACCCCAACATCATACATGGTGAAAACACTCTTCCCTTAAGAGGAGAGGCATAAATCATTCATGAGTGGCCCATTGGTATCGATTCATTCGCCTTTTTTTTTGATGGATCATAATTTAGCCCCTTAATTATTTTTTTATTTTTATTACTTTGCTTTTTATGCTCTGTTCATTTTAACATCTCGTTTAATATTTGTGTGTTTGGGAAGCATTTTGTGCTGCGCTGCTGGAAAGGTGCTGTGTAAACAAAGAGACAGATCATTGGAGGGAATGAAGAGGGGGTTGACCAATGAAAAAGCTGAATTACCGTTAATGGAATTGACACATTTCAGACAGTGCATGGACGATGTGCATGGATGATGCAGAGCTCCATTAGATTGATGATAACCCAATGCAACATTTAGCCATTTTGATACTTTTTCATGCCAATATTACACTAACTGTGTTTGAACATCAAATGTACATTTTCTGTACAGGAAGAATCTTTACAGAATTCTACACTGCAAAATGTTTACTGTAATATAAAATGAACTTAATTGTGTAAATTTAGCTTTATTAAAAGTGCTATCGTTTCACATCAACCATTGCATTGTGTATCGAACTTCTCCATCGATCCCGTCACTCAGAAGGCTTTCTCTCAAACACAGAGGACCAGTGTTTTCTGCTTTTCAGCGTAGCTTGTATTTCACATCATGTTGGCACAAAAAACTGCCTACAGTATCGGCACTGTTTTCCAGTTGGTAACCAAAGCAAACACACACATTCAACACATTCCAGACAGTCACTAACACACCGATCAGCTGCGCACACTAGGTCTCCTCAAATGGACTCTTCTACATTCTCATGATTCGATCCCTCTGCCAGGCCCGTGTAGTTCACCCCCTTCTTCTTGCAAACAAACAGAAAATATGAAAGGCTAGAAAAGAAAGATTAATCCCGCAGGTTGTGATTCTACCCTTCCGTGTCCCCTCACCGTTCCCCACCGCGCTGTGGACCGCTACGCGCCGAAGCCCCGAAGGCCGGTGCGTCCCGGCTCAGCTCAGGTCCCGGCTCGCTCAGGTCACGACCTTCTTGCCGTAGCCGTCCACCACATCCTCCGTGACGCTCTCGTCCTCCTCCAGGTCGGCGGTCACCTTCTTGCCCACCAGCTGGAAAATGTCCTGGGGTGCCACGCCCTGGGGTTCGGCCACCTTGACCCCCAGCATGTCCAGGCTCAGCTCCGTGCCCTTGGGGATCGCCTTCTTGGCCACCACGGACTTACCCAGCTGGGGAAGAGAGAGACGGAGATGCGGATAAGAGCCTTGCGCCAGTACGTTCTGGGGTCACATCCCATTAGGAGTCACACCCGCACCTAAGCTCCTCCTTGGAGCACTCTCTTACAACCAGTTTTACAATCACAGCTTTCGGTTTTTAACCAATCACTGTGTCCTGTTGTGAAGAGCAAAACCTTTTCATTGGTTCAAACCAAGTCAGTGACTGACAGCTAATTGTGGCTCCACTCATTTTTGGTGTCATGGTACCTCACTCTCCCAGCACTGCCTTAAACAGGATGAGCCCCCCAGCAGCCCCTAAAAACACCACCACCATCATCATCATCACCATCATCATCCTCAGCCCTACCTTATCATGGCAGTTCTTCTCACAGGGCAGCATGCGCTTGACTCCGTTCCCCAGGGCGCGCTCCACGATGCGGATGGCCTTCACCAGCTCCGCCAACTCCTCGGGCACCAGGGAGGCCTCGTGATCGCTGCCCTTCCAGCTCTTGTCCAGGGTCACATGACGCTCCACCACCTTGGCCCCCAGCGCCACCGCTGCCACGGTGATGTAGGTGCCCGATTCGTGGCCGGAGTATCCGATGGGAATGTCGGGAAACTCCTTCTGGTACTCCTTCACTCCGGGGAGGGGAGAATGTTACACACGCAAGGAAGTAAAACTGGCACTTTTTGTTGTTGTTGAGGCCGTGTATACAAACCTACTACTGAAGCACACATTCAGCCTACACATTCAGAACTATGCGTTGTACATTCATCTCAACTGCTTGAGAAAGGTGGCAGTGCAGCGTAATCGTTAGGGAACTGGGCTTGTAACTCAACAGGTTGCGGGTTCGATTCCCAGGTGGGGCACTGCCATTGTACCCTTGAGCAAGGTACTTAACCTGAAATGCTTCAGTAAACCCAGCTGTATAAATGGACTATGTAAGAAACGTAAAATAAATGTTAGTCTGTAGGAGTGTCTGGGTGTGAATTCTGCCACAAACAAATATCAACAATGCTAACACAGTGAAGACTGATTATTACATTTGACATGCAGGCAAGACCTACAAGGGAAGTTTAGTTCTTATTAGGAAATTATTTAACATCAAAAATGCCCTCTATCAGGATAGTCTTTGTGCAAGGCATCATCGTGGCTCTTGAAACATCCAGACCAGTGAGGGTGTAAATGGCGGTACTGGATTTGTGAGGGTGTAAATGGTGGTACTGGATTTGTGAGGGTGTAAATGGCGGTACTGGATTTGTGAGGGTATAAATGGCAGTACTGGATTTGTGAGGGTGTAAATGAAGGTACTGGATTTGTGAGGGTGTAAATGGTGGTACTGGATTTGTGAGGGTGTAAATGGTGGTACTGGATTTGTGAGGGTGTAAATGGCAGTACTGGATTTGTGAGGGTGTAAATGGCAGTACTGGATTTGTGAGGGTGTAAATGAAGGTACTGGATTTGTGAGGGTGTAAATGGTGGTACTGGATTTGTGAGGGTGTAAATGGTGGTACTGGATTTGTGAGGGTGTAAATGGTGGTACTGGATTTGTGAGGGTGTAAATGGTGGTACTGGATTTGTGAGGGTGTAAATGGTGGTACTGGATTTGTGAGGGTGTAAATGGTGGTACTGGATTTGTGAGGGTGTAAATGGTGGTACTGGATTTGTGAGGGTGTAAATGGTGGTACTGGATTTGTGAGGGTGTAAATGGTGGTACTGGATTTGTGAGGGTGTATATGATGGTACTGGATTTGTGAGGGAGGGTCTAAATGGTGGTACTGGATTTGTGAGGGTGTAAATGGAGGTACTGGATTTGTGAGGGTGTATATGGTGGTACTGGATTTGTGAGGGTGTAAATGGAGGTACTGGATTTGTGAGGGTGTAAATGGAGGAACTGGATTTGTGAGGGGGGGTGTAAATGGTGGTACTGGATTTGTGAGGGAGGGTGTAAATGGTGGTAACGGTGGGAGAGGGAGTCTCTTACGGAGATGACGCGCAGGTTAACATCCTCAGCCTCCAGGGGATAGGCGCTTGTGCACTGCAGAATACAGAAGTTCTGGTTGTGCTCCTTCACTGTCTGGTAAACGCGCCGCATCGTCTCCATGGACTGCATGCCGCTGGACACCACCATGGGACGGCCTGCCACACACAAACAGGAGGCTGGGGTGACCCTTACTATCCAAAATAATAATACCGCACTCACCAAAGAGAACCGTGAAGGTTTCCAGAATGCGCTTCGTAGGACAAGCAGAAAAGAAAATTGATAATTTTTTTCTGATTATTTGTTTATGATATTAAGCAGGTAAATGATTGGCAATTCAAATTTTGTGGGTGAAAAAGCAGGGAAATTGTTGATTGTTTTTTATTATTATTGCGCAGATGAGTCTCAGCACCTGCTCAGTAAGCTCAATAAAAAATTGTTTTTTAATTATAACATTTCCACGCTTTTTTTCCCCACAAAATTTGAATCGCCAGTTGTGCCACTAGAAAACACTCTCAGCTGTACATCAGGAGCAAAGCTGAAGCACAGGCACTCCTCTGACGTACTCGCTCTCGAGCCTCTTCTGTGACTACTTCTCGAGATACAGGCCACACAGAAATACAGGAGAGCTTACACTGATCGGGGGAGAAGCAGGGCGCTCACTGAGGACAACTGGTCACCTGTGGGCACTCGGCACTTTGTTGGGAGGAGTCAATGTTACAGTGAGTCAACGAGGTCTAGCTGAATGAAACCCACTCTTCCTCTAGCTGTTCGAAGCATACGGTGTCCCACCACTTTAGACTCCCTGTCACAGTGGGCTATACTCTCCATCAGGCTATAGTCTCCAACACATAGCTGCAATGTAGCACCTGCAATGTCTTAGCTTAACTACAGGGGCAAGCCTGTCATGGTGGTGAGCACCTTTACCAACAGACACCCAGGAACCCAAATACCCATCGCTGTGAAAGCAAAATTGGTGGTTCTTAGATCCAGTCATGGGTCTACGTCACCACACATTTACCATACCATACCTTTTTTGGCGGTCGTCTCCAAGTAGGGAAAGTTGTTGGTATCCCCAGAGCCAACCTTGAAAAACGGCACATCGAGCTCATGCAGAAACTCCACAGCCATCTGTCAAATAAGTAAATATAGATAAGTACCTTCATGCAACTTTGTTATCCACGTTTCGGTGACATTGAGGAGTTGCAAAACAATATCAAAGTGCGGTTAACACAATAATACCAACATTAAATAAAATGAACAAAAAATAAATAGCAAATTGGGGCAAATGGAAATAAAATCTGGAGACTGGGGCTGAATACCCCTCTAGGAAATACATCCGTAGCTGAAATATTTTCATAGAGGAACCTTGATCGATGTACACTATTAAATTGAACAGTGGGTACGTAAATTCCCCTGAGATCTCAGCCCATTCTTACCTCGTCCATACCCGAGGCGGTAAAGAATATCCCGACCTCCGCCGCGAACTTCTGCAGCTCCCTGTACTGCTCGTGATTGAACTCCAGGTGGCGCTTGTGCTCCCCGTAAGTCTTCCCCCACGAGTTCTTGGACGTGTAGGGGCGTTCCAGGGCCCGCTTGTTGAACTTGTGTTCAAGTTCGCTCTTCTGAAATTTGGCACAGTCTGCTCCACAATCCTGTCACAGAATCGATTACTTATTAGTGCATTAAAAAATATATATATCATTAGTACATCAGTAGTAGTAGTACATACATTAGTATATCATTTAAAAATACATATAATACATTTATATAATGTAAATCTCTATGGACATGGCACTAATATCCTCTTAGAAGAGATCCTCCACACATTCAGATTTTGGTTTGCGGGTAACTATAGCTCCAGTTTAAAAATGAAATATGGGCAAGGCACATCTGATTACACGTCAGTTGCATTAACCTCGTATCGTGCTCATAAACACATAAAATAGGTGATAATTAAGTCAGTGGGTGTGTACATAAGAGCCAAGTTGATCTCTCGATCTCACCCTCTTGTAAAATCAGTTTCAAATCGCATTAGTAAGCGCACAGATAGAAGCCCCGCAGTGCGCCTAAAGCGGATTTTAACAAGCAATAACGTTACTATAATATAATAATAATAATCGCCATTTAGTAGACGCTTTTATCCAAAGCGATTTACAGCAGTGAATGCATACATTTATCAGTATATGTGGCCCCAGTGGGGATTGAACCCACAACCTAAGCGTTGCCAACGGTGTGCTCCACCAACGGAGCCACAGAGAACCACGTTACCACTACAACGAATTACCTCTGCATCTGTGCCCCACCCGCAATACACACACAAACAACAAACAATGTCCATGTTTTATGACTGACTTCTCTGTATGCTAACAACTGACTAATATAGCTAACGCTAGCTAGCGAATCTACTATATTCGCTAGATTAGAATGAGCTAGGCTAGTTATTTAACCAGCACCACAAGAATCAGCACAGCACCTAAAATGAATGTATTGCTTGCTAGATATATTGTCAGCGAGCTATTTAATCTTGCTAGCTAGATAGCTATTTCTTCTGCAACTCTACTGAAAAAGTTATTTTTTCAAATGCAATGCTTCATGACATCAGCTATACATACATTTGTAAAAAAAGAAAATAAGTTGTCGTTTATAGTGTATCCCTAGCGCCAGACAGCGTTGCCAGCTAGCTAGCAATCAGCAAGACAGCCTTGCAAAGCCAGACAGTGAAGTTAATTTTACCTTGACCATCCGGATCATTTTCTTGGCAATCTCAATGTCGCCCTGGTGGTTCTGCCCAATTTCGGCGATGATGAAACAAGGGTTGTTGCCCCCGATCATCCTGCCTGGACAAAGCTCGAATTGAAGAGGCATCTTATTCGAAATATACGCAGTTTGCTAATTCAGCGGAGTTATATATAGCGCCAGTGATCCAAGAAATAAGCAAACGCTCGCCCGAAGTATGAACTCGTCTGCCGTGACTAGTTGAACAGGAAGTAGGCAGCTGACGCATGGACGGTCTTTTTGGGCATTTGAATGGACAGCACGTCAGAGGGCGGTGGCTTGTGGGATAACTGCGTCTCTTGATGTGGTGGCTACGTGGAAAATACTAATCTCTTATCGTGCATATTTCTCGCCGAACCCGATCTAGCTAATATGACATTTTGTGCTTAACGCAGAAGGTTTCTTAGCCCGGTCAAACCAGCTGACACGTGTCATCGGATTTTTTTTTTTTAAAGCGACACACACCTCGTTTATGTAGCGTTACATTCTTGACACACCTGCAGTTGTGGTTTTGGCGAAACAAAGGTCCAGAAACTTCCCAGGTTTCGAACAAGCCTAATAAACGAAACGGGGGTTGTTGAATCAAAAGGCAAAACAAATTTAAAACTGAATTCACCAAGGGGCTGAAAATTAAAAACTGGAGCGCTGCGCGTGCGGTTCATCTGATTTGTTGCTTTCTATGAAATATATCGGCTTTACGTTTGTCGGTTCACAGTTGAGACAGACCGCTGACAATTTTCAACAATCCGTGTATTCAGAGGAAGAGGATTGTACAAATATGAAATCAAATCAAATGTATTTGTATAGCGCTTTTCACAAACGCATTGTCACAAAAAACGCATTGTCACAAAACTGGGGACACAAAAATGTATGCATTCACTACTGTAAGTCGCTTTGGATAAAAGCGTCGGCTAAATGGCGTATATTATTATTATTATTAACAAAAGGAAACCATTACATTACATTACGGGTATTTGGCAGACGCTCTTATCCAGAGCGACGTACAACAAAGTATTAGAACGTACAACAAAGACCACCCCACCCCAAAAGTCTAAACCTAAGCCAAATATGTGAGTGTGTTTCAACACTACCCCGTTTATCTGGGCAGAATTAATCACGTGGACACATTATGAGACGATGTGCCACAGCTGGTGCAGGAGCCGTTGGGTGTCAGTTGCTGACGCGTGACGCGTGCACGCGCGCAGCTGCCGTGTAGCTCATTCCTCCCTCTAATGGGCCACACGGTTAATTTGATTTATCTGAAACCGTTGTCCACCACAAATGTAGACATAATCACTGATATTTTCACGAAAAGAAAATGAGAAAATAGCGCGCAAAACAGTTTTCAATACGAGATGAGTCTATATGTATTTTCAGTCACAAAAGTCAGTGGGATTTCTGTAGATTAAGCAGTGAATGTAAAATACAGTTGAAAAAAACATGAGAAAATAAATGTCACCCATTCCTTTCTTAGGTTTTCAACAAATACAGTTGCACCCCCACTCCCAAAATACAAGCAGTAAATGCAGTAAATGTCCATATCCCCACCTCCCTTATAACCCCCCCCTTCCCTCCGCACAGTCCTTCCCCTCTGAGCCCTCCCCAATCTCTTTCCAAAGGCAGAAAACCAAAAGAACTAAAACACAAAACACAAACGGGGAAATGTTAAAACAACACAAAAAACATATATACAAAAACGTGAACAAAACAAATGAATACAAATTGTAATGAGGTCTCATCGTGAGAGAGAAAAAACTAGACTGGTAAATCAGTCTTACGTTGTAGCCTACATTCTTACGCATGTGTACTTCCGTTGGTCTATGCACGCTCGAGGTAATGGCATGAATGATCACCATCATCATTACCATCTTCAGCATCACCGCTTGCCTCATCGTCATCATCTCCATCATGTTTTCCATCATCATCGTCATCATCTTGCCTTGCTTTGTCGTGGCAGGCCCTTTAACTGGGCAGCACCTGCAAGACACTGGTCCCAAGATCACGCTCCACGGTCCTAATTTCTCTCAGCAGCTCAATCCAGTAGCCATTCTTCATTTGTTAACTATAGGAAACCATACCCGGCTTGGTAAAATAATAAAAACATAAAATACATAATAATAAAAGGTTATGAGTTTACCAGTAGGTTTCATTCACAAAATAAATGTGAAACTGTATGTATTTAATGTCGCAGTTACAAGTAGCCTAAAGTAATAACATATGTTAATTTGAATTTACATTTTTATTAATGATGTTCCTTTTCCCTGTATTACAAATCTGACACCCCTTCTCTGAATTAAAGTCTTTATTGGGCCTAAAATAATCTCGAATGAAGACCAATAGGTGACATGACGGCCACATTAAGTAGCTAATACCGTGTGTATCACCAGCATTTGAAAACGGCTAAGGTTCTTTCCGCGGTGTTCTTCGTTGGCAGCGTGGCATTTCATTGACAGTCGGGAGTTAGACTGGGGGAGAGTGGAGGGCCACGTCACTGAAAAATGTGACTTCCGATACGATTTGATCAGACATGTCTTGCTCGATTGATTGGTGAATATGTAGACACGAGATACCCACGACTCGTGAGCAAAACTCTGTTCCTCAACCATCTGTTGGGCGACGAAGAAGACTTCACAAGTAGGGCCTTATGATAATAATAATAATATAAATTCTACGATCACAGAGCTGTTGCCAACCACAAATCTGCCCCTTCTGCTCGAGACAGAAGTTGCCCCTAAGCACCGATAGGGGCCCAGCTAACTCCACGCATATCCCAACCTAAAAGCACAAAACTGACTTCAGACCTGGGGCCGTATGTACAAAGATTCTAACAGTAGGAGTGCTGATCTAGGATCAGTTTAGCCTTTTAGCTCATAATGGGTATGGTTAGGATCTGAACAGGGGCAAGCTGATCCTAGATCAGCACTCCTACTCTTAGAATCTTTGTACATACGGCCCCAGGACTCAAGGGCAACCTCGACCCTACCCCGTCCGCTCTGCAATGCTGGAAACCAGCAATATCTCCGCATTCTTCCTCTTTTTTTCACGCCCAGTGTACATTGCTGGTCACGGGACTCGAGAGTGCCAGGTTCGGGGCTTTAGTTGGCTCCACTGTACACTATGTTCCATCTTATTGGTGCAAAATCCCGTCCATCAACATCTCTCGCGTCTGATTGGCCGCGGTCACGCTTCCGCTTAATTTCATCGCTTCGGTTCCAATTTCCTCTCTCCTCCTCCTCCTCCTCATTTTTAATCTAGCGCTAACCCACCCAGCCAGCCAGTGTCCGCGCTGAAAACGGTTTGTTTTTTTCTCCTCCCCCCCTCCTTAGCGTTATAGTTACTTTTGTAGGTAGATTAGACATGGACGATTTCGACATGCTGAGCGCCCCGCAGCCCACCGCCGGCAACGGGGTCGTGACGGAGGAGGACCCAGCTGCCGCCTTCTTGGCCCAGCAAGAGAGCGAGATCGCGGGCATCGAGAACGACGAGGGGTTCAGCATCCTGGACAGCGGAGAAGTCCCGTCGCTGTTCGACAATAACCTCACAGGTGAACAAGACGCAGACGGTAAGGATCTGGGGGAAAACAAATCGCGATATCGCCTAGTAACTATCTTAACACGCATATAAAAATGTAAAACTAGTAGGATTCGCTATCTAACCTTTATTTTTTTCATTAGTCAGCTAGTCAGCTGATTCCTGAGAAATACCAGAAAGTCGTGGAACGATGACTTGAAAAGGGTAATTTATCAGATCGCAAAATTGTTATTGTGGATTTTTTTTTAGTAAAGGGAATTCTAGATTTGGTCAGTAAACTGTAACAGGAAACACTTCACCCATCGTTAGCCAGCCAGTAGTAGCCGTACTTGATATACGCTAGTGTGCTAAGTTGCTAGCTATCGATAATTCTGAGTCACTTATTGTCAGGATATCCAGCAAGCACGTCGTTAAACGAGTGGTGAACATTAAAAACTGGGAAGGGGAGGGGGAAACTACGTTAGCCATTGTTCCGCGCAGTGAACGGATATTGCCGCAAGATAATAGCCGGTCAACTGCGACTTCTGTCCCAGTGTGTAGGTTGTGCAGAGTAAGCTATTCGGGGTTAACGCGCAGACTGCCATTTCTAAGCATTGTTCAGTCCCATTGGTCATGTGCATGTTAGAGTTTTAGGCTTGAGGGCAGAAACATAATACGTTTGCTTTCGACTGCCTTTCAGACTTATTGAATGTGTTTTTATAGCCTTAGACGTGCACAACATATTCAAAATGTACCTCATTTGTCAAACCCGACGTGCCAGGTAGTATCTGAGCCTAGCAAACCTCTAGGCAATTGTTTAAGGCAGTTGTCGTGATGACCTTTGGACCAGGGAGCCAAGGTGTTGTCGTTCAGACACTCTTTACAGGAAGTGAGGCTGTTCGAGAGAAGAATGCCAAAGAAGCTGACATGAGTTTTTAGGATTGCCTGTCACATGCAAGTCATGAATACAGGGAAATATGCAATCTAAATTGACATATTTAGGCGTTTTGCATTACATTTTGGGAATTGGGAAGTGATTTCATTGGTCACTGGTGAATCATTTCTCAATTTTCTGTGTGTGTGTGAGAGTGAGAGTGAGTGTGGGTGTGGGTTTGTCTTGTGGCTGTGGGTTGCAGTCTCCAAATATGTAATTGAAATGATGTCTGTCCCAGAGGACTAAAACTCCCAGAAGCCATCAGTCTTGTTGCATGATGTCACAGAGGAGACGTCCAACACGAGGCCCCTCGGGTGGAAGTGGGAAGTGCCCTGGGAGTTTGAGTTTATTATGAAAGTATGCAGTTCTCAAAGGTCGATTTGAAGGGAGGAATTAAAATGCGGCGTAGGCCACACCACCAGGTTTACAGGAGGTTCAAACTGGTGATTGACAGCTCTGCCTCAGCGTCCGGCCATCTCCACAGGCCAGGCCACGGTCTCCTGGAACGAGACCACGGTGTTATTTTTCACTTAAACCCCCATCCTCCCTGCTGTTGGCAGAGGTGCGTTGCGGAGAGCCGGGGAGAGAAGTGTAGAGCGCAGCACTGCGTTTCCGCCAGTGGAGCCGCGTGACCTTTTCGAGAGCCGGCAGGAGGGCAGAGGAACAGCGCTTCATAGCAGTGCTGCTGTGAGGCCGTTTCCTCTGAGCGTTCAGCAGGGCAGGAACTCCGTCGAGATCACGCTCGATATCCCCCCCCCTTGCACCTCCCCGGTCATATGAGCCCAGTTTGCTCGCTCTCTCGTCATGGAATCGTCAAATTTCCACGTCTTTCTCAAACGCGGTCTAAATAAGTAATGAGGCCCTATCTTGTGTCTGTTGTGAAGTGACACGGCCTGGCTGGTGGCTTCGCTGGAAAGGCGGCTGGGAGAGCAGGATTCCAGGGGGCGAGATTCGCAGTGGCCGTGCTGAGGCACGCTGAGGCACGCTGAGGTTGAGTTCAGCTCTCACGTCCGTGTCAACAGCGTCTCAGTGAGCAGGCATCATTACATTTATATTATTTAAAAAAAAAAAAAATGTTTTAAAGATTTTGTTTCTGATTTTATCCCATTTTCTCCCAATTTAGTAGCCAATTACACTCTACATTTTTTATGTCAATCCCCCCCTAGTAATGTGAGTTCGCTGCTGTAGTCCTGCGATCGGTAGTGACGAAGGTGAAGTAACGTCTCCTCCGAGACGGCACTCGCCAGGCCGTCGACCGTAACCTGGTACTACAGGGCCACTCTTGTGCGCAGCCAACGTCCTGTCGGCTTCCCTCCCCCCTCCCTGGGGCGGACAGGCAATCGCCGCCCCTGGTGACACTCCCGGCCAGAGCCGACTCTGGCGAGATGGGGAATCGAACCCCGGTCTCCGTGGCCAGTGTCGAACGTTGTAACCACTGGACCACACGGGAGGCTCCCACATTTACATTTTAAGCATTTAGCAGACGCTCTTATCCAGAGCAACTTACAAGATGTGCATAAATACATGGTAGGAACAAGCATAGTATGCGCAAGAGATCAGTGCAGTAATACAAGTGCAGAAATACAGGCTCAGTCTTCACTTAGCTGTGGTGCTGTCGATCAGATCAGTCCAGATGGGTTTTTTTTCCCTGTGCATGTTCCCATTAGTTGGTGAGACACCGCCAGTTATTTTTCATCCTTTAGCGTTAGACACCGTGGCCACAGTGAATGACAGCGGATAGGGGCATTTCAGCGTACTCCAAAAAAGCATGAAAATGTCCCTCAACAAACTCGTTTTACATTACATTACGTTTTGCCATTTATCAGACACTCATATCCAGAGCGACTTGCAAGATGTGCATTAATACGTGGTGTGATCGATCATTGTTCGCGCAAGAGATCAGTGTAGTAATACAGTAATACAGCAACTCCTAGGCAGTCTTCATTTCCCGCCCTTTGAGCGTTTCTGCCTCTGCGCTGCGCCCTCGTAATCTCCGCTCGGCGGAAATGAAAGAAACGATCTGGGCGTGGCAGCCAATGGAAATGGCTGAGCCCCAAGCTGGCTGGAGCAGCATGTGTGCTCACCCCCACACAGAGAGAGAGCGGCCTTAGGCCCGACGCTGGGAGAAAGCCTGACGCCTGCCTTCTGCAAGCCAGCCCCGTCTGTCCTGATATCCTTTATCATCCTCCTCCTCCTCCTCCTCTCACCTGTCTGTCCTGAGATCCTTTATCCTCGTCCTCCCCTCCTCCTCCTCCTCTCATGGGGTTTCACAGGTCAGTCGAATACACTGCAGAGTTTACACACCAGGGGTGCACTACTGCCACCTACTGGAGTGGAGTGTGGATCGGAAAACAACGTAAACCAGGCCACCACTTGGCCCACGTTTAGCAGATGCCCTTATCCAGAGTGAAGAACACATCTTACTGTTTTTTTTTATTTTCTGTTTATGCTTTCATTCACCATTTTTCTCCTATGTTTTTCATGTACATTATCCGCTCCCTCGTATGAGAGGTCGCTGCCGTAGTCCTGAGACCGGTTTTGGGGGCGCTGTACCGCCTCTTCTGAGCCGGCACCTGCCACACAGGACCACTCACATATGCAGCGAGCTCATATCGGCTTCCCTCCCTGGGGTGGACAGCCAATTGCCTCCCCTAGTGGCACTCCCGGCCAGAGCCGAACTGGCACGACCGGTTGAATCAACTCTGTTTGGAAGAGTCCGGCTTCTTGCGTGCTTGATTTGTTCATCTGTCCGCCGGAGAAAGCTGTGAGCGGATCGGCCCTGCGAGTCACCACTGTCAGGAAACGTGGACCGGGGAAAGAACCTCAAAGTAGCGAGGGACGCAGACCACCCACATACTGGGCGGGGCAGTGAGAAAGTCCCAATTTTTGCAGTGAAGTTCTTTAGCGTGACTGTTTTACGTGGAACTCTCAAGTCTAGAAAACGAGTACACCTTCCCCCTTTGAGGTATAAATCACTGGAAATGATTGTTTTGATGGCAGAGAAACAAACAAAGAGGATGATTTCCACCGTGCAGGTGCTGACAGGAAGGTCGTGATGTCGCTGGAGGCTTTGGTGAGCGGTCATACAATACACGGCTCAAATGTGCTGCCAAGTCACATAGCTGAACTGATGTTTTTTTCCCTCCCTCGTAGATGCGGTGGACGGAGCTGTGAATGGAGAGCTGCACGAGGTAAAGTGCTTCATCTCTCCGTCTCCTCAGGGGACAGGCTGAACGTTTTCGCTTTTGGTCTCAATTTCAGCTTTTCCTGAAATTGTTTTACCTTTCACATTTTTTGCCAGCACCTTTACTTCGGAAAGTATTCAGGCCCCTTCACCTTTTCCACACTTTGTTGTGTTATAGACTTAATTTAAAATGGATGAAATAGATTTTTTTTGTGCCATAAATCTACACACAATACCCCATAATGACAAAGCGAAAACAGAAATTGTTGCAAATGTATTAAAAATAAAATCTTAATTTACAAAAGTATTCAGACCCTGCATTGAGTACTTTGTAGAAGCGCCTTTGGCAGCAATTGCAGCTTCGAGTCAAATAAAGGGGTCTGAATACTTTCCCATACTTTGATGAATAGCCTTTTTGTTTGTTTGTTTGTTTGTTTGTTTGTTTGTTTGTTTGTTCTTTTACTGAGGTGAAGGTCACTCTTATGGTGTGTATGTTAGTTATGTCACACATTCCTCAGTTTGTGAGCCTCACAGTCAGTTGGTAACCAACTCCACAAGTGCAAGTTATCTCAATGTGTGAGTAATCAGGGGAGTTATGGAGGGGGAGGTGTATGTGACCCCCATACACCTCCCCCTCAGCGGGTGGAGACTGAAGGTGTGTGCGCGTGTGTGTGTGTGTGTGTGTGTGTGTGTGTGTGCGTGTGCGTGTGCGTGTGCGTGTGTGTGTGTGTGTGTGTGTGTGTGTGTGTGTGTGTGTGCCGTGCGCGTGTGTCCTGCACAGGAGAGCAACGGCCCCAGCGACGCCTACGCGGCCATTTCCAGCGCCGACCGCCTGCAGTCCGAACCCGAGTCTCTGCGCAAGTGGCGGGAGGACCAGCAGCAGAGGCTGGAGGCCCTGGGTGAGAGACCGCGCGCCAGCACACACACAAGGTCCTGCAAGGAGTTGAGTTGGAGGTATAGGTGGAGGTGTAGCTCTGGAGGTGTAGTTGTTGTTCGGTGGGGGGGTGTGGGGGTTCTGTCGTCGAGGCAACTGTGTGAAGATGGCACTGGATTTGTCCCAGACTTGCTTAGTCAACGGTCCTGGTTTTCAGGAGGCCTTGTCTTTCTCCCCTCTGTCCACCTCTTCTCCTCATGTTTTTTGTGTCCATTCTGCTCTCCCTCCCTCCCATTCTCCGCTTCTCCGCTTCCTCCCTCCCTCCCATTCTCCTCTCCCTCCCTCCCTCCCATTCTCCTCTCTCCCTCCCTCCCATTCTCCTCTCTACCACTGTCCATCTTTGCTCCTCCTCTTTCACCCCCCCCAGATGCTAACTCCCGCACTCAGGAGGCGGAGTGGAAGGACAAGGCTAAGGCGGAGCTAGAGGAGTGGCACACCCGCCAGAACGAGCAGCTGGAGAAAACCAAAGTCAACAACAGGTAAAAGTCCCGCCCCCACAGAAGGGGAAACGCCCATGATGCGATTGCACCCTCCCAACACAGGGTGGCACCAGTCCAATCCACCCTTCTCTCATTTAGCATTAAAGAGAGGAGTTGTGACCGTATGGTGCCCCTGGTGGCAACAAACAGGAGCGCTTTGTAATGATGGAGCGGACCATGTTTATTTATTTGAAAAACTATCCCGTAGTCATGTATTTGCAGAAAGATCTCAGAACTGCAGTTTGGTATCTGGACACAGATTTAATTTTTAATAGCTGCTTTTAAAAGCTCTCTCACTCTGCCTTACACTTTGAAAAATAATTGATTAATTATTTATATTAATTATTTATGAATTAATTTCTTGTTGGCAGAAATGTCTTAATTCTCACACCTGTAATTGCAATGATGTCACACAAGCTCACCATTTGTCTCAAGTTAGTCGGTTCTGACATCTGTGACATCTGGTCATTGGCTACTTGCGCAGAACTTACTGTAAGTAGAGACCGGAACTGCATAGCCAAACCAGGAAGCAGCACAGAGGGTGTGGTCTCCCGGGCAATAAACTGTCTCTGGTGTTTTTGCCTGTTCGGGTGTGTGCGCATGTCTCTTTTTTGGCTCTTCTCCTTTTTACCGCTTTCTCTCTTCTCTCCCACTCTGCTTTCCCGCGGGACGCCTCTCTGTCCAGGGTCCTGGACGAAGATTTCTACAAACAGCCCTTCTCTGAACTGATTGGTTATGTGTATGTTGCTAAAACTAACACCCTTTCCGTTCACATGCCGTTAACGTCCTGCATTATTTAACACCCTTTGCCCTCCGTTTGTTTTATTTGTTTATTTGCATTCTTCTTTTGTGTCTCCACCTCATACCACAGAAACGAGTAGGTTTTGTGTGTAGCTTATCTGGCTAATTGAGGGGGCTAATTGAGGGGTAGGGAACCCTGGCCGCAGGGTACACTGGTTTTTGTGCTCACCCTAAATCAGCAACCAGTTCAGACACAGGAAACCAGGTGAAAGTGGTGTAATAAACTGCTTTCATTGGTCAACTAAGTGCTGAATGCCAACGAAAACCAGCACACCCTGCGGCCCTCCAGAACCAGGGCTCTGTTGAATCAGCTATCTGCAGCTGTGACAGATTGTCTCTTCTGATAGTTTAACATTTGTAATTAATCTGAAGCTCGGGTGGATTTACTTCTGTCACCCCTCCATAATTAGCATGTACAAACACAGCTGCAATAGGCCCTGTTTGGAAGCTCCCCATTACAATTAGACATTCAATCAATGTCTGTATGAGACTTCACTTCTGGAAAGAACGTTTTATGGAGCGCTAGGAAGTGGAGAGAATTTGAGTGTCGTCTCCGAATTCATGTTTCAAAAAGTAACATGAGGGAAAATGCCAGATTTCTTACTTTTCCCCAATCGGTTTGTGAGCCATTTCAGTTCTCCCGCCTTTTCCCAATTTCACGTTCTGTTCTGTATATTAAGTTGCATTGTGTTTCATCTTTTGTGTATTTTTTCCCCGATACAAGTTCCTTTGTTTATGAAATATATTGAAATTGATTTGTACTTGACGAACTATATATATTTATAATGAATTGCATGATTTGAGTTTAATTTGTGCTCTCGATGTCGAGAAGATTAGATCGTTTTATGCCTCGTGAATGATAGATGTTAAGTTGTAGTACACGCTATTGTTTGAATGGTAAAATACTAAGCATAGTTTTCTTGCTACTTCGTGCTGATGATTTAATGAATGCTGTGATTATAAGTAGACCAAATGCTTTGTTTGAAGCAACTGTGGGTCCTAGCTCGGTTTGAATTCATTAGATCCCGTTTTCAGTGAAAACCTGGGCGTTAGCGTTTTAACTTTCAGATATTTAAAAAAATAATTGTAAAAAAAAAAAAAAAAAAAGAATATCAGCAATAACCTGCTGCACATTTTCACCCGCGGTTACGCGTCGTAAATGTAAAATCTGTTTGGTGGAAATGTAAAACGGCAAAGGGGCTCGTCCATTGCTTCGTCTGGCGAATTACTGTTTGTCCCGGCTGAGTCAGCAACTGTGTAAGGAGCCGATGTTCGGCAGAGATGACCCTCGCCAGCAAAGAAAAGGGGGGGAGGAAGAGAGGAAAAAGTCACTTCCTTCACCATTTCTGTTCTGGCTGCCGTTGCGGAGCGTCATCCGCATCACGTGACTGAAGGAGTCCTGACTTCATTGGGCCACGGTGTGCACGACCGCGCTGGACATCGTACACGCAAAACCTAATGAATCCTTCCGCCTTTGGGCTTTGGGTTCGCAGTTGCTTCAAAACGCAGAGAGTAAATGTTTTAAAGTAGTGTACAGCTCTGTCTGTAGAGTGGAGATGTGCTGTTGTAGTAGGCTGCTGTAGCTAAATGACTTTTCTTGCTTAGCCTTAGCCTGCCCTTAGCTTTGCAGTCCTCACGTCTGCCGTTGAAGTTAAACCCCCTCCCAAGAACAGCGCCCTGTTTGCGAAATGAAGGTGGCCCCAGCTCAAATCGAGCGCCGCCCCAGCGGATCGTGAAGGCTGCAAGCTAAGCTCCTTTTTCTAGAACCCTCCAGAGGTGACTGACGGTGGTCGTAGGAAACGCATGCCCGGCTTATGTCATCTGCATAAAGCTCATTTATTTTTCATTTCTCCTCTAGATCTGACCTCTGATCTATTTCTCCTTGTTTTGTTTTTTCTTTTCCTACGCGCCTTTAAAGCACACACATTAACCATCCTTGCTACCGCCTAGAACAGTTAAGTACAAAAAAAAAAAAATACAAAAAAGTGACAGAAAACTAAAAACGTATACTACTGCTGAATTTAGGCGTGTTCCGACTGAAGAGTTTTTAAATTTTTCCGTTTCTTATCCACTGCCAAGTTGAGTTAGAAGCTGGGTGTCCTCTGTGGTGTTGTCCCGTCAGTCCTGTGCGTGTCTGTGCTTCCTTGTGACGTTGACTCCATTGGCTTCTCATTCCCATTTGCTGTGTGTATTGTGTTCTAGTGAAGAGGTCCCTCTTGTTTTACCCTGCAGAAGTGCGCCTGTGGCAGTGGACTTTTGTTTTCCCCCAGGGGTAGGGTGGGTCAGAGCGGGGCGGGGCGGGACAGGTCTGGTCAGTAACGCCACTTGGCTTGCACTGGGAATCCTCTTTTCCGTCCATTTCCGGTCTGTAGTCTAGACCGACGAGTCAAAGACCTTTTCGATTTCACATTTTCACAGAATGTGACGCCGTGCCGCGCCACGTATCCTTTGGCTCGTTGTGTTCGGCTCACTAAAGAACCAGAAGGTTCTGTGTTCGCTCAGTGCCAAGGTGTAGTGTGTTAGGGTTTGCTGCACTGAACATACAGCTATGGCGCTTTTTTAAAATCAGCTGGGCACTTGACACGTGTGGGAATATGGCGCTCCCTGGTCTTCGAAAGGCCGGCTTTATGATATCCAGCACAGCATGGCGAGCTTGGCAAACAAAAGCCTTTCTTTTTGGTTGTTAAAAAAAAAAAACATAACTTGCCCTGAAGTAAGCGGCCCCTGTTTTTAACGGTTTGAAATTCAATAGAATATTCAGTGCATTCTTGAAGAATATTCTATAGAAATCGAACGCAAGTTACCGTCAGTTCTCCCAAAGAACTGCATTTTTTTAAGCAACCAAAAACGCCAGACTGCTTCCGGACAATAAGCCGGACCAGAACGAGTTCAGTTCCTCTCTTGTTCAGCTTATAGAAAGCTACAGAGTCCTTTTTCTTTGTATGCAACGTTAACTTTGAGCGTCCTTTACTGTATTACCAGGCGTGTTCAGGAGTGGGGGCATTTTGTATAGAGTATTTTCAAACTATCATTTGTTTTCGATGTGGTCGCCAGGAGAGTGTTTCTCTGTGTATGTGTGTGGGTGGGTGGACCGGGGAGTTGTCTGCCCCTGGGACCTTATCGGATCTTCCCTCTCCCTGCCCCCCCCCTGAAAACCAAACCAGTTCAAAACTACAACTAAAACCTGAATTGGCCCACTAAATTGTGACAGCGCTTAGCCGCTAGCCACGCTCCTGCAGAACCAGATGCATAGAGCGTAGAACGCTCAGTTAATTTAATCCGGATGCTTTTCACGTTCAGGAGAAGATGGCCGTAACTAAATGCAGTGTCCTAATGAATTGAGGGTGTATTTGAATTGGGCCATTTCTAATCGATAGAGGCAGCCCGGCACTGGAGAGTCTCGTCTCCCCCCCCCTCCCCACCCACGCTGTGTTTAACCTTCTCCGAGCGTGGGGCAGCGGGCGGTGCTGGGTTTGCAGGCGGGCGGTGCTGGGTTTGCAGACGGGTGCGTTTGGGGGGTGTGGGGGTGGGGGTGGAGAGAGGGGGTTCCCCCAGGGGCTGGGCCCACGTCCTGACCGCCGCTGACCGTGGTGTGCCTGCGTCTCCAGGGCGGCTGAGGAGGCCATGGTGACGGAGCTGGACGAGAACAACCCGGGCACCGAGTGGGAGCGCGTGGCGCGCCTCTGCGACTTCAACCCCAAATCCAGCAAGCAGGCGAAGGACGTGTCGCGCATGCGCTCCGTCCTCATCTCCCTGAAGCAGGCGCCCCTCGTCCGCTGAGCCGGGCCGAGCCGAGCCGAGCCGAGCCGAGCCGGGCCGAGCCGTGTGCCCCGCTCCTGGGACCACACTACAGCTGCTAGTATGGCAATATCTTTCAAAACGACTGAGGTGCGCGTGGCTGCCATCATAATGGATCACATTTCCTCTCGATTGTTTCAAAGCATACATTTAAAAAAAAAAAAAAAAGTTATTTTTTTTAATTTTATTTTTTCGTTCTTGTTTTTGTTTTCTATTCTTTGCAGGACCAAACTCTGAATAAATAGCGTGTTTTACCATTAGACTTGTGGGTATTGTGACATTTTACGATCTATGCATTTTTTCCTTTTGAACCTCCCAGGACTACAGTAAATACATGTGACGTTTGTAAAGTGTGTGTGTGTACATATGTATTGTATGTGTGTATACATATGATGTGTATGTATTGTATGTGTGTGTGTATAGCGGTGTATATACACTATATAGGCTATATATATACACACGTATGTTAAACCAGCTGAACTAGAGTGGTTTTCAGGATCAGATGCGTGGCCCAACCCGTTGCTTTGTGTGCGTTTCACTTGTGTCCCATTTGTTAATTTTCAATATCATTAAAAGAACAAAAAAAATAGAAGAAACCCAATTTGGTGTGAGCTCGTTTTTTTGTGTTGTATGAAAGAATCTCCTGGCCTGGAAAAAAAGTGCATTTTTTAATATATAATTCTTTTTTTTTTACAAATCTGTTTTGAGATTGAATCCCATGCTAACAGAAAAAAATGAACCGTTTCTCAGTTTGGGACATTTTTTATTTATTAGCTTCATGTAGTAACCCACAATAACGGAAAAGGAATGGCATACAGTTTTTCACACTGATTTGATGTCCTGAAGTACGACTCATTCAATTAAATATACGTGAAACAATACAATGGTGCCTCCCAGCTTTCTAGACACGATGTAGACGCTGGTTATCAGAGGGTTAAAGTCACAATTGTCGTTCTCGTATCCCCCCCAATCCCGCCAAAGCACAGACGGGGTTGGGACAATCTGAGCACAATGAGGAAAGATGGTCATAACTCTTGTAGTGTTGCATATCCCCCCCCTTCCAAAACCAGAAATTCTGTGCAAGAACAAAATCGCAATGTCCCAAAACGTGTTCAACGGACTTTCCTCTTCGATCATGGTCATGAAAAAAAGAGGCATCTCTTGTGAGCTTTTCCCCTGACGAGAAAAAACCGAGCCCCCCCTCGAATGCAACCATCTACTTTTTTATAGCGGTCGATGTGTGTGTTTTAACACACCGGTTTACACTGCGTTACAAAGTGGATTTATGCATGGTCTACATAAAAACATACATTTTTGTTTTACAACGTGTTCATTATTTAACCTAAAACATAACAAAACAAAAAAACATTGTTTAAGTAGTCTTAATAAAAATACATCCAACATAGCCTACTGAAAGTACCATCAATTTGATTCTTGACACGCAGATTACAAACAGTATGGCTTCTCATTTTTTTTATCATGCCAATTACCTCCCAAAACTTGCATTTGTTTTTAGAATAAAGTGGGCAAGGGGAAATTAAAGCAAAGTATGCTGTCTGAACTTCAAAAGTTTAAAACACCGGCAGCCTTCACAGTACCCTGATTGGTGAAAACTTTAATTAAAAGCAGTTCAGCACTTCTCAAAAGACTATCGCAATAAAATTAAGTGGACTTGCCATTTTAAATATATTGTTGTTGTTGTCGGAAACAGAAATCCACATTAAACGAGTGGCGTAACTAGGTCTAACATAGCAACGGGCCGGAAATACAATTACGCTGAGATGTAAACATATGAGCTGCGATTAACTGGATCGGTCTTCTCGGTAAAAGCACCGGAGGAATTCGAAACGGTTCACTGTAAGAGGATCAGCTAAACACCGTAAAACAAACTAATAACGGACCAAAAAATAAAACCACGACGCAAACACCGTTTAGCATAAAATAATGTCGGGTTATTCCCGCAAAAAGCGATGAGTATGAAGAAATTAAAACATAGTGCTTCAATTGCCCGTGGCTCTGTGTGAAAGTAGAAATAGTTTTCCAAGTTTAGCGTTTGTTTGGCCCTACAGTACCATCATTAAACGTCTCACCGGAGACCGCGTTTACCGATTTTCATTTTCTAGTTCTTATCCCTAGTCCAGAGAAATCTAAAATTAATCTCAATCCCTTACGAACATACCCACGGCGAATTAGAATAGCTATAGGACAAGGATTTGCGAGATTTGTGTAGCCTACCCTTTAAATAAAGAATCAACCAACAATACTATAGTCTTCCTCATGACACTTAGCCATTTGTGGAATGCAAAAATAAAACGGACACTTTCCTTCCAGTTATAGGAATTATTTTAAAAGCTTATATGGCTGTGTGCGTCAGCACGTAGGCTACTGCGGAATCCGGACTGATCTTTAAATGTCAAACACAACTCGATGCACCAGATTTGGGCAAACAAACTGCGGTTCCCACAGCTCCATCCGAGGGGACAGACGTGCACCCGTTTCCATAGTGATCGTTCCGGTAGCAGGCCTCCACAGGACTCCCGGAACAGAGGGCAGCAGTCTCCGGTTGTGTTCGAAACCGTTCACTCGTTCACTCATTCCCTATTCCCTATGTAGTGTTCCATGTAGTGAACGAATAAACTGTTTTCGGACACTACACTGAACGTCATTTCCGTCTAAAAACATGTGCCCGATATTCAGGTGACGCACGTAAACAAACCGAGCACTCATGGCAGCAGGTTGAAATGTACTCAGGTGGTATCGGGTTTGCATGTTCAGTTTTGAATGCTAAATCCCAAATAAATTGTTGAAATTCTAATGATTGCAAGTGTGGTTTTGTCAAAACTGCTTTAGCCACCAATAGCTACCGTTATGGAAGTGGTGAGCTAACTAAGACACGACCGCATTGCATTGTGGTATACGGGAGAAATTGTAGGGTACATTCGCTACTCACTAGAAATCGCTGTGAATTGTGGGTATTTTATAGTGCACTATATAGTGAACGAAATTAACCGTTGAGAAGTCGAACACCACAACAAAATGGCGAACACACTATATAGTGCACTATTTAGGGAATAGGGAACGGTTTCGAACACAGCCCAGATGTGAACCACAACGGATGTGACCCAAACAATCGCAGATACCGCTCACTGCGGATACAGAAAGACACCTGGACACTCACCTCGAGAATGCTCTCGTTTTACCAGGTAGACTGTTGATCATAATTTCCGATAAACACAATTTTACGATAAACGAGTTTCCGTGAGCCGTGATCGTCTCACAACAGATGAAACATTGAAATGGCACAGAATTAAACTGCGATAGCGCTACACAGCTGACCGTTGGCAAATTTCCACAACTGTGCAATTGCCAACTCCACTGGTTTAACACCTATATCAAGCGTAACTTCGTGAACCAACTTCACCGCATGTTGTGACGTCAATAAATAACACATCAACCAGCAGTGATGGCATTTCATAAACAGTTATACCCAAACGGAAGAAACCACAGCGAGGCCATCATTTCTTTACATAACAAGCAGTGTACGCCTGTGTGGATCTTAGACTGAATGGCCTTGGGCCTGTTCATATATTCTTAATCTCTTATGTTCTTATCTCACCTGTAACGAAGCACTGCAGGTATTTGTTACGGGTTTTAGTAGGGCGTTCAGTCACCTCAGTGCTATGCCCCATGGTGTGGAATCAAACCCTGGCCGTGCCACTGCTGGCTGTGGGGCGTGCAAAAACCACTCCTCCAGGGGCTTTGGATAGCGTAGCGGTCTAACGCTCTCTCACATTGACTGGTGCTTTGTGAATGTGAGCTGCCTATTGCGGTCGCAGTTCGAAACCCGACTGCGTCAGTCCGGCTTTTGGCTGTCCGCCCCAGGGGGGGGGGAGGGGGGAAGGGGGAAAGTCGGCACAAGCTCGCCGAGGAGTTGTAGGCGTTCCTAAAGAGCAGGTGGGCGAACTTTCATCTTGGAGGAGGCAGATCATTGCTGGCCTCGCTTGACCCGAAGGATGGGTGGCGGGCTCGTTAAGGGAGGGTGAATCAAAATAAATAGAGGGTTGAATTGGCTACTAAATTTGGAGAAAAACGGGGAAAAAAAATATATTAAAAAATATATAAAAAATAATAAAAGAATAATAATGTAAAAACACTCCTCCAGTCAGCCGCGCGTGCAGTCGTCCAAAACCACGGCTGAAATAAGGCTCTGCCCTGAACACCACGCTGCTCACGACTGTGTTTCACCTCCTTACTCAAGTTACGCGGTTTGATTAAGTTCTGAGCACGACAAAAACCTTAAAGCGGGGTTTCGGTGACGTCTTGTATTCATCATCACGTATAAATGCGGGCGATGAAACGCACACACAAGGCCTCCTCAGCTGTGGGAACTCACACCAGGGCAGCGGTCACACCAGGAGTAGCCAGGCGAAGATCCTTCACTTTGCGCGGTGAAAAACGGGCGCTCACGGATGTCACGTTATTGTCATATGTGGGGGTCGACAAATCCCACCCACTCCTCTGGTATTGGTTTAGCAGCAGTGAGTCGCGCGAATGTGCTGGTCAAAGTTCACCAAAATTGAACTCGACGCCAAATTGCTTCGCCACCCGAATGTTTTATTTAATTTTTTAAAATTTGTTTTTGAAATGAATGGAAGGCAAAAAAATATTAAATCCTGGTGTGACCGCCGCATTACAGGGACTAAAACACTAAACTGAAAATGAATGCGTTTAAAAAATAAAATAAAATGTTAAAAAAGATTGACATGATTCCCCATGTATGTTGGGTATATCGGTCAAATGTGTTTCAGACAGCATGACATGGCTCCACTAACCACATAGCATGCCTATACTGACTGCTATTCGGTTTTACGTAAAGGTATACCATAATATGTACAAGATAGATATATATATCTATATATATGTAGGGTATAGATCTTTCCACATTCATTCATCCAGTAGGGAGCATAATCGAGTCTTTAGGAAACCTTTTTCCTTCATTTTCAAAAGCTGGGGATAATATTATCATATAACATGTATCCAAACATTCGTACATGTGAAAAACACTGTTACCCGAAATACATAGGAAAAAACTAAAAGACATGCCCTACCAATCAAAATAAAAAAATACAAATAATTTAAAAACTAAAAGCAGCAATGTAACAAACACTTATCTTCCGAACGGTACTCCCATTAGCTGCTCTGGTCCCAAAAGAGGTTATATTATTAAATATATATATAAATATATATATAATCCTTACACACACACACACACACACACACACACAGGCGTGTTTCATATTCACGCACGTGTTCTATGCACATATGATTGTGTGTGTGTGTGTGTGTGTGTGTGTGTGTGTGTGTGTCATGTACACATATGAACCTAAAAACAAGTTCTGAAAAGCGAGCTCCAAAGTAGCCCAGTTGAGGAGGGGGGTCTGGTACCCTGTTAAGGCTGAAGTCCTGGCAGCAACAAGGCTTCCGTTCTCAAGAGACGGACGGCGCCTTCATCCAATCACGTCGCTTCATCTTCGCGGTGCGGGGCCGCGATTGGGCCGGGGTTTGACAGGGGAGGGGAGGGGCTAGTATAGCCTCCGGGTGGTATAGTCCAGCACCATGCTGGCCGCCCCCAGGAGGGCGGGCTCGGCCAGGTCAGAGGTCACGACCTTGATGCCCTGGGCGGAGTGGAGGGCGCGCTGGGAGATGAGCTGCTGCACGGGGCCCTCGTAGAAGGAGGCCAGCACGCCCGAGAGGATCACCAGGGAGGGGTTCACCGTGTGCAGGATGTTCACGATGCCCACGCCCAGCGCCGTGCCAGCTGCAGGAGGAGGGGAGAGGGGGAGGGAGGGAGGGGGGAGGGGAGAGGGGAGGGAGGAGGGGAGGGGGAAGGGAGAGGGGGGGGGCATTAGAGGGAAAGGGGCTGGCAGTAGTTCTGTGTGGTTCTGTGTGGCTCAGTAGGTAGAGCATGGCGTTGTTGTTGTTGAACGCTTAGGTTGTGGGTTCAATCCCCACTGGGACCACATTACTGGGTTTCATTCCCTACTGGGACCACTAAATATATATAAAAATGTATTCATTCACTATTGTAAGTCGCTTATATATATATACAGTAGTTAGTCTTTAGGGTCTCTAGATGTAGAATCACAGGTAAATATAATAATAATAATATATGCCATTTAGCAGACGTTTTATCCAAAGCAACTTACAGTAGCGAATGTGTACATTTTGCAGTGTATGTGGTCCCAGTGGGAAGCGAACCCACAACCTGAGCGTTGTCAGCACCGTGCTCTACTGAGCCACACGGAACCACACAGGTTGTAACGGTAGACTCTGTACCCACCGAAGAAGAGGCTGGCATGCATTATGCGTGGAGTAAAGAGACCACGTCAGGAAATATTCCAGCACAGCACAGACAAGATAGTGGAGAGGAAGCGTCTGGCTGCCCACCGCAGGCAAGTTTGTCTTTCTCACGAACGGGAGTAAAATGATGAGCATTAATGCTGTAAACTCCAGACAGCACTGAAGTCATTATAATGTAAAACAATTGGTTTA